>JAFEMH010002061.1:0-382911 GCA_022495995.1 Adenophora triphylla var. japonica | reverse complement strand
AGATTTTAAAACTGAAATGTGTAGAAGGAAGACGGTGGATGGGGGTTTCATTTGGAAGGAGAAAGTACAATGCTTTCAACTGGATTTAACTACGTGGCTTTGCGTTTGCTGGGAGAAGGAAGCCAAGGGGAGGCTGTTTGCAATGCTAGAAAATGGATACTTGATCATGGTGGCTTAACTATGATTCCCTCTTGGGAAAAATGACTCTTTCGGTAACCTTCCTAACTCTAATTTTTCATGAATAAAATAAATTATCTTTATCTCTTTTTATATTATATATGTCCATTATTTTTCTCGCGTACAATATACTCCTCCGTCCCACAATACTTGACACACTTTTTCATTTTGGGCGTCCATGATAAGTCACACTTCCTAAAATGGCGAAAGAATCTTTACTATTTCCTCCACTCATTCTCTCTCCTACATTATTTTAATACTCACAACACCATTATAATTTACTATTACTCCACTCATTCTCTCTCCTACTTAACTATCTACACTCACAACACATCAACCTTTTTACTTTTTCCTTAATTTCCGTGCGGAACGATCGTGTCAGTATTACGGGACGGAGGGAGTATAGAAGTAAGAGAGAATTGTGAAAAGATCATTTTGTATTATTGATAACGCAAGTATTTATATACAAGAGTCCTAACCAACTATGGTATGAGATCAATACAAATAATAATAGACAAAAACTTATGTGAGAACGGGGATACCCGTCTCATTCATGAGACGGGTCATTCCGACTTAGAAACCAGCTCACGCCCTTGCCCGTCTCGTGTAAGTATACACGAGACACATCTCGTGTGAGTTTACACGAGACACATCTCGTGTGAACTCACACGAGACACATCTCGTGTGAACTCACACTGAGACACATCTCGTGTGAACTCACACGAGATGTGTCTCGTGTGAGTTCACACGAGATGTGTCTCGTGTAAACTCACACGAGATGTGTCTCGTGTAAATTCACACGAGATGTGTCTCGTGTAAGCTCACACGAAATGTGTTTCCGTGTGAACTCACACGAGATGTGTTGGGCTTCGGGTCATTCAGGTACCCGTCTCATTCATGAGACGGATATAAGCTGTTCTCATGGGAGACCGGCTCATAATAATAATGATATGAACAATCTACAATAAGGAAGATATATATATATATATATATATATATATATATATATATGTATATATATATATATGTATATATATATATATATGTATATATATATATATATATGTATATATATATATATATATATATATGAGAATCATAATCTAAGTAGGAGAGATATTTTGTGTATCTCTATCATACCCCCGCAAGATGGACGATCGGTAGGAGAGTCCAATCTTGGACATAATTCCTGAAGGTAAGCTTGGTCATCAACGTTGAGAAGATATCATCGAGCTGTGTGATTGCACCAGAGGTTGTATCAGGAGAATACATTATATTTTAAGAAGAAGTAAAAAACTGGAGAAATATTTGTGAAGAATAAGAATAAAATTTACGAATAGAAATATTTGTGAAGAAGAAATATTTGAGAAGAAAATTTAGGGTTTGGTAGAGAGAGGAAATATTTGAGAGAGAAATTTGAGAAATTATTTGAGAGAGATATTATGAAATGAACTTGAAAAGAATATGGAAGAAGACGATTTATGAAGATAATTTATGAAAGAATTGGGGAAGAAGATTTAAGATATAAAGTTTAAGAAGGAGAAAAAAAATTTATGAAGGAAAGAAGTAATACTCAACGTGACATTGAGAATGGTAAAAAGTTAGTGGAGAAGAATTATGAAGAAAAATATTTGAGAAGGAAATTTGTGAAGAAGAAGAAGTTTTTGAAATCTTTATTTAGAAGGGAGTAATAAGAGTATTAAGAGGAAAAGAGAAGAACGCCGCAACAAGAAAACTAGGGTTGACTATAGAGGGAGAGACGAGATTTGAGAAAAGAAGAATAAAAAGAAGACGGTGGAAAGAAGAGATAAAAAGCAGATTAGGGTTTCGCCCAAAGGAACGAGGAAGAATCAAAGGGGCCGAATTTGAGTGAAGGAGATGAATATGAAGTGGAGTATTTTATAAAACTAGGGTTGATCATCTTTGACATTTTGAATTTGACATTTTGAAATTGTAACATTTGTTTTGAGATACCAAAAAGAAAAAGAGCATTTGTTAATGGAGTGGAGTATTTTATTTTATTTATAAATAATTAATGAATATAAATGCTCTTTTATGTTGTTTTGTCATACCGGAGGGGAGTAATTTATTTATCTTCTATTTTATCCGCCTCAAAAAAACAATATAAATTAAACTTTTATCAAACTAATTAAGCTTCAATAAAAAAAAATCAAGGCTAAAATGTATTTTTAACCTAAATTTATCATAATCTCACTTATAATCCTGAGCTTATAAAATGTTTTGTCATGACAGAGTGGAGTGGAGTTTTTATAGTCTTTTTTTTTTTTTTTAATGAAAATACTATGGCGAGCTTTTATCATAGCTTTTTACAAGGTGGAAGAAAGAGGTTTAATATGGTATTGGAAGCCACGAAAATGCTAAGAAACGGTTTTTACTATTGTGAAGATAGATTTTAAGTTTTTTGTTATTAACTTGACAATAATGTGTCATACATGAAAAAAACTATAATTCTTCTTTTACCACTATGAATGCTCTAAGAAATGTTATTATTCTTTCACGTAGTTTCTTGGGGTATATGAATGGTCAGGTTGCAACCCTGTGCCTCCAGAGTTATGGCTTTTCCGTCATATCTACCATTTCATCCGGGTAAATATCTTCGATCCGAAGCTAATAATTTTGCCCCCAGATTGTTACCTTTATTTCTTCAGATGTTAAGTTTTTTGTTTGTTTTTGAAGGCTACCTCCTTCTTCAAATGTATTTTATAGTATATGTTCGACCATGATTTTTTATATGTCTTTAAAATTAATGGGAATGCAGGACATATTTGGTGCTTTTGCCGTGAAGTGTCGAAGCCGTTGTCATATCTGTATGGGAAGAAATATGTTGGGGAAATTACTAATCTCATTTTATCGATCCGAGAGGAACTTTACAAAAAACCCTATGAGAAGATAAACTGGAATGAAGCCCGCAAACTATGTCTCGAGGTTTGCTTCTTTCTTTTTTCTTTTTCTTTTCTCGAGTTTTTCTACTCATTTTATTGATTAAGCAAGAACTTTTATTATGATAAATTTGAGGATGCAGAAGGATCTATATAGTCCCCATTCAACAATACAAGATGTTATATGGAATACATTATATTATATAGAGGAGACGTTTGCAACATATGGACCTTTGTCGAAGCTGCGAGAGATTGCTTTACGGAGAACGATAGAGCACATACATTATGAAGATGAGAGTAGTAGATACCTAACAATAGCTTGCATACCTAAGGTACGTCTCTTTCGTACTCTACGTCCCAAAAGGAATCTAAGAAAAAAATCAAATTTCCTTTTGATTAAAAGCAAATTTGGAAACTCTGGGGCAAATTGGTAGTTTATTTCTCTAACTTTGATTTTTTTAGTACATTCACCTTTAACAATAATTTTTTCGTCTCGAAACAAATCTCACAGTTGACAAATCAACATTTTTTAAAGATCTTTTATATGGTTCCTAAATTGCCCCGTTCTTTCCATGTTTCTTCCCTTTCATATTTTTCCAATCAATAGTAGTATGTAATAGGGATATATGTTGCGTTTTCAAACATTTGGATTACCTTATACGCCCTGACAATGGCCTGCTAAGGCAGCTTCTTCTACAGGCAGTTTTGGGAGTTCATCATACTTTATATTCTATTTTTAGAAATGCGACAATTATTTTTGATAAACAAAAATGAAAACTGCGATATTTATTAGAGGGGAAATAATATGAACTGAGTTACTGAGTATTGGCATAATGTAGATATTTCATATGATGGCATGTTGGGCAGAGGATCCAAATCCAAATTCAACTGTAATGAAACGTCACTTTGCTAGAATTCCAGATTACTTATGGGTCGCAGAGGATGGAATCAAAGTTCAGGTTCAATATTCATTAAAAACTGCTCCCTCATTTTTATGTAGTGTTCAGACACCGTTTATATTACTTTTGTTGTATAATTCAGAATCTTGGAAGCCAATTATGGGATGCTGTGTTCACTACTCAAGCCATAATTGCTAGCGATCTTCAACAAGAGTTCCGTACTACTCTAAAAAAGGCCAACAATTTCATCACACAATCACAGGTTTATATCTCTTTTTTTATTATATATTAATACTCCGTTTTAATAATTGAGTTTTATATAAATAAAAATGGCTTATTTAAAAGGGGAAACTTGAAAGTGTATTTATCATATACTCCATAGAGAAAGCTAGGAATATCAGATACCATTGATGAGCTGTAGCTCTTATATTATTCTTTTTTTGTATTTTTCGAGTCAGAAAAATGGCTATATAACCATATATTTGTATGATCGAAAAAAAAAGGTACTAATAATGTACATGCATGCATGTATTGAATTTGAGGTTCGAGAAAACCCATCTGGAGACTTTGGTAGCATGCATCGTCACATATCAAAAGGAGCTTGGACGTTTTCCGAGCAAGATGAAGGTTGGCAAGTATCTGACTGCACTGCTGAAGCAATAAAGGTAATACAATTCGATTAACTATTCCTTACCTAACATAATTCAAATTACGTATAATACTACCTCTGTTTCCATAATAAATACTATAATATTTGACTTATCAATATTTTTTATATAATGTATTTTATTTGTTTTTTCATTACTTGTACATTGATAAAATTGCTCTTAGACTTTTACCTTATTTAGAAACACGACAATTTACGACATTTATTATGGAATAAAAAAAGAGTATATCAGAGTACATATTTTTTGTAATGTCACATTTTGTAATATTACACTATTGAGTTGTTACAAATAATGCAATACACTTCTCATGTATCTAAATTAATGTTCAAATTTCATTTAGAGAACATTTTCAAAATACTTACTTTATACTCCCTCCGTCCCATTAGTAATGGGAAATTTACTGTAGACACGGGAATTAAGGAAAAGTAAATTATAGTGGAGGGAATAGTGAATTATAATGGTGTTGTGAGTATTAAAATAATGTAGGAGAGAGAATGAGTGGAGGAAATAGTAAAGATTCCTTTCCATTTTAGGAAGTTTGTGGTTTGTAATGGGACGACCAAAAAGGAAAGTTTGTGGTTTGTAATGGGACGGAGGGAGTATATTAAATGACAAAAGATGGATAATATTCTTGAGACCTTTCCCAAAGGCCCCTTGGCTAACATTAATTCTTAAAGAACGAAAGATATTTCCCCAATTCCTTTAAGCTCCAAGAAGAAATTTTTTCATTCTACTTAAAGTTTAAGCGCTCTACTCGCTATTTCATTTTTCACGGCGCTGTCATTTTCAGCGCTTCGTACATGAGCTCTGAAAGTTATGTCTCAACTCGGACAGTCATCTGTCATCGGAGTGAAAAATTATGAGACTCAATTCTCAGAGATAAAAAGGGGAGAGATTTGGGGAAATCAAAAACTCAGAGTCGTGTTTCAGACACTAATAATTTGTGTCACTTAGTGAAAAAAAAATGTCTATTTAATTACTAATGTTTATGAATATCCTATGTAATTGCAGACATTACTCCACCTCTCAAGTCTACCCTCAGAAGTTGTAGGTGAAAAGATTGACTCTGAGCGTTTGTATGAGGCTGTTGATTTTCTTCTTCCCTTCCAAGTAATGCATTTTCTTAAAATTTCTCTAATTTCATTTCCTTTTTATATTTTGCAACACTTTTTTTTTATTTTTTTTTTTAAAAAAATCCATTACACACATTTTTAGTAAAATACTTGATTTTAAAATATAAAAAAAATATATGTTGCACAAGACAAAACCCTAATTAGAGATATATCCTTACAAAATTATCAAAAGTTATGTAATTACTACTGATTATGTTTTGTTTTGGTTTAAAAGAGTAAGAACGGGGGTTTTGCAATTTGGGAGCCAATATCTGCACCTGCATGGTTCGAGGTTAATCTATAACATTCGCACTCCCTCCGTTCCATAAAACTAATTCCACTGTTGGTTGATTTGATTGCACTTTGAATAAAGATTTATAAGAAACTAATCATTCAAATGAAATTCTAAAACATGTTATTGATACACCATTTAAAGTACTCTCAGTAACAATTTTTAGATTTTTATTTGTATAGTTATTTTTTCCTAAATATTTTGACAAAATTTAATTAAATTAACTAGTAAAAAAAGTGGGACAATGTTTATGTAACGGATGGGGTAAGATCTTTGTCTTTTTTGGCGTTAATTTATACAGTATTTCTTAAAAATTAGGCTTGTTGTTAATAATTTGAACAATTTATGTCACCTCAGGCTTTCAATGCGACGGAGGTTTTTGGCAATGCTTTCGTTGAGCACGAGTATGATTTTAAAGCTGTAGTATTAGATTAATTTTGTTGAGCAACAATATTAATTAATTTATATTTAGAATGTGAATTTGCAATTTAATGATAATTGATTTAATTAGGTATGTTGAATGTGCTTCTTCGATTATTCAAGCTCTGGTGATGTTCAACCATTCATACCCAGGTTACCGTTGGAAGGAAATACGAAAGGCTGTGGCAAGAGCAGTAGACTTTGTTGAAAACAAACAAAATCCAGATGGTTCTTGGTAAGTGCATTTCCCTTTTTAATTATATAGAAAAAAAGACCTAATCTCTATGCACCGCTTCTGCGCATGTTTGCTATGCTCTCGCTTTCGTGAGCGGTACAAAATCTTTCACATCAGGGTGCCTTTTTTTCCGACTTTAAGTTCAGTGGAATTCACAACAATTTGACAAATTTATCTCAACCATAAACATAGCTATTATAGATATAAATAATTGGTGAAGATGGCCTTTAGCATATGTTGTGTCTCTTCCACTCTGGCAAGTATAAATTTGTAATGCTATTATAGTTGCAGGGAGAAAGTTGATAGAAAATAGTAAGTTAGTTATTATTGTGAATGTAACAATTGAGTCATATTGTTCATTTTAAAAAATAAGGAATAAAGCAACTAAGAAACTTATTTTGAAATAAACAAAAAGGAAAAGTAAGAATCTTAGTCTGAAGCGGTGTGAGTATTAAATTTTAAAAGATTTAGACTCAAAATTTAATTATAAACATTCATTACAATATGATGCATAACTAAATGGGATATTTATTATTGAACAGATGAAATATTTTGCTAAAATACAATTTTGTTCAGACAAGAGAAATGCTTATAAATTGTATTGTTGAATGGATAGGTACGGGTATTGGGGCATATGCTATACGTATGCCTCATGGTTTGCAGTAGGCGCACTCATTGCCGTTGGTCAGACGTACGAAACCTCTCAAACAATACGTAAAGCTTGTCACTTTTTACTTTCGAAACAACAATCAACAGGTGGCTGGGGCGAAAGCTACCTTTCATGTCCAAATAAGGTATAATCCTCTTCAATTATCCTGTTTTCGCTTAAGCTAAAAAAATGTATTCATTCGTATGATTGTTATATAAATAAACACTTAGAGACCGAGAATTGCCCCACTTTTGTTTTTTATTAAAAAAAAAAATAGTTTACTAACGTAATTATTTTAAAGTTTGGGGGCAATTATGCAATATATTGCAACGTTCACTTGGCATTCTATGCATTATCTTTTTCTAAGTTTTAATTTCTATTTTGGAAAAAATTAGAAATATACACCGTTGGAGGGGAATCAATCAAATTTGGTGCAAACATCATGGGCTATGATGGCTCTAATTCATGCCGGGCAGGTTAGTTTTATGATTTTCCTTTTCCATCTCTTTGCTAATATTTTGTTTAACAATCTTCCCTTTTCGAGCACATACGAAGCAAATAACCAATACGAAAAGCCTATAGAGTTTTACCCATTAGTACATAACCATTAACGAACCACTTTTTAGGAATATAATATCACAATATTATATTCTATATTAGAAAACTCAATCTTTGTATTAGATTAGAAAAGAAAATATTTGTATAATCTTCTAGGAGATTACCTCCTCTCATTGTAAATCCTATAAATATGTACTTCTAACATCATAATTAATGGAGTCATTCATATCAATTCTCTCTCTCTCTCTCTCTCTCTCTCTCTCTCTCTCTCTCTCTCTCTCTCTCTCTCTCTCTCTCTCTCTCTCTCTCTCTCTCTCTCTCTCTCTCTCTCTCCATATATGATTGACTTCGTCTCTCTCATCCTTCATTCTAATATGGAATCAGAGCAATAAGATCCATAATAGGACTTCTCCGCCAAACCCTAGCAGCAAAACCCTAAAGCCGCCCCACCATCAAAATTCTCTCCTTCTCCTTCAACACCCTTGGCTCAACCACCCCTAGCCGAAACCCATTTATACACAATCACCACCCTTCATTCCGACCACAATGGACGACGAAAGAGAGCAAGAAATCGACCGAAAACATAAAAGCAACCATGATCAGTTCTTGAACGTCCCCCCTAGTGGTACAGGTATGGAAAGGTGGTGCAAGTATGGAAGGGGTCGGTCGGAATAGGCAAAATTTCACAATATGGAAGGAGGCAAGATTTCACAATCAGTCAAGAATATTTCACAATCAGTCAAGAATATTTTATTTAGTTTTAAAAGATTCGGTTATTATTATTTCTTTTATTAATTAGAACTTAGAACTTAGAAGTAATATAAATAGGTATGTTAGGGCTTAGGTATTAAGCAGACTTTGATATTGATTTATGAGAAAACATTGATGTGAGCAATTATTAGGGTTCAATCCCGTCTTGTATCGTCTTTTTCGTTCAGTCTTTTCTCTCAAATTCTCATTTAACCTTCCGTCTGTATCATTTGGTATCAGTTTCCTGGTCGAATTGATGGCTGAACGAGGGCGTGGTCATGGTGTTCATGGTTTTCGTAGTAGGGTTCGTGAAGCGAATCCCCAGGAATATGATCCCCATCACGAACGTGAACTATATGAAATCGAGAAGGACAAAGTGCGAAGAAAGATTCAAGATCTCAAACTTCGTTTGTTGCGTTTCGAGATTCGAGAACTCCAACGATACTTTAATCGGGTGGAGGGTCGACGAATCCAACGACAGCTAACGCGGTTGGAGGACTCAGATTCAGACATATCGTCTGATGAAGAGGGTGTAGCGGTGACCAGTCCCTCTGCTAGGGATCACGAACTTGGTGACAGGAAGTGGACATATCCTTCTAGGGTTATCGGCGACATGAAGACCGAGATTCCAGATTCAGAAGGTATGACACAGCCTGAAAAGTTTGTTGATTGGTCTATCACACCGGTGTTTGAAATGTGTGATTGCGAGATTTGTCATGTTGTGACAACTCACGTAATTTACAAGGCGGAACACCCAAGGAGGCTGCGACCTGAGAGGACGGAAGTCAGCATGGGAGAAATACCCAAAGCAGTGAACAACATGGCGTGACCGAGGCGGCCACACCACCCATGCCCAGGCGAGCGCCTCACCTGAAGGACATCACGGCTGAGCTTCTAGAGTCGAGGCGAGCGCCTCATTTGAAGCCAGGCGGGCGCCTCATCGACGGGGGAGTTTCTGCATCAAAAGTGCCGATGTTTGGTCCACATGTTGATTAGGTGTGGAATTTTGAAACCATGTTTTTTTCTCCGTATGAAGATCCATTTGATCGTTATACAACACATCTTTCACCTTCAAGGTTCTTTCATAATTTTGGGTATAAGAATCCACATGTTGTATCGTTCCAATGGTGTGATTGGATGGATGTTGGGATGAAAGGAATGAAGTATATAGTTCGTCGTCGATTAAAAGATAAATTTCGAACAATCTTTCCCGGTACGACACTCAAAATTCGAGGTCGAATTTTTCTAAGAAGGGGAGAATGGTACAGGTATGGAAAGGTGGTGCAAGTATGGAAGGGGTCGGTCGGAATAGGCAAGATTTCACAATATGGAAGGAGGTAAGATTTCACAATCAGTCAAGAATATTTCACAATCAGTCAAGAATATTTTATTTAGTTTTAAAAGATTCGGTTATTATTATTTCTTTTATTAATTAGAACTTAGAACTTAGAAGTAATATAAATAGGTATGTTAGGGGCTTAGGTATTGAGCAGACTTTGATATTGATTTATGAGAAAACATTACTGTGAGCAATTATTAGGGTTCAATCCCGTCTTGTATCGTCTTTTCCGTTCAGTCTTTTCTCTCAAATTCTCATATAACCTTCCGTCTGTATCACCTAGTAACAATCCCAACAACAATGGCCATGATGATTCCTTGAACCCTAGAAAAAACCCAAAAATGGTCCTGAACCTTTCTCGAACCTTGGAAATTACCCCAGCAATGGTCATTATGATTTAATGAATCCCGAAAACAATGGCAATAACGAAGAAAATGATTATTTGCAGCTCACCTTCTCCCTCCGCCGGACAACCCGGGCTCATTTACATTCACCACAGCCTTCAAACGAACCTCCACCGCCGCCGCCGCCACTTTAGTTATTCTTCTCCCAACAGCCGCCTCAATCTTCTCTTCAACTACCCTCTTCACGGCCACTGGTGCCGCCACCCAAAAAACACTTATCTCTTTCCCGACTGTCAATTCAATCTTCTCTTCAACTACCCACTTAACGCCAACCAACACAACCATCGCTGCTACCAGCACAAGAGAGGATTGATACAATCAGGGCACCCTACCCTTGGGCAACGAACTACTGTTGCACCGTCTACACCTTAGACTACCTTCTATCCAATCAGATCCACACCATCTACGGTGATGACCAATGCAAACGCTGCGACAGAGAGTACTAAATCGATCACAACCACGGACGTACGAACCACTTCCCTTGGGTGCGATGGCAAAACCCAAACCGCCCCACAACAACCCGAGTTGCCAGGTTCAAAACTGGCCTCCAACCACGGACGTACGGACCACTTTTCTTGGGTGCAACGGCAAAACCCAAACTGCCCCACAACCAACCCGAGTTGCCATGTTCAAAACTGGCCTACAACCATGGAAGTACGGACCACTTTCCTTGGGTGCAACGGCAAAACCCAAACCGCCCCACAACCAACCCGAGTTGTCATGTTCAAAATTGGTCTCTAACGACGGACGTACTGACCACTTTCCTTATGTGCGATGGCAAAACCCAAACCGCCCCACAACCAACCCGAGTTGCCAAGTTCAAAATTTGCCTCCACCCACGAACGTAGCCTTTTCTGTCACAACCCTACAACCATATACACGTCCGGGAACACATCCGTCTCCACCCGCTACATCAAACTTGATTCATCTCATCATTCTTCAAGATTGGACTTATCCAAGGATCGTCCGTCTTGCGGGAGCATATTAGGAATATAATATCATAATATTATATTCTATATTATACATTGTTATATATTTTATATAGTTTAGGAAACTCAATCTTTGTATTAGATTAGGAAAGTAAATATTTGTATAGATCTAGAAACCTTCTAGGAGATTACCTCCTCTCATTGTAAACTCTATAAATATGTACCTCTAACATCATAATCAATGGAGTCATTCATATCAATTTTCTCTCTCTCCATGTATGATTGACTTCGTCTCTCTCATCTTTCTTCTAATACCACTAACATTTTTCTTGTTCAAGCTACACATAATTTTGAATCAAGATATATGGTCTCACTTCAAAGGAAAAATTAAATTAAATTCAATCCAACCCTTGTTAGCAGGATGTACCTCCTCACCATCACCTGCTTGATAACATGTCCCTTGTGAATTTGTTCTACTCATGACCAATTAATGCATCTAAGGTCTTTGTTTCCTATGCACGTCGTTCAGCATTTCATCAAAGTTTGAATACTATTTTTTTTTTTTTTTGACGAAAAGGGCAGTGCCCCCTAAATTTTATTGAAAAGAAAAAGGAATAAAGAGGTGATGGAGGACTAAGCCAAAACCATCACAAAAGAAAAAGAATAAATAAGAAGAAAAATCATAAAATAAATTAAAGGTCAATGAAATTGCCTATTATTAATCCAAGGCCTTTTAGGCTTGAGATTTTTTGATTTAGCTTTCGATCCAGATTTTCCTCGTTTCCTTTTAACCTTTTGAAAGCCATCTTCTTCATCGTAATAATCTTCAAAATTATCGCAGTCAGCCATTGGAGCCCACGGATCAACATGAACTCCTCCAACTATACCCCCATAAGTGCGAGCTTCTTGATATGCCGAAGGAGAATTAGCAGAAAGACCGCCTTCCGGTTCAGAATCGCATTTTTCCCGAAGAGTGAGAGCTACTTTTAGGTTTTTTGGGTTTATAAATTCGGGATTAAAGTATTTAGGATTTGGCGTACGAGCAGAAGAAGGACGTAAGGTAGGAGCAGATGAAGCTTGACTTTGACTAACCTTTTCCCAAACGAGATTTAGAGCTTCTCTATCTAAAGCAGGAGCCGTCATAGGGATGGATGGAGAGGCAGTAGACCCATTTTGAATGGCCAAAGCCCCCAACTGCGCTCCAAGCGCAGCAGTAGCTACTAGAGTTTCATTACCTGTATTTATATCAACAATAGCTGTGTCATCCAAGCCTACCAATTCTTCACCTTGAGTGTCAATCGTCTCATTATGTATATCTATATCTTCACAATCATTTTCGGCTAACTGCTCGTTAGATTGAACAATCCCCCCATTGAGATCAACAACCTCAGTTTCTTGAGCAACACCATCAATTTTCGCACCACTACTAGATACGACCTTTGGAGGACTAGATTCAACCTGCTTTGGAACATAAATATTTTGTTGTTTATCCTTTTGCTCCACGTTATCACCCTTCTTTTGCCCTTCAACAACTCTAGCAGATTTTTCCCCTGCATCAGCATCTCTTGCATCCGTATTTCCTTGTTTCAAAACCTCCGCATCATCATCTCCTTTACCCGCCACAGCCCTCTTCTTAGGGTGGAGGTAAAAGCACTCATTCATGTCATGCCCTAACTTGTAACAATGCTTACAATAACTTGGGAGATTATCAAATTCAAGAGGCTGCCAGAAACTTGAAAACTCATCACCACAATCAATAAACACTCTAGACGGCAATTTCCTCAGCAAATCAATTTGAACAAGAACTTTAGCCACACTAGGTCTAGATAAATTACAAGTTGCTTGATCAATGGCTAATGGCTCTCCAAATATATTGGCTATAGAAAAAAGGCATACCTTATTAAACATATGAATTGGGAGACGGGGTAGACCAACCCAAACAGGAAAGAGAGACGACTCTTTGTCAAAGTTTGAATACTAATCACCCCCATAAGAATATATCAACCACAAATTTTCTTCCTTTAGTTAGACCTTTTTGTTGCATGTAGAACTCCCCGTGCAATAGAAGATGCATAGCCCTTGGAGTCTAACTCTCTTAAATGTATTAAATCCTTTGCAATTTTAGGATATAAATCACACCACCTCAATTTTACATGCCAACTATCAACAATTCCGTTAGTATTTGAACGGAAAGATGACACTGTACAGATACCCACACATGTATCATAAGTACGGGAGTTAATATGACAATTTACTTTTATATGAATATATCTGCATCATTGATTTAAGTATAGAGGCATATTTATATATTTCCCCAACTTTATATTAGTATAACTTGAAAAGGTACATTGTATTGTATATCTTTTTGTTGAGTCTTACAAGAATCCTTTCTTATGTTTTGGCCAAAATGGTGCTCCAGTCCTGATTCAATACTCTGATCTACTTTGTTTATATTTTGTTTTTTGTCGGCGGCCAGGCCAAGAGAGACCCGACACCATTACATAAAGCAGCGAAACTATTGATTAATTCACAGCTTGAAGATGGTGACTTTCCGCAACAGGTACTTAATGATAATAAATTATTGGATGATTATTTGTAAAATCAACTCCAAACTTTTTGTTAAATTCATCTTTTGAAAAAGTTATTGTTTGATTTTATCATTCTACTTTGATCAATAATTGAACTTTTCAGTTCATCACATTTTAAAACTTAACCTAACGTTACAACCTTTTCAGTAAATCACGTTATGTAAAATAATAATTTCATTTAGACATATGTTGGTTGGCCTTTTAGAAAAGAAATAGAGTGTATCAGACTTTTGCCATCTTATTTTTAACCAACTAGTTTCTGGTCCATTTTCTTTTTATTTTGCTAAGATTTGGTCCTTCGAGTTTAAAATTCGACATTATACAAGTTTATTGGACTTAAAAGTTGCTATATGTGCAGAATGTGACAGGCACCTCAATGGGAAATTGCATACTACATTACGCAGCATTTAGGAACATCTTCCCACTATGGGCTCTTGGAGAATATCGTAAACATGTCCCATTACCTTCCTTTAACAATGCATAGATTCTGATTTTATGCAATCCGCAGATTTAAGATATTATTACCATGTATTTCTTTTTAATAAAACATGTAATTCTATTTTTCATTTCTTTGTCAAATATAACATATGTACTATTAAATACTATAAATTATAATTCATGTATTATAAAAGTTTGATCGGTTCATAGTCGGACCTCAGAAACCCCGTGTTGGAAAAATAAAAATACTATAAAATATAATTCATCTATTATAAAAGTTTGATCGGTTCATAGTCAGACTTTAGAAACCCCGTGTTGGAAAAATAGAATGTGTTTGAAGTAAATAATGAGTTATTTACTAAATGCGTTGTTTGTCAAATGACCCAATTGATTGTAACATTGTTTTCTTCTCTATGAGAACATTGAAATCATATATTCATTTGTCTAAAATGGTTGAGTGATGAATGAGATATTAAGGATCAAAGTAACTGGGTTGAAAGTGGGAAAAGTGGTTATCCCAAATTGAAAGAAAATGTAAAATAAGACTAGTTTATATACTTCTACACTTTAGTAGAGAGTAAGATTGTTTAGAATAGATGCTATCTCTCGCGCAAGGGTGCGCAGGGGGTGCAAATCAAGTTCCAAAATGTGCTTGGGCTACCGAACTCATGTGTGCGCGAACGAATGTAGGCCTACTCGCGATAGCCCACCTTTTGCAAAAAAAAATTCTTAAAAAATTGACTCCCACAATCTGTAACTGCCTCAAGTTTTGATGGCGCTAATGATTTCAAAGGTTTGTAACTGCCTATCAAATGATTACGAAATTAAAAAGGTGTTTAATTTCGTATCAGTTTTGATCCTTCCTTGGCAGCTATAGAAAGGGAAGAACACAAATAGATTAATAACACACTGTTTTCCAAAATCTCTCCTCTCTCCAATTCGCAGCATATTGAACAATCCTTTCATTTAGCATCATGCATTTTGCATCCAGTGGTGATATCGTCCAGGCATAACTTCCATTCGCAGTAGGTAATAGTGTGAAGCAACCATCCGGTCAGTCCGTTTCATCTTGCGAGGCAAACGTCCAGTGGAACCTAAAGCACAACTCGATGAGGGGGCGAATTTGTTTTAAAGAGAGTGCGTCACACACGACTTGGGCAACTTCAAGAATCAATTTTCAATTTTCTTTTGTCTTTCTGTTTTATTTTGTTTTCCGTAATTTTTCAATTGGTTTTGTAATCAATTATTCTAACAATCTTGATACAAATTTCCTTCGTTGGAAGGGAATGCATAATAAAAAAACAGTGAACTAATTTTCCGTTTCGTTTCAGATGGCTACTGAATCGAACAACATGGTAACCAATTATGGGAACAATTCTGAGACTCCTCGTGTGGAGGAAGCGCTTCATGTTGAAACCAATTATCCAAGGAATGTGGTTGTCCAAACTGTTCCGACTCACCATGGTGAGAAGCCGGAAAAATTTGTTGGCCAACACTTTAAACGGTGGCAACAAATGATGCTTTTCTATTTGACCACCTCGAACTTGGCAAGGTTTTTTAACGAAGATCCACCACAGTTAGGTGAGAATGAGACGGACGTGCAAGCCGTTACTGCTCTTGATGCTTGGAAGCATTCGGAGTTCATTTGCCGAAATTACATACTAAATAGGTTGTCGAATACACTATATAATGTTTATAGTGTTAAGAAAACTGCAAAGGAACTATGGGAGTCCTTGAAATACAAGTACAAAATCGATGACGCGGGTACAAAGAAATTCATTGTTGATCGCTTTCTCGATTACAAAATGTTGGACTCTAAAACAGTTAAAAGTCAGGTGGAAGAATTTTAAAAATAATATTACATGAAATTCATGCCGAGGGAATGGTGATTAGTGAAAGCTTTCGAGTGGCGGCTATAATTGAAAAATTGCCTCCCGCTTGAAAAAATTTCAAAAACTACCTTAAACATAAACGAAAGAAAATGGATGTTGAAGCGTTTGCTATTCGTCTTCGAATTGAGAAAAAGAATAGAGTTGCGGAAAAGAAGTTGAATAATCTTCTTGTGGCGAAAGACAATGTGGTGGAGCATGGTAATAGCTCCAAGACCAAAGGCAAGGCTAAAGGCAAGGCCAAAGGCAAGTTTGTGCCCGAAAAAGGTTCTAGTTTGAAGCCTAACAGAGGAATATCCAAGAAAAAGTTTGGTGTAACTTGCTACAATTGTGGTATTGTGGGCCACAAGTCTTCCGAGTGTAGAAAGCCAAGGAAGCAAGCAAACATGGTTGATGCCATCTCAAATGAAGTTTCTGATATGCATTTGGCGGCGGTAATTTTCGAGGTGAATTTGGTGCACTACAAGAAAACTGTCATTTAGCGACGGATTTTAGCGACGAACACAATTCCGTCGCTAATAGCGACGGATTAGCGAGGGAATAGTGAGGGATAAAAAATAAAAAAAATAAAGCTGAAAACGACAACTTTACCGACGGATTTAACGACGAATTTAACGACGGATTTAACGACGGACAATATTCCCTCACTATTTCGTCGTAAAAGTGGCGCCAAAAAATTGCGCCTCTTTTTACCGACGGATTAACGAGGGATTGCAATTTTTTTTTACCGACGGATGTATTTCGTCGCTATAGAATTAAAAAAATAAAAAAAT
This sequence comes from Adenophora triphylla var. japonica, assembly GCA_022495995.1. NCBI lineage: Eukaryota > Viridiplantae > Streptophyta > Magnoliopsida > Asterales > Campanulaceae > Adenophora > Adenophora triphylla. The sequence goes on along the minus strand of JAFEMH010002061.1, from coordinate 365,891 downwards.
ATTATTTCATTTTAAATTAGCGACGGATTAACGACGGATTGTAAAAAAATTTTACCGACGGATGTTTGTCGTCGCTATAGAATTGAAAAATAAATAAAAAAAAAAATCATTTTCATTTAGCGACGGATTAGCGACGGATTTTTTTTTTTTTTTATATACAGTCTAATGCATGTTTATTAATACCTAATTGTTAAGTTTACCTCAAATATAAATGAAGTAAGGCTAAATATGATAAAAATATGTGACATTCTTAAAATGTTAATAAGTTAATTATATTATTTAATTGTAATTTATATTTTTAAAATAAATATATATCTTTTGAGGAGTGAATATCAAATATTAATTTTATAAAGTATAAAATTATTTGAATTCATATTTTATTTGGAATATAGTGTATAGGGTATATGAATGGTATATTGTATATTGAGTATACATGGTGTATAAAACTTCAATACTAAAAAATGTCCAAAATATTTATTTATATTCATAAAAAATAAAAAAACTATACATTTATAAATAAAAATTAAAGAATTTTACCCGTCTCTGATTTCTTTATTATACTTTCATTTGTTTATTTTTTTTCTAACTTTTTTTATATAACTGTTATACCTTATACCCTATACCCTATAGGGTATACCCTATACCCTATAGGGTATCGTATAGGGTATAGGGTACACCCTATACCCTATAGGGTATAGGGTATAGGGTACCCTAAAGGGAATAGGGTATAGGGTATACCCTATACCCTATACCCTATATAGGGTCTAGGGTATACCCTATAGGGTATACCCTACCCTATACCCTATAAGATATAGGGTATACCCTATACCCTATACCCTATAGGGTATACCTTATACCCTATAGGGTATAGGGTGTACCCTATACCCTATACCCTAAATCCTATAGGGTATACCCTATACCCTACACCCTATAGGGTATACCCTTTACCCTATACCCTATAGGGTATAGGGTGTAACCTATACTCTATAGGGTATAGGGTATACCCTATACCCTATACCCTATAACCTATAGGGTATACCCTATACCCTATACCCTATAGGGTATACCCTATACCTTATACCCTATAGGGTATAGGGTGTACCCTATACCCTATAGCCTATACCCTATAGGGTATAGGGTACACCTTATACCCTATACCCTATAGGGTATACCCTATATACTATATCCTATACCCTATAGGGTATATCCTATACCCTATACCCTATACCTTATAGGATATAGGGTATACCCATACCCTATGAGGTATACCCTATACCCTATAGGGTATACCCTATATCCTATAGGGTATAAGGTGTACCCTATACCCTATAGGGTATACCCTATACCCTATACCCTATACCCTATACCCTATAGGGTATAGGGTATACCATATACCCTATACCCTATACCCTATATCCTATAGGGTATACCATATACCCTATAGGGTATAGGGTATAGGGTATACCCTATAGGGTATAGGATATAGGGTATACCCTATACCCTATACCATATAGGGTATAGAGTATAGGGTACACCTTATACCCTATAGAGTAGAATCCCCGGACCAGGAGGGCCAGCCACCGTGTGTGCAGGACTATTCGTTCCCCTCTCTCTCTCTCTCTCTCTCTCTCTCTCTCTCTCTCTCTCTCTCTCTCTCTCTCTCTCTTCTTTTCTTACTGCCAGATCTATTCATCCGGCTCTTCCATACCCAAACCCTAATTATCGACATTATCAATGGAAAGCGACGACGATTATCAATCCTTCTCTCCAAATCAACCATCTCCAGTCCAGCATCTGAGACTCAAACGCCTGAAGAAAACCAAAGTTCCAAAGAAATCGCTGGTCAAATCGATCGATGACCTTCTTTCAGCGCCCAGAGTTGATTTTGCAGAAATTGAAGCCCTTGAATCCTCGAAAATTAGAGGGTTTGAGGATTCCAGTGAGCCATTGCAGTCTCAGTCTTCATCATCTGAGGGTTTCGATGTAGAGAAGGAATTGGGATCTGCCGTCGACGAAGAAGAATTGAGTTCTGGATTTGATGATTTGTGCGTTCACAAGGAGAGAGAGGAATCAGGCTTGGATTTTGATGAGTTTGATGGGAAGGGGAACTCTGATTTTGGTGATTTGCCAAACAAAGAGATCGTTGGAGTTTGATGACGTAAGTGACAATTTTGATGGGAAGGGGAGTAATTGTTTTGATAAAATTGCCAGATTGAGAGAGGGCAGAACTGTAATCAAAAAAGATTTTTCTTTTATCTTTTTTCCTTGAGTTCTTGTAAGTAGATTCTATTTTGTTAATGCCAATTTCATTCTTCTTCATATTATTATCGCAAAAGTTATGCCAATGAAGAGGGCAAATGTGTAAAACTCTTTTATTTCGATTTATACAAACTTTTGTTTGATTTGTGTTGATTGTGGATGGTGGTGGAGCAAAGTGTAACTTTTGAAAAATGTAAGGATTGATTTGGGAATAAAAAAAGTTAAGGGATTGATTTGAGAATAAATATATATATATATATATATATATATATATATATATATATATATATATATATATATATATATATATATATATATATATATATATATATATATAATTTTTTTTTAATAAAAAATATCAAATTAACGACGAAAATATCCGTCGGTAATTTGGTATATCAAAAATAAAAAATATTGAAAAAAGAAAATTTAAAAAAATTAATAAAATTGTGAAAATATGTAATAAATTTTAGCGACGGATTTTAAACAATAACGACGGATTATTCCGTCGCAAAATATCATAAATTCGTCGTCCCATCCATATTATTAGCGACGGTTTGGAATAGATTAGCGAGGGATTGGTCCGTCGTTAAATTACCGACGGACAGGAAATTTCGTCGTTAAACTTTAGCGACGAGGGTTTTAGCGACAGAATAAATCCGTCGGTAATCCGTCGCTAAATGCTTTTAGCGACGGATTTTTGGCTTTTAGCGACGGATTTTTCCGTCGCTAAAACCTGTTTTTCTTGTAGTGGTGGGTTCAAACTCAAATAAGTGGTGGATTGACACCGGTGCAACTAGGCATGTGTGCTACAACAAAGACATGTTTAGTAGCTTTGAAACCCATGAAAATGGTGAAAAATTGTTCATGGGAAATTCAGCCACTTCCGACGTCAAATGTCAAGGGAAGGTGGTGCTCAAGATGACTTCCGGGAAAGAATTGACTCTAAACAATATGCTTTATGTGCTCGATATCCAAAATAATTTGGTGTCCAGATCGCTTTTGATTAACCATGGTTTTTGTATCGTGTTTGAGTCGGATGTTGTTACTTTGTCTAAGAGTGGAATGTTTGTAGGAAATGGGTTTGTCAATGATGGAATGTTTAAGCTAAGTGTGATGGTTGCGAAACAAAATGTAATGGCTATTAAGGCCAAAATCAATGAAATAAATAATTCTTCTGTTTACTTGCTTGAGTCTTCCAATTTCTGGTGTGGTAGACTAGGACATGTCAATTATGATACTATACGTAGATTAATTAACTTGAATTGCATACTAAAATGTAAAATACACTACAAACATAAATGTGAAACTTGTGTGGATGCAAAATTAACAAAAAGTTAGTTCCATTCTATTATAAGAAATAATGAACCACTTGAGTTGGTTCACACAGACTTATACGACTTCAAATCAACACAATCACGAGGGGGCAATAAGTACTTTATGACTTTTGTTGATGATAGTACAAAATATTGTTATATGTATCATCTCAAAAGTAAGATGAGGCTATAGAGAAATTTGTTCTCTATAAAAATGAAGTTGAAAATCAACTTAACCGGAAATAAATGTGATTAGAAGTGATCGTGGTGGTGAGTATGAATTTCCATTTGAGGATATTAGTGCTCAACATGGAATAAAACATGTAACAATGCCACCTTATACACCTAAATCCAATGCAGTTGCCGAACGCAAGAATCAGACTTTAAAGGACATGATGAATGCCATGTTAATAAGTTCGGGGTTACTTTATAACATGTGGGGAGAAGTGGTATTGTCGGCGAACTATGCGTTAAATAAAATGCCTCGAAAGAAAATAAACAAAATCCCCTATGAATTGTGGCATGCAAGAGTGCCATCATACCAATACATGCCAGTGTGGGGGTGTCTTGCAAAGGTTTCAATACCACCTCTCAAAAAGGTGAAAATTGGACCAAAAACTATTGATTGCTTATTTATTGGGTATGCTCACAATAGTAGTGCTTATAGATTTCTTGTTCATGAATCGAAAATTCAAGATATACACAAGAATAATATAATGGAATCAAAAATTGCTTATTTCTTTGAGAATGTGTTTTCGTGTAAAATAGATGGAGCAAACTCATCTAAACGGATACATGATTCAATAGAAAAAAAAGTAGAAGAAGAAACTCATCATGATGAAAATGATAAAAAAGAGATGGAATCTCGATGTAGCAAACAAAGTAGGATAGTGAACATACCCCGTATGAAAAAATTTAATTTTTGGTGATGGGAAGGGAAATATGTAAAAGTGAAAGAAAGGAGTCGCCACGCCGTTTTATGGTAAACATTGAAAAACCATTTGAAATCAGAGAGAGGGTTCGGGGGTCAGGTTATGTGTTGAAAAAAACCGAGAGTTCACCCAACACGCCTCGCGAACGAGTCTTTCTACAATAAACATCCAAATCATTCAAATGTGTGTGCAAATGTGTAAGACAAGAATATGTGTTTATGTGCTTTGCTTTTATTGCAAGACAAATAGAAAACAATTTGTGAGCTATTTCAGGGGGAGCCACAACCCCAATTACAATGAATCTGAGAGGTACTTACATTTGGAAATTGACCTCTGTAAATGGCCTATAGTGTCGCGTGACACAGGACCTAGGTTAGCTAGGTGTGTCGCACGACTGGATAGGTCATTTGCAGAGTTTCACAAGAGAAGCAATTACATGGATGAATTGAGATATGCAGGAGAAACAAAACACCAGCTATAGGTCACAGAGACCAACTAATTACTTACAATGTTGAAATGGACCTCTACAGTATGGCTAGATATGTCGCACGACCCAGGATCTATCATGGCTAGATCCGTTGCACGGCATAGCATGCCATCCTGCTGAGGTTTCACAAACTGCTTACAAAAGGAGATCAAAGAAGAATTGAATATTGCTAGGGGCTATAACCAGGTCAAAGAGACCTCGCGAAGAACTACCAACATTCAGATGAGTATGAATATGGATCATTCATACTAATCTTCATGCTTGGCTCAACATCACATAGAAGGAACAACAGTCAACAAAAGATAAGCATATTTACACAAATATTGAGATAATCAGAGACTAAAACATGCAATCCTAAACATGGTATGAAAGATGTAGCATAATAAGCATGGCAGGCATACTAAATTAATGAAGATAAAGAGGGAGAAGGGAGAATTGAGCCGTTACCCTTGTAGACCACGATCTCTATACTTAGTCAGTGTAGAGAACCTTCAAAAACAGCTTCAAATACACGAAATTAGACCTTAGATCAATCCAAGGTGTGATCTCCAAAGGTGTATAAGAGAAGTGTGTGTTAGTGTGTGTAAGAGAGAGAATTGAAAGAGGATTGGTGTGTGTTTGTGTGTGTTTATTGTGTGTTTACGCCAATTTTGGAAAAGTGACAGTAAGGGGTCGAGAAGGGATCCTGAAATGAGAGGAGGAGGCTCCATTTTATAGATGCATAGGAGTTGCTAAGTATGTCGCACAACGGGACGAGCCATAACCGCTTGTTTTCTAGAAACATGCAAGGTGGCAGACTGGAAGGCTCTTTCCAGCGAGGTCCTGTCCAAATTCATTATTCCTGGCAAGCCCTCCCTCGTTTGGAATGTCTTGAAAAGTTATCGAATTGCCCCTAAACTTTATGAAAGTTTGGGGAATTGCCAGGAAACTTTAATTGGAAGGCAGGAGCCATATTTGGGTACTTACAGAAGACCCTCGGCAACGGTACTTGCGAAGCAAGTGGGGTTGTCGATAAAAGTGAGAATCCAATCTGGCGAACTGCCGAGATGGATTAGGATTGGTGACCAAGGAGGTCGAGTGGTTGAACCTTTGGAAGGCTACCTACGTATCCTGAAGAGGAATCAAGCCAAATCATAGTTCTAGGCAAGTGAGGACGCGCGGTGCCTCAAACCGAAGAAAGACCAAAGTGGTCAAATGGCTGGAGCTTTGGAGAAAGGATTCCTACGTATCCCTAAGAGGGAATCAAGCCAGATCGTAGTTCGAACAAGTGAGGACGTGCGGTGCTTCAAACCGAAGAAAGACCAAAGTGGTCAAATGGTTGGACCTTTGGAGAAAGGATTCCTACGTATCTCTAAGAGGGAATCAAGCCAGATCGTAGTTCGAACAAGTGACTATTGAGGGGAAGTCGCCCAAAATTTGACTATTGAGGGGAAGTCGCCCGGAAGATTGACTATTGAGGGGAAGTCGCCTGGAAGTTGACTATTGAGGGGAAATCGCCCAGAAGTTGACTATTGAGGGGAAGTCGCTCGGGATTTTGACTATGTGGTAGTCAACTGAGATTTTGATTATGTGGTATTCAACCGAGATTTTGACTATGTGGTAGTCAATCGAGACTTTGACTATGTGGTAGTCAACTGGGACTTTGACTATGTAGTAGTCAACCGAGACCTTGACTATGTGGTAGTCAACCGAGATTTTGACTATGTGGTAGTCAATCGAGATTTTAACTATGTGGTAGTCAACAGGAATTTTGACTATGTGGTAGTCAACCGAGATTTTGCTTTTGAGAGATATATAGGAAAATGCCAGGGGCAAAATGGTAGTGCAGGCCACAAGGGCAAAATGGTAGTACAGGCCACAAGGGCAAAGGGGGAACTTTGATTTATTTAGAAATAGAGTTGAAAATGCTAGGGGCACAAATGGTAAAATAGGCCATAGGGGCAAAACAATAAAACAAGCCTCAGGGGAAAAAGAGGAAAATCAGCCACAGAGGCAAGGTGTGTCGCACGACTCCATGAGCCGTGTGGACAGGTTTAATTAAATTGAGCAATCGATGCTCAAAACATAACACCAGAAGTTTTTCCCAGAGAAAAAAGAAGAGAAAAGAAGAGAGAAAACTAGGTTTCGACTCAAATCTTTGCTAATCTTAAGAAATCTTGCCTCCTCGCCTACGCCCAACGAAGAAAGCACTACAACAAGCGGAGTTAGCGGATCGAAGAAAGAAAATCAAGAGGAACATGAATGTACGCTCGCCGATTAAAAAGAAGTTTTGGGAGTCGCCACGCCATGTTTAAGAGGTACACTTTGAAAAACCTTTTGAAAATAGAGAAAAGGGTTCGGGGGTCAGGTTACGTGTTGGGAAGAACCGAGAGTTCACCCAACACGCCTCGTAAACGAGTCTTTCAACAATAAACATCCAAGGTATTCATAAGTGTGTGCAATCCTGTAAGATGAGAAATGTGATAAATGAATTTTATTGATAAAATGAGATAGGTACAACTCGTGAGCCACTTGGTACAAAGGGGGCCACATCCCAGTTACAGATCTAAGAACATGTTACAATGGAGAAAGAGCTTCTGCAAAGTGGCAAGATGTGTCGCGTGACACAGGATCTGCCTGGCTAATTGTGTCGCGTGACACAGAACTCAGCCTGGCAGGTTGTGTCGCGTGACATAGGATGCCAATCTGCAAAAACTATACAAACTAAAAACAGAATGAACAGAGATCCATCCAGATCGAATTATAACATCAATTAAGCTCAGAAAATACATGAATCAACAATTAATCGATCAAGGGGATGTGGATATGGAGGGATCCACACTCCCTTGATGAATAAGCCACAATTATACTCCAATTACACCATAAACATGAAATGATACCAAACAAAGTGAATTAAACAGAGAGATAGCGATTGTTACTCGACAATTAGGACAGAAGAGTCTAATTATGAGTTCAAATGAATAGGGAGTACATGAACTATGAAAAGAGCAAAATATATGAGAGAGAAGGAAGGAGAGATTAGTTACCCTTGGAGATCCATAAATTCTATACCAAGCTAGGTATAGAATCCTTCTAAACCAGCTTCAGAATCGGATTGAACTTGGGAAGGATGGTGGATTGAGGATCTAGGTGGTGGTATATGGGTTGGATTGAATTGAGGGAGGAAAAGAGGGAGTTGGATATGAGAGAGGGAGAATTGTGTGTATTTCGATGTGTGTATTACGCTACCAATTAGGCAGAGTAACAGTAGGTCGAAAAAGGGATCCAGAAATGAGAGGGGGAAGGTCTTATTTATAACCTACTGGTGAGGGCTAGTTGTGTCGCACGACCCACCGCTGTGACTTTCCGTGGCTCATTGTGTCGCATGACTTAACGAGCCCGTTAACCGTTTCTGGTGCCAACAACCTGTTCTGGAACATTCCGAGTTAATTCCCAAAAAGTCCAAAGCAAATAACTCCCTGTAGGTCCTTTTGCATGGAAAAAATACTTAAAAGTACTTCCTTTGCGAGAAACTTATAAAAAGATTCCGGAAGTCTCGAAATGGACCGAAAATTTACCAAAACGCCCCTAGTGCAATTTTATTATATTAAAAGGCACTTATAAAGGGTCACGAATTGGATTGGGGTACTCACAGAACCATCGATCTTTTACTCCTCAAGCTTTGCGAGGACATTTCTACCCGCAAGTGGACAAACACACCTCCGTTGGTAGAAAATCTGCGGTAAGAATCTTACAAAGCTTGTTATTCATTGATTTGAAAATTTGAATTTTTGAAAAAAATGCATGTCTAGGGTAATCGACAAAAATATGAAATTGCAATGAATTGAATTAAAGTAATTTTTGTAAAGGAAAATGGAACGGATCCTAGGTGAAGGATTGATTTTGTAAATAAAGTGGGACAGACCCAAAGAAATAATACTGATTTTGTGTAAAGGTGGGACGGACCCATGATTTTTGTGGAAAAGTGGGACGGGCCCATTATTTTTGAGAACATGGGACAGACCCAGAGATTTTTGAACACTTGGGACGGACCCAAATAAGAGATGATTTTGTTGTTTTGAAAATGTGGGGCAGACCCGGAGAAAATAGCATGTTTTCAAAAACATAATGATATGTAATTGACTGAGACTTTGATACCTATGCCGTGTTTACTGCGCAGGGTTGCGCACGAGGGGATCGCCTGAGGTGATTGGGCGACTTTGGAGGAGCCTGCCTGGCAGTGTAGCTGTGGTGCATTCGCCCAAGGGCTTAGTCTATGTAGCCGGATTCGGTTATTTCTTTGATATGGCGGAGGCCATCGGGGACACACAGAGGAGCGTGGAGCTGATGAAGGTCTTCCATCAGTTATGGTGGGAGACCACTCATTCCTTCCACTTCACTTGGGGTGAGGCTACGGTGACCCCATACGACTTTGCGATCATCACGGGGTTGCCTTTCACAGATCGACCCATTTTTGCAATCGAGCTAGTCGTTGAGCCTGAGCCCCTTACTGAGGATGAGTTATTGGGATTGCTTGGCTTCGCCCTTCGAGATAGGAAGGGAAATGGCTATGAGCTGGGGGAGATCCACGGGATGATAGAGGCATAAAGCCAGGCTTATCCCCCTATTTTTGATGATTCTAATGACAGCAGGCTCGGGGCCGAGAGATTAGCTAGGGCCTTCGTCTGGGCTGGACTATCTGACATGCTGTTCCCAAATGGGGCTTCAACTGCTCTCGCTGCACTCCTGGAGCCTCTGAGGGTTTGGGGGAATGTAGGAGATCTGTCCTGGGGGAAGCATGGCTTGTCGAGATGTATCTAGCATTGGATGATGTGAGCAGGGGGAAGCAAAGTCCTTCGACTGCTGCCAGATAGCCTTTGAGGTAGCTTTTCCACCTTTACTTTTTCTTTGCACGTCCATTTGCATCATTAGCATTTCTGAACTGTCCAATTTGTCTTTACAGGCTTGAACATATGAGCTATTTAGCTGTTACCCTTGGTGGGTCAGGGATAAGTTTCCAGCTGCTACTTATCCCGCTCTCCGCTGGTGGACCGAGGATGCCCGGAAACAGACTCGGGTGTGCGGAGTGAGGAGTAGGATGACTGCATCCTATGTTGACACGATGTAGCTGCTGAGAGGGGTCCCCCACAACCTTTCCTTGTTTCCGTGGGCTGAGAGATATCCAGATGAGGACCTGGATTATGCCATTCATTTGACTAGATGCCGCAAGTTACTAGTGGGTCTGACTGGAGACACCCTATACCTGGCAGAGAGGGTATACAGGCAGCACGGGCCTGTCAGGCATGCATTGGTCCCTGATGATCCTCCAGATAGGATGTGGTTGCCTTGCCAGCTTGAGGATGTTGATGATCTGATTCAGGGTGTGGCGTCCTATAGCTTTGCACATGAGGGAGATTATACTTTGTATGTTGCTGGGAGGTTGCAGTCTCCCCAAGTCATCGCATGCTATGATGCTCAGAGCGCGGGGCTGTTGACTGGGTTTGTAGCGAGATCTCCTATGCCCCCGATGTATATTGACTATCAGGGTGGCGGCCGTGTACGACGAGCTCATATCGACATGACCCAGATTCATCCTCGCCTGCAGCTCCCACGGGGCTCGAGATCAGTAAGTATTGTTTGCTGCTTCTTTTGCGTTGTTTGTTTTAGAACTACTATCAAGAACTGTATTCTGAAGTTTCTTGTGTTTGATTGTAACAGGTACCCGCCCAAGCTTATAGGCGCATGGATCGAGCATTCACCGGTGCTGTGGGCATGATCAACAAACTGTAGAAGGGCGTAAGTTTTTGGAAGAATTAGTGCCGATCCCAGGATTCGGTGAACATATCCCCTCCAGGTCAGCCAAGGAAGAAGAAGAGTCGCTTGTATGCGAGAACTGCGAGCACCAGTGGATCAAAGATTCGGATAAATAATCCATCTGTGGCTCTTTCTGACTCCAGTGATGATGATGATAGCGATGATGATGATGCTGATGAGACTTCCGTTGATTACGAGCTTGACTCTGCTATTATTGCTGAGGCAGATGATTATTATCTCTCGGAGACTGTGGCATACCAAGCTCCTTCGGATGATCCTGATGATGAGTCTGAGGAGGACGAGGATGACGATGAGGAGGATGATGATGACTTAGAGTAGTCATTTAGATTAGATTTGTGATTTGTTGCTTATCGTACCATGCGGGACACAAACACTCTATTGCACTATTTTATTTGACTAAGCTATTTTGTTAGCACACCTTTGTACATATTTATTGTTAGCTTTTTATACATTTTTAGTTTTTTATTGCACATGTCTGTCCTTTGAAAATGGAAAATGGAATGGTGATTGTGTGGAATGTATGTGTATATGGATTATGGCTTGATTGGTTTATATAGATGAGTGTGTTTATGGGATGTATATGTGTGTGTGGTTTGTGTATGGGTGGTGATTGCAGCGTAGGCAAGTCGGGAGTGCCACAGGTGAGTGCGAAGTCTTTGCGGTTCTTTGTTGTCTTATGTTTGGCTAAGTCTGTCGCACGACTCAGGATAGCAGGTGGCAAGTTGTGTCGCGAGACGCCTCCAGCCTCATGACAAGTTTTTCCAATCAAGCTTCAAAGTCATTTCAAAGCAGCAGCCCCAAGTGGAGTAATCTTCAATTGTAAATCTAGCATCAAGAATCGAGACCGTAAAGCAAACCCCAGAATCTGCACAAAAGATCTTATATACAAACAATCCCTTTCTTCTTGAGAGATCTCGGTGTGGAGAAATTTTTGCAAACTCAAAATGCTGGCTAGAATCTTGATCGAATTCAGTCAACCATAGAAGTCCCGAACTGAATTTGGTGCAGCGCCACTTTGACGAAATCTTTGGGGAGTATTTGTGGATCCAGGAAGCAGACTCCCGAATAAGCCGTGAACTGAGTCTGGTACAGCCCCAGAGTAACAGAGTGTCATGTTGCAGAACAAGTCAAACAGTTATTGGAAAAGACTCGGAAGTATGTACATGCAGGGGCACATTTTTGAAAAGTGGGAATGAAACCCGATTTTGTGTATAAAACTTTCTTTGGGTTTGACTCTTTTGAGAGAGTGTAAGCATAACAAGGTGTGGAAAAGTGTATGGAAGCCCCTGCTGACAAAAAGACAGTGTTTGGCTCTATTTTCCTATGATGTAGAAAAAAAAGACTTGTCGAGACATTTGAAAACTTATTTTATTCATGATGATCACAAGACTGCTTAAAACCCTTTCTGGATGTTTGGATTATTGAACCACTAATCCTGATATGAACAAATATTTTGATTAATCATGAGGAGAAAACCAACTGATATCGAAAATCAAATTTGGTGAATTGTGAAGAGAGTCTGTGTATAGGAAAGAGAGGTCACTGATGAGACCGAATTTTCTGGGATTTGAAAGTGTTTGTGACCGGACCATTTCTGGTTGCCTATGTTCCCCTCATTGTGAGGAGCTCAGGTCGCCGTAGTTCGGGCTTATCTTGATTGAAAAGAGAAGGAATGTGAAAATTCGAGATTTTGAGAACCTTTGAGGAATTTGAGGATCTTTTGAGAATTGGAGAGTTAAAAAAACATGTCTCCTTGGAGTGTCACCAAAAGACACGGATGTGAAGCCCTAGTGAGGCATCCACGGAAAGTGTTTGTTTAGAAGAAATGAAATATGCTGACATGAAATGTCAAATGAATTGGATTTGCACAATTTTTGATTGATGGTCTTGAACCACAGTGGATTAGGTTCCAATTTAAGCAAGCAATGAAGTTCTAATTTGATTTAGATCTCGATGAGATTAGAATGAAACTGCTATCCGGTAGGAACTGTAGCTGGGTCTCAGGGTTTCGATCGGCCATCGGGTGGTTTGGATCTTTGTTTGCATCATGACATCTTGAGGTGAGAGGTCGACTGGGCTTTTTGCTGACTAAACCACTAAAGATGAGAGGTTGGCTTTCAAGGATGTGCTTAAGATTTATATGGCGAGGAGATGGTGATTGCATCTTCAATGTCTCTAAGACTGAGAGTCCAGATTTGGCTTTGGGAGTACCCTCTAAAAGTGAGAGGATGGCTTGGGATTAATCAAGGTAATGTTAGTAACCTCTTAAAAATGAGAGGATGGTTGGAATCGGTCAAGGGTAATGGCGAGGGGAAATCCATGTTGTCTCTTTATTTGCTTTGAGACTCCCTTTAAGTAAACAACTAGATCCTTATTTGCTTCGAGAGAATCACTAGGGACTAGGCTTTTTTATTTTTTTTTAGAGAGAATTTTGCTAGCCCCTAGTGTGGATCGCTGCATTTCGCCATTCTTAAGCTTGGAGGCGGTCAAACTTCTTGTGAGTTATGGGAGCCCCTCGAGGATAGGCTTTTCCTTCTTTTGGAGATGGATAAACGGGGTTTCAAAACATGCCAATCTTGAAATGAAGGGATATTGTTTGGCGAGGGTAAGGTAATGGCTTTCTTATGGTGAAAGGCTTCAACTGCAATCCCTACCGGATGATCTAAACGAAATCAAGTCTTCGTTACACTACCAGAAACTGGTGTTTTAGCGACGGAATCAACAGCGACGGAAGAATTCCGTCGCTATTTAGCGACGGAAATTATGCTTTAGCGACGGAATAAATTTGGCTCCAAATTTACCGACGGAATTAAATTCCGCCGCTGAATTTCGTCGCTAAAAACGAATATTCGACAATTATTCGTTTTAGCGACGGAATTTCAGCGGCGGAATTTAATTCCGTCGCTAAATAAAATATCAGCGACGGAATTATTCCGTCGCTTATAATTTATTTATTTTTTAATTTTTTTTAAGTTATCAGCGACGGAATTATTCCGCCGCTGATAATTTATTTATTTTTTTATTTTACGTTATCAGCAACGGAAATATTCCGTCGCTGATAATTTATTTTTTTAAAAAAAAAATTAGATTATCAGCGACGGAATTATTCCGTCGCTGATAATCTATTTTTTAAAAAAAATAAATAAATTATCAGCGACGGAATAATTCCGTCGCTGATAATTATTTATTTTTTATTTTTTTTAATTTATCAGCGACGGAATTATTCCGTCGCTGATAATTTATCAGCGACAGAATAATTTCGTCGCTGAATTTTTTTTTTTAATTTTTCTTCTATATACTTTCATTTGTTTAGTTATTTTTTCTATCTTTTTTTCTATAACTTTTTCTAAAAAAAATCACTAATTAACGAAGCCAAAAATATTATTTTCTAGTCAATAAAAAATTAAAAAAAATTAAAAAATAAATATAGGGTAGTCCGTCCCTCTTTTGACTTTTCTTCTATATACTTTCATTTGTTTAGTTTTTTTTCTATCTTTTTTTATATAACTTTTTTTAAAAAAAAACACTAATAAACAAAGGCTAAAATACTATTTTCTAGTCAATAAAAAATTAAAAAAAATTAAAAAATAAATATAGGGTAGTCCGTCCCTCTTTTGACTTTTCTTCTATATACTTTCATTTGTTTAGTTTTTTTTCTATCTTTTTTTCTATAACTTTTTCTTAAAAAAACCACTAATTAACAAAGGCTAAAATATTATTTTCTAGTCAATAAAAAATTTTAAAAAAATTAAAAAATAAATATAGGGTAGTCCGTCCCTCTTTTGACTTTTCTTCAATATACCTTCATTTGTTTAATTTTTTTTCTCTCTTTTTTTATATAAATTTTTCTTAAAAAAACCACTAATTAACAAAGGCTAAAATATTATTTTCTAGTCAATAAAAATTTTTTAAAGAAAATAAAAAATAAATATAGGGTAATCCGTCCCTCTTTTGACTTTTCTTCTATATACTTTCGTTTGTTTAGTTTTTTTTCTATCTTTTTTTATATAACTCTTTCTAAAAAAAACCACTAATTAACAAATGCTAAAATATTATTTTCTAGTCAATAAAAAATTTTAAAAAAATTAAAAAATAAATATAGGGTAGTCCGTCCCTCTTTTGACTTTTCTTCTATATACTTTCATTTGTTTAGTTTTTTTTTTCTATCTTTTTTTATATAACTTTTTCTAAAAAAACCACTAATTAACAAAGGCTAAAATATTATTTTCTAGTCAATAAAAAATTAAAAAAAAATTAAAAAATAAATATAGGGTAGTCCGTCCCTCTTTTGACTTTTCTTCTATATACTTTCATTTGTTTAGTTTTTTTTCTATCCTTTTTTCTATAACTTTTTCTTAAAAAAATCACTAATTAAAAAAGGCTAAAATATTATTTTATAGTCAATAAAAAATTTTTAAAAAATTAAAAAATAAATATAGGGTAGTCCGTCCCTCTTTTGACTTTTCTTCTATATACCTTCATTTGTTTAGTTTTTTTTTTCTCTCTTTTTTTATATAAATTTTTATTAAAAAAACCACTAATTAACAAAGGCTAAAATATTATTTTCTAGTCAATAAAAATTTTTTAAAAAAATAAAAAATAAATATAGGGTAATCCATCCCTCTTTTGACTTTTCTTCTATATACTTTCGTTTGTTTAGATTTTTTTCTATCTTTTTTTATATAACTCTTTCTAAAAAAAACCACTAATTAAAAAACGCTAAAATATTATTTTCTAGTCAATAAAAAATTATAAAAAAATTAAAAAATAAATATAGAGTAGTCCGTCCCTCTTTTGACTTTTCTTCTATATGCTTTATTTTTTTAGTTTTTTTTTCTATCTTTTTTTATATAACTTTTTCTAAAAAAACACTAATTAACAAATGCTAAAATATTATTTTCTAGTCAATAAAAAATTAAAAAATAAATTAAAAAATAAATATAGGGTAGTCCGTCCCTCTTTTGACTTTTCTTCTATATACTTTCATTTGTGTTAGTTTTTTTTCTATCTTTTTTTCTATAACTTTTTTCTTAAAAAAAAAAAACTAATTAACAAAGGCTAAAATATTATTTTCTAGTCAATAAAAAATTTTAAAAAAATTAAAAAATAAATATAGGGTAGTCCGTCCCTCTTTTGACTTTTCTTCTATATACCTTAATTTGTTTAGTTTTTTTTCTCTCTTTTTTTATATAAATTTTTCTTAAAAAAACCACAAATTAACAAAGGCTAAAATATTATTTTCTAGTCAATAAAAAATTTTTAAAAAAAATAAAAAATAAATATAGGGTAATCCGTCCCTCTTTTGACTTTTCTTCTATATACTTTCGTTTGTTTAGTTTTTTTTCTATCTTTTTTTATATAACTCTTTCTAAAAAAAACCACTAATTAACAAACGCTAAAATATTATTTTCTAGTCAATAAAAAATTTTAAAAAATTAAAAAATAAATATAGAGTAGTCCGTCCCTCTTTTGACTTTTCTTCTATATACTTTCATTTGTTTAGTTTTTTTCTATCTTTTTTTCTATAAATTTTACTAAAAAAACCACTAATTAACAAAGGCTAAAATATTATTTTCTAGTCAATAAAAATTTTTTAAAAAATTAAAAAATAAATATAGGGTAGTCCGTCCCTCTTTTGACTTTTCTTCAATATACCTTAATTTGTTTAGTTTTTTTTCTCTCTTTTTTTATATAAATTTTTCTTAAAAAAACCAGAAATTAACAAAGGCTAAAATATTATTTTTTAGTCAATAAAAAATTTAAAAAATAAATAAAAAATAAATATAGGGTAATCCGTCCCTCTTTTGACTTTTCTTCTATATACTTTCGTTTGTTTAGTTTTTTTTCTATCTTTTTTTATATAACTCTTTCTAAAAAAAACCACTAATTAACAAACGCTAAAATATTATTTTCTAGTCAATAAAAAATTTTAAAAAAATTAAAAAATAAATATAGAGTAGTCCGTCTCTCTTTTGACTTTTCTTCTATATACTTTCATTTGTTTAGTTTTTTTCTATCTTTTTTTCTATAAATTTTACTAAAAAAAACCACTAATTAACAAAGGCTAAAATATTATTTTCTAGTCAATAAAAAATTTTTAAAAAATTAAAAAATAAATATAGGGTAGTCCGTCCCTCTTTTGACTTTTCTTCTATATACCTTAATTTGTTTAGTTTTTTTCTCTCTTTTTTTATATAAATTTTTCTTAAAAAAACCACAAATTAACAAAGGCTAAAATATTATTTTCTAGTCAATAAAAAATTTTAAAAAAAATAAAAAAATAAATATAGGGTAATCCGTCCCTCTTTTGACTTTTCTTCTATATACTTTCGTTTGTTTAGTTTTTTTTCTATCTTTTTTATATAACTCATTCTAAAAAAAACCACTAATTAACAAACGCTAAAATATTATTTTCTAGTCAATAAAAAATTTTAAAAAAATTAAAAAATAAATATAGAGTAGTCCGTCTCTCTTTTGACTTTTCTTCTATATACTTTCATTTGTTTAGTTTTTTTCTATCTTTTTTTCTATAAATTTTACTAAAAAAACCACTAATTAACAAAGGCTAAAATATTATTTTCTAGTCAATAAAAAATTTTTAAAAAATTAAAAAATAAATATAGGGTAGTCCGTCCCTCTTTTGACTTTTCTTCTATATACCTTAATTTGTTTAGTTTTTTTTCTCTCTTTTTTTATATAAATTTTTCTTAAAAAAACCACAAATTAACAAAGGCTAAAATATTATTTTCTAGTCAATAAAAATTTTTTTAAAAAAATAAAAAATAAATATAGGGTAATCCGTCCCTCTTTTGACTTTTCTTCTATATACTTTCGTTTGTTTAGTTTTTTTTCTATCTTTTTTTATATAACTCTTTCTAAAAAAACCACTAATTAACAAACGCTAAAATATTATTTTCTAGTCAATAAAAAATTTTAAAAAAATTAAAAAATAAATATAGAGTAGTCCGTCCCTCTTTTGACTTTTCTTCTATATACTTTCATTTGTTTAGTTTTTTTCTATCTTTTTTTTTGTATAACTTTTTCTAAAAACCATTAATTAACAACTGCTAAACTATTATTTTCTCTTCAATAAAAACTTTTAAACAAAATAAAAAATAAATATAGGGTAGTCCGTCCCTCTTTTGACTTTTCTTCTATATACTTTCATTAAAACCCTAAATAATGGCACATATTTGTAACTCAATTTCCATTTGGATTTTGAGGAAAGTCATAAAGATGAAAAACACTTTAAATGTCATTTAGAATGTAGAAAAAAATTAAAAAAATAAACGAGGTAGCCGTATACCATTTTCAGAAGATCGGGACACATTCCTTAAAACCCTAAATAATGGCACATATTTGTAACTCAATTTCCATTTGGATTTTGAGGAAAGTCATAGATGATGAAAAACACTTTAAATGTCATTTAGAATGTAGTAAAAAATTAAAAAAAAAATAAACGAGGTAGCCGTATACCATTTTCACAAGATCGGGACACATTCCTTAAAACTCTAAATAATGACACATATTTGTAACTCAATTTCCATTTGGATTTTGAGGAAAGTCATAAAGATGAAAAACACTTTAAATGTCATTTAGAATGTAGAAAAAAATTAAAAAAAATAAACAAGGTAGCCATATACCTTTTTCACAAGATCGGGACACATTCCTTAAAACCCTAAATAATGGCACATATTTGTAACTCAATTTCCATTTGGATTTTGAGGAAAGTCATAAAGATGAAAAACACTTTAAATGTCATTTAGAATGTTATTAAAAATAAAAAAAAATTAACGAGGTAGCCGTATACCATTTTCACAAGATCGGGACACATAAAATCCTAAAACCCTAAATAATGACACATATTTATAACTCAATTTCCATTTGGATTTTGAGGAAAGTCATAGAAATGAAAAACACTTTAAATGTCGTTTAGAATGTATAATAAAATTAAAAAAAATAAACGAGGTAGCCGTATACCATTTTCACAAGATCGGGACACATTCCTTAAAATCCTAAATAATGACACATATTTGTAACTCAATTTCCATTTGGATTTTGAGGAAAGTCATAAAGATGAAAAATACTTTAAATGTCATTTAGAATGTAGAAAAAAATTAAAAAAAAAATAAACGAGGTAGCCGTATACCATTTTCACAAGATCGGGACACATAAAATCCTAAAAATCCTAAATAATGACACATATTTGTAACTCAATTTCCATTTGGATTTTGAGGAAATTCATAAAGATGAAAAACACTTTAAATGTCATTTAGAATGCAGAAAAAAATTAAAAAAAAAAATAAACGAGGTAGCCGTATACCATTTTCACAAGATCGGGACACATAAAATCCTAAAAATCCTAAATAATGGCACATATTTGTAACTCAATTTCCATTTGGATTTTGAGGAAAGTCATAGAGATGAAAAACACTTTAAATGTCATTTAGAATATAGAAAAAAATTAAAAAAAAAAATAAACGAGGTAGCCGTATACCATTTTCACAAGATCGGGACACATTCCTTAAAACCTTAAATAATGGCACATATTTGTAACTCAATTTCCATTTAGATTTTGAGGAAAGTCATTGAGTTGAAAAACACTTTAAATGTCATTTAGAATGTAGAAAAAAGTTAAAAAAAAAAAACGAGATAGTCGTATACCATTTTCACAAGATCGGGACAAATTCCTTAAAATTCTAAATAATGGCACATATTTGTAACTCAACTTCCATTTGTTGTAAAAAAGTCTAAAATATTTGAATAGAGATAAATATTATTATTATTGATATTAGGCATAATATTATTTTATAGTTTAAATTATTATTAATTATTTTTTATATCAATTATTATTATGTTATTACTAATTATTATTGTGGTACTAGGCATTTAAATTTATTATGCAATTATTATTATTAAATAATTTTATTAGATTTTAAATGAATTAAATATTTTTCCAAAAAAAAAACTAAGTATCATTATTATCATTTATTATTAAGTAATTATCGTTCACATGGATCTCCATCTAAGCCATTTATAATAACACATTTAAGTTGAATCCAATGGCTCACATTTTAACAAACTATTTCACTTGGATCACCATCTCAACCATCCATTCATATTAACACATTTAAGTTGAATCCAATGGCTCACATTTTAACAAACTATTTCACTTGGATCACCATCTCAACCATCCATTCATATTAAATCAATGGTTCAAATTCCTTACTCACATTTTAACAAATAAATTAATCCTTATATACTCCCTCCGTCCCGCTAATATTAGCACACTTTCCTTTTTGGGCGTCCCGCTAATATCCGCACACTCCCAAAAAGGAAACTTTATATTAATAAAATATTCACCCAACCCCACTCATTCTCTCTCCTACATTATTTTAATACTCACAACACCATTATAATTTATTACACCCTCCACTCATTCTCTCTCCACTCATTCTTTTACACTCACAACATTTTATTAAAATATCATATTCCTTAATTCTGGCATAAACAGGTGTTTGTGCTAATATTAGCGGGACGGAGGGAGTATATATATATATATATATATATATATATATATATATATATATATATATATATATATATATATGGGTTTTGTTAGGATACCCGCTATAGTAGTATCCTAACAAGTGACCCATTATATTTAGGACAAAAATGCCCCTCATTTTTTAAAGCAATCATATGTATGGTGAGGGCAAAATTGTAATCATCAAAGAGAGAGAGAGAGAGGGAGGTAGTATTAAATAAGAGAGAGAGGGTTAGTATTAAATAAGAGAGAGAGAGAGAGAGAGTTAGTATCTCTCTCTTTGATGATTACAATTTTGCCCTCATTATATAATGCTTGCTTTGAGGAATGAGAGACATTTTTGTCCATAAATAATGGGTCACTTGTTAGGATACTCCTATGGTGGGTATCCTAACAAAACCCTATATATATATATATATATATATACTCCCTCCGTCCCACGTTAGTTGAGACTAACTTTTTGGGCACACCAATTAAGGAAAAGTAAGTGAGAGAAAAAGTGAAAGAAAATGTTGTGAGTATGAAGAATTAAATAGGAGAGAGAATGAGTGGGAGGAATAGTTAGGAGAGAGAATGTTGTGAGTGTAAAAGTGAAATAGGAGAGAGAATGAGTGGGGTAAATAGTGAAGATTCCTTTGCCATTTTGAGCAGTCTCAACTAACGTGGGACGGCCCAAAAGGGAAAGAAGTCTCAACTAACGTGGGACGGAGGGAGTATATATATATTCACACACACACACTTACTCTTCCCAGACACACACACACACTCTCTCTCACACACACACTTTCTCTCTCTACTCCATCTCTTCCTGTCCACCGGCGAACCCCTCCCCCACTTCCGGCCAAACCCAGTTCCCTTCTCTCTCTGCCGCCGTCCCCTCCGCCACCACTACCACCTCTCTCTCTCTCTCTCCATCCGCCTCCATTTCCATCTCTCTCTCAATCTGTCTCCTTCGCCTCCATCTCCATCTCCGCCTCTTCCTCGCCCCTCTTCTCAGATCTATACGCCTCCCCCACTTCCGGCGCCTTCCTCCGCCTTCCCAGATCTATACGCCGCCGTCGCCATCAATCACCGCCAAACCCATTCCACTATTTCTTCCTCCAACCCCCGCTCTTCCCTACTCCAACCTCCATCGCCCCTCTGTAATTCCGGCGCCGGCCACCGCCTTTCTCTCTCTTCAAACACCTCCAAGCTTATTTCTTCAACCCCCGCTCTTATATCTTCTCACACCCACCAACCTCCACCATCCCCACCAGTCATATCCCCATTTCTCTCTCTCTCTCTCTATTCATCCTCAATCCCCTTTCCCTCACCACACATACAAACATCCTCTCACAGTTACCTCAATCCCAGCCACCCCATCAATTTTCCCTTTGAAATCTTACATCCCCTCCATCCCAGCCACCCCAATTAGTTTTCCCTTTAAATTCACTTTCCCTCAAACCCAACCACCCCAAGTAGTTTCCCCTTTAAAAAAAAATGTACTTCAATTTATCTGTACACATTTTTAACACTGTTTGTACACTTTAAAAATTGTACTAAATTGCTTTTTGTTGTTTCCTTAGTTCTAAAATGATGTTACATTGAAATACTACTAGATTTACTTGTTTACGTTTCCCTTCTTTCTGTAGACCCTTTCCTGGTGTGGGTCGGTATGGAGCATGGTTAAGATGCTTCAAGCTGTTTGTATTGGAGCTTGCAAACAGTTTGAAGCATTGATTTTTCAAATGAACGTTGAATATGCTAGGAAAATCAAAATATACATATCTAAAAATATGACCTATTTATTCAATATTGAAAAAAATAATAATTTATTTTTGATATTTTTGATTTTTTTTATTTATTGAATTATTAGCGACGGAATATTCCGCCGCTGAAATAAAAATTAAAATTAAATTAAATTAAATCAGCGACGGAATATTCGCCCCTGAAATAAAAAATAAATTAAAATTAATTAATTCAGCGACGGAATATTCCGCCGCTGAAATAAAAAATAAATTAAAATTAATTAATTCAGCGACGGAATATTCCGTTGCTGAAATAAAAATTAAATTAAAATAAAATAAACCAGCGACGGAAATTTCCGTCATTGAAATAAAAATTTAATTAAAATAAATTAATTCAGCGACGGAATATTGTCATTTGAAATAAAAATTAAAATAAAATAAAATAAATCAGCGACGGAATATTCCGCCACTGAAATTAATTTCTTTTAATTTAATTTTTATTTCAGCGACCGAAATTTCCGCCGCTGAAATTAATTTAATTTAATGAATTTTTATTTCAGCGTCGGAAATTTCCGTCGCTGAAATAAAAATTAAATTAAATTAAATTAATTCAGCGACGGAAATTTCCGTCGCTAATATCAAAAATCAGCGGCGGAAAATTAATTCCGTCGGTAAAACCAAAATTATACCGACGGAAATTGAGCCGTCGGAGCACTGCGACGGGCTGGTAGCGACGGACCAGCGACGGAATTTTTCGTCGCTGTTTAATTTTAGCGACGGAAATTTGGATTTAGCGACGGAAATTTCCGTCGCTAAAACCTGTTTTTCTGGTAGTGTTACTTGCTTAAACTTAATTATGAATGATTAATGCAAATTCTTGATCAACAAAATGCTGTGTATGATTAATGAGATGTGAGCATATGAAATGCGAAATGGGGAATTGATGAGCCCCATCATGAGAATGATATTATTTGATTTTCTCACTCCAATTAATTTAAATATTAATCATTTCACTGAATTAGTGGTTGAGCAGCACAAGTGATCATATAGAATAATGTGTCGTTATGTTTCTTACTCATTGTGAACTGAGCCGGAGGCATAATTTCTTTGCCAGATGGAAGCGTTTGTAGATGCAATGGTTTTCGAATGTTCATCTCTTTTAGGTCTTTTCTTGCTTTATCATTATCTTTTGATTTCCCCTTGTTACCTAGCAGTATGTAGCACATTATCACACACATTTTTTTCAATGTGCATAACATCAAGATTATGACGAACATAATTATTTGCCCAATATGGCAACTCAAAGAAGATACTCCTCTTTTTCCAATTGTGACACAACTTAGGAACCTTTCTTTTCTCTAACTTGGCTTGTTGCTTCTCACCCTCTTCTCTTTTCCTCTTTTTAATAACATCTTCTATTTTATACTCTGTTTCCATATTTTCAACTTGTTTAAGCAATTTTGTTCCAAACAATAACTTGGGCTTATCTCTCACTTCATGAGTACCATCAAAAGAGCTTTTATCCTTACAAAAAGCATGACTCCTAGGCAAGAAGCGTCGATGACCAATATAACAATACTTGCCACCATGATCCAACCATCGTGCTTGAGGTCTCACATTGCAACAAGGGCAAGCATATTCACCTTTAGTGCTCCATCCAGACAACATTGCATATGCAGGAAAGTCATTTATTGTCCATAATAGTGAAGCTCGTAAAGTAAACAACTCGTTCCTTGATGCATCATAAGTTGATATACCATCTTCCCACAATTCCTTCAACTCATCAATTAACGGTTGGAGATACACATCTATCTTGTTTCTCGGCCCTTTTGGGCCTTGAGTAAGCACCGACAAGAAGAAATATGGTTGTTTCATGCATAACCAAGGTGGAAGATTGTATGGCATAAGCACAATCGGCCAAGTACTGTGAGATATAGTCATTGTTCTGAAAGGATTAAATTCGTCAGATGCTAATCCCAATCTAACATTCCGAATTTCACTTGAAAATAATGGATAACGTTCATCGAATCCCTTCCACGCACGAGAGTCTGCAGGATGCCTCAGCACACCGTCGTCTATTCTTTTCTCGGCATGCCATCTCATGAGTGTCGCGGTCTTAGATGACCAATACAACCTTTTCAACCTTGACTTTAAGGGAAAATACCATACTTTCTTCATCGCTACCTGCTTGGGAAGTTTATTCTTGCCACTTGTTTCCGCACCTTCACCGCTACCCCCTTCTTCTTGTTGCTTATATCTAGAGGCTCCACAAATTTCACATTTAGTAAGTTTTTCAGTTTCATTTCGAAACAACATACAATGATTAATGCACGCATCCCACGTTTTATAACTGAAACCCAAATCTGCAGTCATCTTGTACGCCTCACGATAGGAACTTGGTGTAACGATGTGTTGCCTTTTTCGCGGGAAAAATTCGATTTTTGCGTTTCTTTGAAAAACCAAATAAAACCGGAAAAAACGGAGTCGCCACGCCATTTTAATTTTGAAGGGCAAAACTTTGAAAAAAGCCCGAGATCAGAGATTTAGGTTCGGAGGTCATGTTACGCGTCGGGAAGGACGTTAGTGTGCACCCGACGCGCCTCGTAAAAAACGAGTCTTCCAAGCTGAAAATCATTTGTGTGTGTGTGTGTGTGTGTGTGTTTTGGCCAAAATAAGTTGAAACTGGAAAAAGTAAAAATTGGGATGTCTTTTTAAGACTTTAAACTGATCCCATGATTTTTTGGAGAATTTTTGGTTTGAGATTTGGTACTCAAAAAACCTTTTGAAGTTGAGAAGTCACTTCTGCCAGAAGAAAATGGCAGCAGACACCTGATTTTGAAATGGATTCAAGGGTCCTAAAACTTCATAATCTGGATGAACTCAGAGAATGAAAGTTTCTCTAGACTCCTTGAATAAACTTTGTGTGAAAGAAATTTCCATTTTGGAGAAGATTTGAGGGGTCAAAACCTTCTGGAAACCTCAGATATGAGATCTGGATTCCCAGAAGCTGATGAACTAGCCTCTGAAAGAAAAATTGAAAAGAGGAGTTTTACTCACCCAAAAAATAAGGTAAAAATATGTCTGGAAAGCTCTGGATGTTGGCTACAAAAAGTGTTTTGTAGTCAACATCAAATTCCAAGTTCATCTGTGTCCAAAAATTAAGACCATGGACTGAGGTCTGAGAAAATTGCTACTGGACAGCAACTTCTCAAGAAAGAAAATATGATTTTAAGGGGGGTTTGCATCCATGCTTGTCCCCATTTCCCTAGGTTTTGGTTAGTGATCACTAGACATTTTAGTGGTGAATCAACTATACCAAACCATCCTTGGGGTACATTAGGACTAAGCATTTCATTTGCTTGGGGAGGGGGGATTTTACCCTTTGAAATCAAGATTTAGTGCTTGAAAATGGTTTTTTAGGGTTTTGAAAGTGCATTTTTGCAAGTAAGAAAGAAAAGCTTTGAAAATAATGTTGATCTTTGTAGAAGATCATCCATGGAGATGGTCTTCCATGGTGATCTTCTTAGATCTAGAGAAAAAAGATGAAAGAACTACATTTTGTAGTTTGAAGATGCATGCATGGATGAGATTTAGGGTTAGGAAGAGGAGGGTTTACCAATCTTCCTTGTGTTCTTGAGTGTTTGGCTTGAGTGTATGAGTGTTTAGGGATTTAATATGAGAGTGAGTGGATGAGTATGAGTTGGGAAAGATTGGAAAGAAAAAGGTGACAATTCTTGAGAATTCTCACCGTTTTCTCTCTATATTTCGCGTAACTTCGTTGCTATTGTGTTCTTCCTCTTATTTTTGTGATTTGGAGGGCTCAATTTATAGCCCTCCTGAAAATGCAAAGGTATCCGCGCGGACAAGGCCGGTGGCGTGCACTGTTCATTAATTACGGCTCCGGCCTTTAGACGGGAAGAATAAAAATTTCAAAATCCAAATTAACAGCCAGTTTTTGTGTTTCCAGCCTTTCTATTTATGGTTTTATTCTTTTGTTTTGCTTTTTAAGATGCTTTTCTTGGTTTAACTTCATTTGGCAATGCCCATTCTACCCTCCCTTTGTTAGAAATGTTAGGATAGTTAGGAATTGTTAGAAATGTTATAACTTTCGTTAATTTTATAACGAAAATTCTAACAAGCTCAAATTGGAGCACTTACAGTAGCCCCTCGGCGACGGCGCTTTCGAAGGAAGCGGGGTCGTCGATAAGAGTAAGGCTCCATATTTGGCAGGATGATCGAGTGATCGGGTGGCTGAACCTAGCGATAGGCTACCTACGTATCCCGAATGGGAATCAAGCCAGTCGTAGTTCGGGTCTTTGACCCCGGAGATGATGGCGTTTTAGGTGCCTCGAACCTGATGAGCGAGTTCTACAGTCGTTTGCTGGAAAGAAACTCTGCTGGGGATAAGAGATGACCATTTTTGGTCTGATGGCTATCCGCTCTGCTGGGGATAGGAATGACCATTTTCGGTCTCTGCTGGGGATGATTGCGATTTATCGCTTTCTAGTGATAGCGTCTTAGGTGCCTCAAACCTTGGAGATGGCGCTTTAGGTGCCTCGGACCTTGATGATGGCGTTTTAGGTGCCTCGAACCTTGAAGATGGCTTTTTAGGCGCCTCGGACTTTGATGATGATGGCTTTTTAGGCGCCTCGGACCTTAATGATGATGGCTTTTTAGGCGCCTCGGACCTTAATGATGATGGCTTTTTAGGCGCCTCGGACCTTAATTTGAAATGGCCTTTCGGTGGACTTTGTCTGCTGCCGAAGGAGAGGGTGACCGTTTTGGTCGAGGGGCTGGACCTAATGATAGGCTACCTACGTATCCCTAGTGGGAATCAAGCCCTTTCGTAGTTCGAGCACTACTCGAGATTTCGTTGGCTTTTGGGATTCCGTTAACTTTCTTTGGGGATTTCGTTAGCCTTTATTTGGGAAAATCGAGACATATTCGTGCTGGAAATCGGTCTTACGTTTGGCTAAGTGGGCAATTTTTGATGAAAGATACGGGATTTCGTTATCTTTCTCGGGGCACTCGGTCTTACGTTTTTAGGGGTAATTTTGATGAAAGATACGGGATCTCGTTATCTTTCTCGGGAGATCGGTCTTACGTTTGGCTAGGGGTAATTTTGATGAAAGATACGGGATCTCGTTATCTTTCTCGGGTCACTCGGTCTTACGTTTGACTGCCGGGGTAATTTTGATGAAAGATACGGGATCTCGTTATCTTTCTCGAGCACTCGGTCTTACGTTCGACTGCCGGGGTAATTTTGATGAAAGATACGGGATCTCGTTATCTTTCTCGGGTCACTCGGTCTTACGTTTATCACGGGGGTAATTTTGATGAAAGATACGGGATCTCGTTATCTTTCTCGGGGCACTCGGTCTTACGTTTTACTGTCGGGGAAGGTTTTGATGAAAGATACGGGATCTCGTTATCTTTCTCGGGGCACTCGGTCTTACGTTTGACTGCCGGGGAATGATTTTGATGAAAGATACGGGATCTCGTTATCTTTCTCGGGGCACTCGGTCTTACGTTCGACTCGGCCGGGTAATTTTGATGAAAGATACGGGATCTCGTTATCTTTCTCGTGGCACTCGGTCTTACGTTTGCCGGGGGGTAATTTTGATGAAAGATACGGGATCTCGTTATCTTTCTCGGGCACTCGGTCTTACGTTTGACTGGGGGGTGATTTTGATGAAAGATACGGGATCTCGTTATCTTTCTCGGGGCACTCGGTCTTACGTTTCGACTGGGAATTTGATGAAAGATACGGGATCCGTTATCTTTCTCGGGGGCACTCGGTCTTACGTTTCTGCTGGGGGTAATTTTGATGAAAGATACGGGATCCGTTATCTTTCTCGGGGCACTCGGTCTTACGTTGACTGGCCGGGGTAATTTTGATGAAAGATACGGGATCTCGTTATCTTTCTCGTGGCACTCGGCCTTACGTTTCGACTGCCGGGGTAATTTTGATGAAAGATACGGGATCTCGTTATCTTTCTCGGTCACTCGGTCTTACGTTTGATCCGGGGTAATTTTGATGAAAGATACGGGATCCGTTATCTTTCTCGGGTCACTTGGCCTTACGTTTATCGCCGGGGGATGATTTTGATGAAAGATACGGGATCTCGTTATCTTTCTCAGGTCACTCGGTCTTACGCTTCGATCGGCCGGGGTAATTTTGATGAAAGATACGGGATCTCGTTATCTTTCTCGGGGCACTCGGTCTTACGCTTTGACTCGCCGGGGTAATTTTGATGAAAGATACGGGATCTCGTTATCTTTCTCGGGGCACTCGGTCTTACGTTTGACTGCCGGGGGTAATTTTGATGAAAGATACGGGATCTCGTTATCTTTCTCGGGGCACTCGGTCTTACGTTTGACTGCCGGGGGTAATTTTGATGAAAGATACGGGATCTCGTTATCTTTCTCGGGGCACTCGGTCTTACGTTTGACTGCCGGGGGTAATTTTCTTGACAAGGGGCTGACTTTGGTTAACTTTGGTTAACTTTGTCAAGTTGGGGACTGAATTGCAGAGTCCTGAAATTTTAAGGGGCAAAAGGGTCATTTTGACCCTTGCAATCTCATCCGCGCGGATAGGGATGGAAAGTCAGGGGTATTAATTAGGGCCAACGCCCTTCTCCTTCCCCATTCAGTTTTTTGAAACTGTCGAGAGCAGAGAGAGAGAAGCCGAGGAGAACAGCCATTTTTGGCCTAGGAGCTTCAAAATTCGTCCGTTTTCTTCGATTTTTCAAGCAATGGAACACGGGGAAGGCGCTTTTCAAGGCCAAGGACGTGGTCCCATAGCGGAGAGGCGATTGGA
The DNA here is from genome assembly GCA_022495995.1 of Adenophora triphylla var. japonica. Classification (NCBI taxonomy): domain Eukaryota; kingdom Viridiplantae; phylum Streptophyta; class Magnoliopsida; order Asterales; family Campanulaceae; genus Adenophora; species Adenophora triphylla. Next base: position 336,989 of record JAFEMH010002061.1, on the reverse strand, counting down.
GCTCGTCCGGATGAGGAGGCATTACAATCTTTCGCAATCGGTCGAGGAGGAGCATTACCCCGACGCTTGGCAACATTGGGCTTCGGATCCGCATCTCCGAACGGTATACTTCGAATCCTCTTGATCCTCTTGTCGATTTCTTGTTTGAAATTTTTGGATGATTTTTGAATTTTTTTTTTTTTGAATATTGAATATTGATATTGATGATATGCAATGTTGCAATGAATTTGTGAGTGTCCCAAAAATGTGCATTTTGCTTGGGAAAAGAATTGGCCTTTTCGCCACATTTTTTTTTTTTAATTCGAAAATTGCATGTGAAAATTCGAAGAATTGTGATTTGATTTTTTTTTGAAATTGAATATTGCATGTTCTTGATGATGATTTTTTTTTTTGAAATTGAATTTTGATATTGATGAATGATGATGCAATGCATGCATTTTGTTTGGAAAGAATGGGCATTTTGCCAATATGAGATGTATGTTTAGGATTTTTTTTTTGAAAAGTGGGACGGATTTTTCCTCCCGTTGCATGTAAGATGGATGGTATGCATGTATGCATTTTTTTTTTGTTGAAAATGGGACGGAGTTTTTACTTCCGTAGGAATGCATCCTTTTTTTTTTTTGATGAATGCGTTGGGACTTGCAAATTGTTTTCTTTCATGCGAGAAAAATGGGGCTATGCTCATTGTATGCTGTTATGCTGTCGAAAATTTTTTTGTAAATGCAAATGCAATCTTTTGACATTTTCTCTCTTTTTTTTTTTAGGGCGGAAACCGTTTTGTGACGGAGCAGCTGAACAAAATGAAGACTCGAGGATCGGTGGAGTCTGTGATTGACTTGTGGGACCGGCTTCCGAATGCGGGCCGAGGAGCTTTGCCGAGTCCGAGACAGATCGTTGTCGAGACGGGGCTCTGGGAGTTTGTCGAGTGCTTGAGGGGACTGGTCAAGTTCCCTAAGTGCAAGGGCTTGATGTTCGCTCTAGCGCAGCATTGGTGGGATGCGACCCACACATTCCACTTCTTCTGGGGCGAGGCGACTGTTACGCCTTCTGACTATGCTGCGATCACGGTCCGTCCTTCAATGGACGCAGCATTGAGTGGAGAGATGGCTACAGCGATGCCGATCGTTGTGCTCTTCTTGGATTTTCCCTATTCCCAAAAAGGGATGGGGATGGAGTATGCCGTGGTCTACGGCAAGATCGTGGAGACCATAGCGAGTTACGAGGTCGGGGAGGATAGGTTTAGCGCCGATCGATTGCCAGGGCCTTCCTTGTGGTTTACTTTCTCGAGCACACTCTTTGGGTCATGCCGAGGGACGGCAGGTCTTTGCCTTGCCGAGGTCCTTGGAGGACATGGAGACGGTTGGAGATATTTCCTGGGGGAGGCCGGCCGGGCCGAGCCGTACTTCGCTCTTGATAGATACAAATGAAGGCCGTGAGCTCCCGTACTTGCTTCGAGTTTGCTCCGGAGGTATAAGCTCTCTTTTGCTTTCCCTCTTTCCTTTGAGCACGCACTTTTATTTGCACTGGATTGATTGGATTTTTACCTTCGCAGTATGGGCGTTGGAGTTTTTCCACGCCACGGTGTGGAGGAGGCACTGAGGCGTACGCCGGAGCGTATCCGGCCATGCAGCCTTGGTCCAAGCATGCCCGGGAAAAGATAAGCTCCAGGGGGCGTACGACTCTCAGTACGCGGATTGCCTTCCTTCGACGGAGGCCGAGACGGATGAGGGGATGATATTCTTCCCCCGGGATCGCTTTGAGGTAGCGCACCGAAGGGCGCCGAGATCCGGACAAGGCAACGGAGGATTTTGAGGGCCCGACTTGCGACGCCTACTATCCGGGAGAGAGGGTGACGCGCCAAAGATGGCGTGAACTCGCCTTTGAGGACACCGGTGGAGCCTCCCGCCGACATGATGCACTCCGAGCGATCGGTCCGTGACTGGGATGATTACCGAGCAGGTGCGCACTTCTGACTTCGTGGCGATCGAGCCATATGCGACGTTCGTCTTGAGGAGGCCGAGGATGCCTCGGGTTTTGGAGAGGGAGGGGCTTGGGATCCCGCGGTACCCTCGGACGGATTTTTCCTACATCCGTGATGGGGTCCGATTGAGGGTGCAGATCCTCACTGAGCGGCTTCCACGAGCTTTCCGCCTCGTCCGGGTATGAAGGTATGGCTTCACCTTTTCCCCTTCTTTTCTTTCTTTTGTTTCATCATTTTTAGCATCACTTCCCTTTTTTTTTTTTTTTTGACGCTTTTGCTTTTGTGCGCTTTTCGGAGGTGGTCGTCGAGACACCGACGAAGCAAGTGATCGGAGCCAAGAGGTTCATACGGAGGATGGTTGCTTGCGGGGCACCTGTGCTAGGGCGAGGAGACCACGGCCGGCACTCCGTCCCGACGGGAGGCTTCTCCTATTCCCGGAGACTTCTTCCGAGACCCCTCTTTCTCCTCTCATTGATCACCGCGCGGCACCGCCTTCGGATCACGTCATTCTTGGGGATCCGCACGGCAGTGGACACGTCCGGCGGCATGGTGGGTCGTCTCCGTATGTTCGTGAGTCTGACGCCTTCACCTTCGGGTACGACTTCTTCAGTGGATCCGGGTTTACCCTATCGTAGTGTGCCGGTTGGTCCCGACGAGCCTCTTTCCGGAGATGAGGACGATTCCCGAGCCCGAGACTTTCGTGGCTCCCGACGAGGCGGGCCCGAGTCGCAATAGGGGCCGGGGGGAGACATCGGGCGCTGGAGACTCCGATTGATTTTTTTATTTTTTTTTTTGAGATTTAGATTTGTACAGATTATGCACATTTTTTTTTGGATGTAATAATTTAGGATTTTATTTATGTTTGTTTGTTTTTTTTTATGCACACTCTCCTTTTTTTTTTTGGAATGTAATAATTTAGGATTTTATTTTATGAATGCAATGCAATATGAATGCAGTGTTGCATGAGCCTTGGTTTTTTTTTTTTTGCAAGGGTGTTTGGTATATGGACTGGTTTGGGGAGGTTTTTGCACAGGTTTCGAGCAACCGGGACGGAATATTCCTCTTTTGGTGTAGCAGCCTTGACCGTTGCAAAATTTTTTTGGGAAGCAATCCCATCCGCGCGGATGGGGACCCGCATCCGATGCTGTCCTTTAATTTTGGTCCGCACTGGTCTTGCTTTATTTCAAATTCAAATATCCTCTTCAACCTCCAAATTCAAACAGCCATTTTCGGGGAGGAAGAGAGAAAAAACCATGGAAAGCCTTAGAAAAGCTCCCTCAAAATTGTCCCAAGAGTCCCAAATGTCATTTTTCAACAAGTTCAAGGATTGGTCCCGGGAAATTATGCATGAGAGAAGGTCTTTCTTTGAAGAACGGTACAAGGTACGATGCTTGTGGTCTCTCAAAGAATTGGTTCCGGATTATGACCTCTTAAGGGCTTCTTCTTCGTTTTGGGATACTAGAAGGCATGTCTTTTGCCTTTCCTTCAACGAGATTGTTCCGACTGTAGAAGAATTTCGGGCCTTGCTTGAGGTCCTGAGGTGGAGGAGATAGCAATTCCTTTGTCCGAGGAGCTTCTTTGTTGACAAGTTGTGCAACCTTCTTCATCTTTCCCTGAGGAAGCACGAGGCATGATCCGCGGTCCCGACCATTTTGATATTTCCGGTCTTCCCGACAGATTTAGGGGCGTAGGCTTGGTGGATGACGCCTATTGGGATGCCTTTGCACTTTGCATGTTCGGCACTTTGTTCATGGTCTATTCCTTCGGGATTTGCCATCGATCTCGCCGGATGTTGTCGTTTATTGTCGCCCGGCAGTAGATGTCGTTCCTTTGATTCTTGGGGAGACTTTTCATGCTCTCGCGATTAGCTACCGGACGGCGGTATATGCACGGGGCAGCCCGCTTTCTCTTGACCCCGTGGCCGATGGAGCGTTTGGGGGTTCTTCGGGAAACCTCGATATGATCAGGCCTTGGACTTTTGCCAGAGAGGTGTCGATGTAGATTTTGATGATCGTGGCTCGTGGAGCGTTGGATGGCGGGTCGCCAGACCGAAGATATCAGATGGTTGGTGCCTCATCAAGCGGTGGAGACTCGCAGAGTGCTTCAGACGGGTCCCATGTGGTTATGCTTCCGGGCTTTCACCCGCTTCTACATTCCGCCTCGGTCCCGAGGCGCTTTGGCTTGGAGCAGTTCCTTTGGAGGGTTTTGATGATATAGCTACCAGGGTGGTGGCTCTGCTTTCCATGGATGATCCCTCGGTGTTTCCATTTCTTTCCCGAGTATGGAGGTACGATGCCTTTCCTCCTCGGGTCATTCTCAGCGTCCGAGACCGGTGTTCTGACCACTTGGTACTGGATTGGTATGAGGGGCATCTCGGGAGAGACTCAGGTGGCTATTTTGAGACGGCGTGAGGCCATTGTAGGTGCGGAGGACCGACCGTTTCGAGAGGAGGAGGGCCGAGGCGAGGGCCAATCCTCATGACAGAGCGGAGACGCCGTGACCGACTATGAGGCTTACGTCAAGAGACAGAGAGGAGGGCTCCTATGCTACCGCCTAGGTTACAGGAGATGAGGGATGACGCTAGGGCTACTAAGGCCCCGACAGAGGCCGGTTTGATAGACCTTGTTCCTATACCAGAGCTTGGTAGGAGGAATACCGACATTTTTCCTGGCTCGTAAGAGAAAGACTCTGAGGGGGAAGAAGAAGGGAGAGACCAAGACGAGTGGCTTGGAGTGACTCGAGGTTTCCAAGTATCCCTTTCTTGCCATTTACAGTACACATTAGTTTGATTATGTATCTTAGTTTTCTTTTAGCGAGTTGCCGCTGTAGGAATGAATCGGGCTTAGACTCATCAAAGAGCTTTTAACTTGTAATGAATATTTGAATTGCTTTAGAGTTTTTTTTTGAGACGCTTTCATGGTCTCGATCAATTGTATTGATGCCAAAGTATGGCTTTTATTTGTGCTTTTAGACCGAACCGTTTCCGCCGCCACGTTCCCCTCATTTTGAGGAGCTCAGGTCTTCGTAGTTCAACCGGTGAACTCTTTTTTGTTTTTTTTTTTTTTTTTTTTGTTTTTTTTTTTGGTGCAACCTCGTTTTTTACCTAGGCCGCCCTTTTCGGGTTTCTAACCTAGTTGGGTATTACTCTTTTAGCACTCTTTTTTTTTTGTTTTTTTGTTTTTTTTTTGGTGCAACCTCGTTTTTTACCTAGGCCGCCCTTTTCGGGTTTCTAACCTAGTTGGGTATTACTCTTTTAGCACTCTTTTTTTTGTTTTTTTTTGTTTCTTTTTTTTTGTTGTTTGTTTTTTTTTTTTTTTGTTTTTTTTTTTTGTTTTTTTTTTTACGCGTAGTATCTCGCGCAGCCTTGTCACCATTCACCGGGTGTACAAAGGGATTCCCGTCGAGGTCCGCAAGTTGCATGGCGCCTCCGGAGAAGATCTTCCGGACGACATATGGCCCGACCCATACAGCTCCCATTTGCCGAGAGGGTTGATACGGACTGGGGCTTTTCTTTTAGAACGAGATCACCTTCTCGGATCTCCCGATGCTTTACTTTCTTGTCGAAGGCTCTAGCCATTCTTCCTTGGTAGGCCCGGATGTGTTCCATGGCCTTCGCCGGCGTTCGTCCAGTAGGGCCAATTCGTCATGGCGACTGGAGCCATTCGACCTCGTTGATTTGGCTTTCCAAAGAAGATACCTGAGCGAGGGTATTTCCACTCGATTGGGAGTACGGCTTCCATTCCGTATGTGAGGGCAAAAGGTGTTTCCCGCTGCTGCCGTTCGATCGATGTTCTCAGAGCCCCAGAGTGCCGTGTGTAACTTCTCGGGCCAATCTCTACCTTGGACAGCCATTTTCCGGATGATATTTTCCAGAGTCTTGTTTGCCGCTTCGACGGCTCCGTTGGTTTGGGGCCCGTAGGGTGATGACTTGTGACGGGTTATTCGGAATTCCGCCAAGAACTTCGTCACATTCCCCTTCGAAGTGGGATCCATTATCTCGAAATGATTTCGGCCGGCAACCCGTATCGGCACATGATGTTTTCTTTGATGAAGAGGGCAACTTTCTTTGAATTGAGGATTTTGTAGGACTTGGCTTCAACCCACTTGGTGAAATAATCCACGGCTACCAGGACGAACTCGTGGTCAGTATCGCTCGATGGTGTGATTTTGCCTATGACATCAATTCCCCAAGTGACGAAAGGCCAAGGGGTTGTCATGCAAGATAACTCGTGAGGAGGCAAGTGATTAAGATTTGAGTATCGCCGACATTTGTCGCAGCTTTTTGACAACCGGATGCAGTGGCTTCCATGGTGATCCAAAAATACCCCATTCTCGCATGATTTGCATCGTAGCTCGAGCATTCATGTGAGGGCCGCAGTACCACCATGTATTTCTTTCATGAGTTCGGTAGCCTCTTGTTTGCCGATACATCGCAGAGGGGGCCTTGATAACGTTTTTTGTATAACATGTTTCCCAAAAGGACATAATGGGAGGCGAGCCGCTTCTGTGGCCGAGAGACTTTTTGCTTTGATTCCTTCTTTATATTCCCCATCTTCGTTTTTGAAAGAGGCCTCGCCATCCTTCGTGTACCGGTAAACTGAGCGTACTGTGGATCATTGATCGCTCGCTTCCGCTTCAATTTCGAAGCAATAGGCGGGGTTTTCTTCTCCCGACTACGAATGGTTTAACAGACTTTCCTTCGGGTATTTCGACAAGAGAGGCTAGTGTAGCCGTGAGCATCCGCGAACCTCGTTTCTGCCTTCGCGGTGTAATGAAAGCCGATTTCTTTGAACCGAGTTATTAACTCTTCCATGTAAGCATGATACTTCTGCAAACCCGGATCCACGGTCTTCCATTTGTTAGAGACTCCGATTGATGATGAGGGCAGAGTCACCGTACACCTCCAATTCCTTGATATTTCTTTCAAGGGCGGCTTCCAACCCAGCCTATGCAAGCTTCATATTCAAGCCGTTGTTGGTGACTTCGAAGTTCAAATTTCATCGCATGGGGGTGTGTTCGTCGCAGGATCGACTGTAAGCATTCCTATCCCGTTCCCCTTTTGTTTGACGCCCGTCGAAGAAGAGTTGCCGCCGATTTTCTCCTTCTAGAGCGAAGATTCCATCATCGGGAAATTGAGGTTCAGTCCCTGACTCATCACTGGGAAATCGCCGATGTTCCGCCATTATGCGTCCTTTTACGGATTTCCTTGAAACATAAGCGATGTCATATTCGGCCAAAAAGAACGACCATTTTGCCAATCTCATGGAGATGGAAGGCTTGTCGAACGTATATTTGATGGGGTCTATCCTTGAAACAAGATGTATCGGGTGAGACCGCATGTAGTGTTTCAACTTTTCCCACTACCTGCACCAAACCTCGCGCAAGTCTTCTCGCAAGAAGTAATTGAGTTCGCTTCCTTGGAGCTTTCGCTACGAAATAGATGGCGTTTTCGACTTTGGAATCTTTTTTTCTCTTGAGCTAGCATAGCCCCAATTGCCGTATCCGTGATGCTTAGATATAGCAAGAGTGGCTTTTGCCGATGTGGTGGGCAGAGAATCGGGGATTCACAAGGTATGCCTTAATTTGTTCAAAGGCAAGCCGACATTCCGGGGTCCATTCTGTAGGCATTCTTTTTCATCAACTTGAAGATTGGCTCGCATCGAGGTCACCGATTTACAAAGCGGCTTATGTATTGCAGCCTTCCCATGAAGGATTTCACTTCCGTCGCTGTCCGTGGTGGCTTCATTTCAACTATCGCCTTGATTTTCTCGGGGATCTACTTCGATTCCCCGTTCGTCACCATATATCCTAGTACCTTGCCTCGTCTTACACCGAAGGTGCACTTGGCCGGATTCGGCCTCATGCCGCGGTCTCTGAGGCGGCCGAAGAATTTTCTCAAATCAACAAAGTGCCGCCATCTCGATCCTCCTGAATGTATTATCATGTCGTCCACATAGACCTCAATTTCTTTGTGGATCATGTCATGGAACAGTAGCCGTAGCCGCCTCTCGGTACGTAGCCCCAAAGATTCTTTAGTCCGAATGGCACGACCGTGTAGCAAGATGTGCCCCAAGGGGTTGTGAAGGCCGTTTTGGCTTGATCTTCTTCTCGCCATTTTGATTTGGTTGTAGCCGGCAAAACCATCGACGAAAGATTTGACTTCGTGGTTGGCCGTGGAATCTACCAAAATGTCGATGTTTGGCGTGGGGAAATCGTCTTGGATCGGCTTTGTTCAAGTCTACGAAGTCTACGCAAAGCATCGGATCTTTCCGTTGGCCTTGGTCACCGTCACTATGTTGGACCCATGTTGGGTATTCAATGACCCCGATGAACCCCGCCCGAGCATCTTTTCTATTTCCTCTTTCACTTGTAAGGACCATTCGGGCTTAATTCTTCTTAGCTTCGCTTTATCGGCTTCGACTTCCGGGTCGAGCGGTATTCGGTGCTCAACTATGGAAGGATCGAGGCCTCGGCATATCTTTATAGGACCATGCGAACACATCCACGAATTCTTTTAGCTACTGATTAGGGCAACCCTTTCACCCCTTCGAAGAAACTACCAATCCGCGTCTCTTTAGGCTCTTCGTAGTTCCCAAATTCACACTTGTCAAAATCTCTTGGCAGCCTTGGGCTCGATTTTCCTCTTTCCTGACAACCCGCTTAAAGATTTCTTTGATATATTGTTCATTTAATGTGTCCGCCTCTTCATCTAGTGAATCGTTATTAACCGTTTTTAGATTATTAGTTAATTCATCATTAGTTAAAGTGGCAATTAAGGGATACTCGTAAAGGTTCATCATTTCATTGAAGACGAAGGGGAATACAACGTTGGCTGCGTACTCGTAGTCCTGTGCGTGAGGCCGCCTGGACGACTCGAGAGACTCGAACTCAACAATGAGAGACTCTGAGGACTTTACAAAGGTTGACACGAAAGGATCTGGGGACCAATCCAAGCTTGGTGATCATTTCCTCCTTGGTCGCGGACGGGCCCGAGAGAGTTTCCCAATTCTTTAGCGGCATCGCTGTTGGTGGCTTCACAACTCGGGAAAGGCATGGCCTCTCGTGCTCCTCTTCGGCCGTTACTATCATCTCTTTGTCTCGAACCGTAATCAACTGTGTTTGGCATCCGAAAACCGAGCATGTGGATGTAGGGATCTTCCTCACTGGGACTTCCGTTTCGTCACAATCCGATCGCTCAATCCGTATGTAAGGACGCATTGCGTCTCGGTGAGCCGCTAGGAAAATCTCATGTCCCATACTCGAGCGGAAAGGCTTGGCGGTGTAGTTCAAGAAGGAGGACGTCCCACACGACGTTCATAGATTCGAGCCGAGTCCGCCTGTTTGCCGACTTTTATCATGAAAACCTCTCGCCCGGCGAGGCCAAGGAATGGGTTTGCATCGACAAATCTCGTGATTGAGGACCGGGACTTGTGTGCCCGTATCACGGCGGTGTTCAGCATTTCCTTCCAAAGACCTCCAAGTGTTGGAAATAGCAATTGAATTTGATGAATCGAACTTCTTCTGAGTCCGCTCGCTTGAGTGTGTCGACATAGTTGGCATTGCCGGATTCCAAAGGATGCCGGCGAGACTTGCCTCTTGAAGGATGTAGCCCCTGTTTGACTCGACCGTGGGCGTTCTTGGCTATTGTTTCGCCTTCGTTCCCTATGAGGAAACCGTCACCCCTTATGACTTCGAGGTCTCCCCGCCGGTTGATGAATTTGACGCATTGGTGGAGAGTGGAGGCTATGGCTTTCATGTGATGCAACCAAGGGCGCCCTAGTAGGGCCGTGAACTCGGAGGATATCCATTACATGGAACTTCGCGGGCACCATTTGGGTTTCGTACTGCAGTTCCAGAGTCACCGTCCCCTGAATGGGACGAGACGAACCGTCGTAGGCTTTGACGATCCGGGTAGATGGGATCACGCGCCTTTCATTTATGCGGAGGGCCCTCATCATGCCGAGGGGAAGGACATTTACCGATGATCCATTGTCCACTAATACCCTGTGGAGTGACATGGTGTTGAGCCGAATAGTGATGTACAAAGCTTCATTGTGTTGGGAGACATCTCTTGGCAAATCTTCATCGCAGAAGGTGATCATACTCCCATATAGGTGAGGATCATAGATTTGGTCCTTGTCTCGGGATGGAGAGTCATCAAGTCTGGTCACTTCGTGCCTTTTTCTTGCGAGGCGTAGTCTTTGCCGAAGCCCCCGGGTTATACCGATGCCTTTTGTGGCGGTTGCCATCTCCAAATAACATGTTGATTGAGTGGGAGCGCCAGCATCGGCGTCGGTTTTTCTTCATCGGTGGATACTCTGGAGCCGGACAACCGAACCTTGGGCGACCCCGAGGGGGTTGGACTTCCGTTCTGCGGTACTCTGGTATCCGAAGGTCTCAATTCCGTCGTTGGCAAGGTTTTTCGCTCTTTTACCCCTTTTTGCTTGGGAAGACTGACCGGAGTAGAGTACATAATAATCAAATCCCCAGATGGCTCCCCGAGCGTTCCCACACCGTTATCACCGGCCTCGAACCTCTCCTTCAATTTTTGGCCGGGAGGAAATTTTCTTTTTCTTAGGAGGACGGTCCTCGTGTATCCAGTCCCCGATAGTCCCTTTCAAGGCGGTCGGGACAAATACAAATATCCCACCAAATGTGTTCCACTACTGCGGCGGATTTGGGACCTCGGGTTGAGCAAGGTCTTTGGAATGACTTTGAGTGGAACCGGTCCGAGGGGATTCTGCCGGGCTCGCTGGTAGCAAGTGATTGGACTCCGCCGGATAATGAGAGATATTGAGGTCCCTGGGAACGGCATATGTTTGTCCTTCAAGGTAGCCCCGCCGCTGGGATATTGTTAAGGTCCCAAAGTGGCGTGTGGCCTCTTCAATCCAGCTCGCTCGCCCGTTTCCGGCGTTCTTCCAGGGCTTTGATGGCTGACCATATTTCTTCGATCGTTCCTCGATTTTCATCACTCAGCCGATATTTGTGGGATCATCACCTTGAGAGGGGACAACCGACAAGATACCGAACTCTTTCGTCCCCGATCGCTGTTGGGGGCCAGCTTGCCCCGTAAGTCGGCGGGCGGTGAGTCCCGGCGGTGGAAACATAGGAATCTTGGGGTAGCATCTTGGTGTATCCGGATCGTAAGAAGAGGAGGAGAACCCTTTTTCTCGTCTTTTGCGGTAAAAGTGCCATCGGAATTGAGACTGATAATCAAACCATGACTTGCGACTACCCCCGCAGAGGTCATCAATTTGAGCCTCATGCCGAAGTCTCATTTGCTCTACCAACCGGATCCACATCGGGTCCGTTCGAGGGATTCTGGAGGACGGAGCAACGTTATCCCCATCATTACACGGCCGATGCGGACATTCTCAAACCCGGAGTCGGAACAAATGGCGAAGCCGACGATGCGCTTGACTCTTCCCAACCGATCAAACGGTGACCCGGTGCCCGAAACCAAGCTTTGTGCGGAGCTGGGGAAAGGACACGAAGGTTCGATGTCTCGGGAATGGAAGGAGGGTAGGTGTTTGGGCTTTTGGCTCATGCAACATGCAGCTTATTTGTTCACGTTTACTTAAAACATGTTTTATTAACCTAATCGGTTGGAAAAGATTGCTCTTCTTTTTCGCAAACTACTCGATTCCCGGATCGGTGGGCCCCGTCACTACGTCTATAAGCCCCTCGTATTCCACCCGTATTTCGACCTCCCAGGGTGGACACCCGGCGAGGGTCCTATAGGGCAAGCGGGTCCCACCGACCGAAAGAAAAACGATCCTAGAAGTCTTGGTAATCGAGTCTTAACGAGCATTCGATGTAAATTACGGACAAAGCCGACGTCGAGTCAAGATCGTGTCCGAGAGCTCGACGAAAAGTCGGCATGATTCGACCGATAAATGTCCGCAATTGATCTTGACTTGTCGTCGCTTAAGCCGTAATTAGGCATGGAATAACCGTTAATCCTTGATGACTCGTGTCAATGCCGGGAGTCGGTGTATAATTTGTGCCGCCGAGCCGAAGTCAAGGCGCCGGTCAATATCTTGGTCAAGGTCTCGCGGCGGAAAACCGGTAACTTCGACCGATTAGCGACCGATTAGGGACCCGAGAGATATTGAGTCGGTATGCCGACAAAGGCTTGAAAGGAAAGGTCTATACACGGACAGGGCATGACACAGCACTTACTTAAAAACCAACCGGGTCTCGGACAAAGTGTGTCACGGACAAGTGCATGGTCGACACGAGGCTCCATGGGATGTTTGGGTAGTCCTGTGCTCATCCGAGAGGCGTAATAAGACCAAACGGACCGCGACAAGGATTTCCCGGTTAAGGACGTAGTGTGCAAAGTGTACGGTCACGTGCGCGTAGTGTGCAAGCGCCTATATTCTTTTTCTGAGTAAAATAGAGATTTTTTTTTATGTGTCTTAAAAATATGATGCATGATTTTTTTGGAAATTTTCTTTTTTTTTTTTGAAAATCTCTTTTTTTTTTGAATTTTTTTTTTTGAGCAAATAAGCACGTAAACATGAAAATTCCGGCAGTTAGGGACATTATTCCGACAAATAACACTTTGACTTTCTCCGAGGCGGCCAAAACAACATGAAAACTGTGCAAAAAATCAACACACACACAAAAATGATTTTCAAAGCCGGGACGGAAGCTTGACCCTCAAAAGCTTTTTTTTTTTTTGAAACGGTGATACCGGTACGTGGGATTGTTAGACCACAATTTATCCCCGACTCGTGTTAGGAGGCGATAACGGGAAATTTAGTGGTTTCCACCAATATACCGAATACCATTTTTTTATTAAAAAGCTTAGTCCCAGGAGTCACCACCGTAACGATGTGTTGCCTTTTTCGCGGGGAAAATTCGATTTTTGCGTTTCTTTGAAAAACCAAATAAAACCGGAAAAAACGGAGTCGCCACGCCATTTTAATTTGGAAGGGCAAAACTTTGAAAAAGCCCGAGATCAGAGATTTAGGTTCGGGAGGTCATGTTACGCGTCGGGAAGGACGTTAGTGTGCACTCCGACGCGCCTCGTAAAACGAGTCTTCCAAGCTGAAAATCATTTGTGTGTGTGTGTGTGTGTGTGTTTTGGCCAAAATAAGTTGAAACTGGAAAAAGTAAAAATTGGGATGTCTTTTTAAGACTTTAAACTGATCCCATGATTTTTGGAGAATTTTTGGTTTGAGATTTGGTACTCAAAAAACCTTTTGAAGTTGAGAAGTCACTTCTGCCAGAAGAAAATGGCAGCAGACACCTGATTTTGAAATGGATTCAAGGGTCCTAAAACTTCATAATCTGGATGAACTCAGAGAATGAAAGTTTCTCTAGACTCCTTGAATAAACTTTGTGTGAAAGAAATTTCCATTTTGGAGAAGATTTGAGGGGTCAAACCTTCTGGAAACCTCAGATATGAGATCTGGATTCCCAGAAGCTGATGAACTAGCCTCTGAAAGAAAAATTGAAAAGAGGAGTTTTACTCACCCAAAAATAAGGTAAAAATATGTCTGGAAAGCTCTGGATGTTGGCTACAAAAAGTGTTTTGTAGTCAACATCAAATTCCAAGTTCATCTGTGTCCAAAAATTAAGACCATGGACTGAGGTCTGAGAAAATTGCTACTGGACAGCAACTTCTCAAGAAAGAAAATATGATTTTAAGGGGGTTTTGCATCCATGCTTGTCCCCATTTCCCTAGGTTTTGGTTAGTGATCACTAGACATTTTAGTGGTGAATCAACTATACCAAACCATCCTTGGGGTACATTAGGACTAAGCATTTCATTTGCTTGGGGAGGGGGATTTTACCCTTTGAAATCAAGATTTAGTGCTTGAAAATGGTTTTTTAGGGTTTTGAAAGTGCATTTTTGCAAGTAAGAAAGAAAAGCTTTGAAAATAATGTTGATCTTTGTAGAAGATCATCCATGGAGATGGTCTTCCATGGTGATCTTCTTAGATCTAGAGAAAAAAGATGAAAGAACTACATTTTGTAGTTTGAAGATGCATGCATGGATGAGATTTAGGGTTAGGAAGAGGAGGGTTTACCAATCTTCCTTGTGTTCTTGAGTGTTTGGCTTGAGTGTATGAGTGTTTAGGGATTTAATATGAGAGTGAGTGGATGAGTATGAGTTGGGAAAGATTGGAAAGAAAAAGGTGACAATTCTTGAGAATTCTCACTGTTTTCTCTCTATATTTCGCCAGAACTTCGTTGCTATTGTGTTCTTCCTCTTATTTTTGTGACTGGAGGGCTCAATTTATAGCCCTCCTGAAAATGCAAAGGTATCCGCGCGGACAAGGTCAGTAGGCGTGCACTGTTCATTAATTACAGCTCCAGCCTTAGACAGGAAGAATAAAAATTCAAAAAAACCAAATTAAATGGCAGCTTTTGTGTTTCCAGCCTTTCTATTTATGGTTTTATTCTTTTGTTTTGCTTTTTAAGATGCTTTTCTTGGTTTAACTTCATTTGGCAATGCCCATTCTACCCTCCCTTTGTTAGAAATGTTAGGATAGTTAGGAATTGTTAGAAATGTTATAACTTTCGTTAATTTTATAACGAAAATTCTAACAAGCTCAAATTGGAGCACTTACACTTGGCACTTTCACTGACTGAATGCCCTAATGAAAATTTTTAATAAAGAAGTAAATCCCTTATCGGCCACTTGATAATTAGCCTTCCAGTGCATAAGTTCTACAATAAATGAGAGTACTGTAAACTTATCACACCCTTCCCACAAGGCTTGATCAGCATCTCTCAAAAGTCTAAGAAACTTTGCGGTGGCTGCATCTGATTGTACGATTTCTTCAATTCCTGGCTGGTTACTATCCGACATACCCATCCCTTCATGTACCATTCGCCTCATACAATCTTGCACGCCCAATTCAATTTCAATGCCATCTTCAGTTGTCCTATCATTATTATCATTCTTATACGCCGAAATGTACTCTTCCCCGTGTCTAATCCAATTCTTGTAATCTTTTTGAAATCCCACTTCAATACAATGTGATTTCACGGTTGTACGGTCTTTTTGGTAACGATTTGCGCATTTTTTACAAGGACAATATATTTCTTTAACACCAACAGACTTTTTTGAGAATGCAAAATCGAGAAAGTTGTCAACCCCAGACATATACTCATTTGAAATTCGATTACCCAAATCAATCCAACTTTTGTCCATATATGACTTGACTTGATATTTTTAACGTTAAAATACAACCTATATATAAGACCGAGAGACACAAATTTTAGAATAAAAATAAACTCATAAACAAACATAGTCTAAATATGTACAACTTTTGGCTCGATATAGATAATATACATTGTTGGAGCCTAGTCTATTAGTCGAACTTGGGCCCATGATATAGTATAACCTCATGACAACATTCATTCGTTCTCTCTCACAAGCCCCCCCCCCCTAATTGAGAAGCTAATTTAAGGAACTAGGTTGATGTGCAAAAGAATTGATGCACATGCGACAAAAGATTTGGAACTATTTTTAGGAACTAGGTTGAAGTGCACAACATTATTTTTTGTGTAGGGTCTACGAAGGGTACTTGGATTGAGTTTAGGGCTGATATTAGAGCATAAAGAGGAGGTACAACCAAGCTTACAGAAGCCAAGGCTCTCTTGTTGATGATGATGGGACTTCATATTCATAGACGAAGAAGCCGAAGCAGAATTGGAGTTGGCTTGAGAATGATTACTATTTATTGATATAAGCCACATATTTGTAACCTAAGAGTTAGAAGCCTATGAAAATGATGGGATATGAGAACAATAATCAGTTATGTTCGTTTTAGAATGTAAGCAATTGAGAAGCCAAGATGATGTACCAAAAAGATTCAACTAACATTTTGAACAATCAACTCACATTGATATGTGTATAAAATTACACTGACTTATTTTGATATCCATTTGTCATTGTGTAATCACAATTCAAAAAATAAATAAATCATAGATTAGTTTAAAATTGGTGAAATGCACAAACAATATTCAACATCCGTCTCTAAAGGTAGAAATTGGCTTTAAAATGAGAGGGCGTAATTATTCATATAATGAGGTCATATCTTACTTTTAACAATATCTTTGTATCTAGATAGTACGAGACTCAGATTTGCAAAAAATTAATCCATCCATCCCGAAATAAATGCCCAAAATATTCAAATATTTATATAACAACCACAGGCAACCAAGATTTAGAATCAAACACTAACTGCATGATAATATGGTAAGTCATTCATAATTTTAAGAAAAAATCACTAAATCCAAAATTTTAAGTCATTCATAATTTTAAGAAACAACCACAGGCAACCAAGATTTAGAATCAAAAATTAATCCATCCATCCGTCTCTAAAGCAAGAAATTGAATTCACTAAATCCAAAATTTTAAGAAAAAATCACCAATATGCAACCAATTAAACTACAGCAAAACAGTAACACTCGTAATTGAACTCACAGACAGATCGAATAAGTGAAAGATGGGAAATTGACCTGATAGAGCTTCGATTAGACGTCGGGAGAGCTCCAAAATTTTAAGAAAAAATCACCAATATGCAACCAATTAAACTACGCATACCTGATTCGTTGTTCACGGTCACCGGTGGTAGGATTCGTGTCCTAGGTAAGGTAGAGGAGAGAAAGAGAGACAGAGAGCGCGAAACTGAATAGGGAAATTGGGTTTCCCGGTATTTAATGACATTTACGGCGGACGCGTATACACCGCCACATATATGTATACTATTTACGGCGGACGCGTGTAAACCGCCGAAAATAAGTATCTATTTACGGCGGATACTAACATACCGCCGTATATAACTTCAATCGCATATACGTATATGCCAAATGTACGTACATAACATATTTAAGGCGGCTTACGCCGCCGTATATCACAAATATACTCGGCGGTAAACACAACCGTCATATATATTATTTATATACGGCGGACGCGTATCAACCGCCGTATATAACCAATATATATGGCGGTCTCGTATCACCCGCCGTAAATGAGTGCCGTAAATAACCTGCTTTCTTGTAGTGTATTCTTACAGGCATGTCTAGGAACGAGAGCAGTGGGGATTCCCAAAACTCACATCAGTCCGATCAAGGTTACGACCAAAACGAGGATGCCCGCGCCTCAAGTTCGGATTCGGAGAGGGCATTTGACAATACCGAGCAAGTCGGCCAATCATAGTCGTAGAGCCCGTTCCTGAACCATCTGTCATCGAGAGGATAGAGGGCCCAATTGAAGCGGCGGATGAGGAGAGTGACTTCGACTTGGAGGTTCCGGATGAGTGGGGAATGGTTGACAGTGATGAGATCATCATAAAAATCTCTAGGTCGCTGGGTTATCTCCCAAACAACCCACAAGTCCATTGCTCTCGAGTACGAAGAGACATTGGAGCAAATTAACCATGTGCGGAAGTTCTGCTTAGATTATAATATAGACAGAAACGAGTACAAGGTCACTTATGTGGACAGGACCAAGTATAATGTTGAGATAACAGACAGGGCTGGTCCTGTGAACTTTGTGGCCCTAGGCCAATTATTTGGTCAATGCCCTTTAATATTTTTCCCAATAGACAGCGCTGCAGTTTTAAGTATTCTAAATATTTAGTTTTGCAACATAATGTGACCATTGAAAAAAATATACAATATGGATAAAGTTATTTTTATTTTCTTTTAACAAAAAACAACAATTTCGAGACAAGTTTTATTTGAAAATGAACATTCATCAAATTTGATTTTTTTTTTTGTACATTCTTTTTAAGATTGAAGGAGAGAAAAAAAACCTTTAAAGAACAAAAAGGCATAAAAGCAAGAGAGAGAATAAAGATCTGTTTAAATATTTTTGTAAATTCATTTTGAAATGGATAGAGTGACTTTTAGGAAGAAAAAAGCAGAAAGCGGGAGAAAATAAAAATTTGTTTATGAGATAAAAGATTGAGAAAATGAAGAAAATGGAAAGAGAATAATAAAAAATTGTTTAACAAATTAAAAATATGAAGAAAATGGAAAGAGAGTAATAGAACGAAAGAAAAAGGAAAGAGAATAATGAAAATCTGTTTTACAAATGAAGAACCATGAAGAAAAAAGAGAGAAATAAAAAAGGCAGGAGAAAATAAAAATTTGTTTTAAACAAATGAAGAACCATGAAGAAAAAAGAGAGAAATAAAAAGCTCTACGCTAGCGTACTCGAACATGGGCTACTGCATAGGACTTTTGAGGCGCGCTTCTGCTGCCACTGGAACAAAGAACACTTTGTGTTCATAACTAGAGTCATATTTATATATACATTAACTTTTAAATTTTGTGGCCCCTAATAATTGAAACTTTTCGGTGGCCCTAGGCGGCGGCCTCACTCTCCTCATGGCAGGACCGGACCTGATAACAGACCTGATAAGGAGCAGGGAGAGGGTGGCCTTCTTTGTAGGTCAGTTCCAGCTGGGTCTTAGGCTTCCTTTAGATCCATTCATCTGGACGTTTATAAGTGAGAACCATGTCGTGCCGATCAGATGGTGGCGAACACGGTGAGGACATTAAACAGTTTTCTGGTGTAAAGCCGCCTCTTAGGATACAAGCCCACCCTTGGAGCTTTCTGTCACTTTTTCCGCATTTCCCGTACCCAGAGCAAGTCGGGGAACCCTAAGTATCAGACCTTGAGCCTCTCTAACAATCCAAAGCAGCCCAAACTTCTTTTTAAGTTCCCCTCTAAACTAAATTCCTTTACCAAAGACCTAGTTATAATTGAGAGCCGAAGCGGATGGGGCTTCAACTACCCTCGTACTCGTCTGCATAGGATTATGGATCCTTATACTCTTGAGTGGACTGCCGACCTGATCAAAGTTTTCAAGAGCTTGGTGCGAGGGGGCAATGACAAAGAGTGGGTTATCGAGTGGTCACGCCTGGAGAGGCTTCCGAAGTACTATGCTATGGCCGAGCTGAATGTTAAGCTGGTGTGGGTGTAGAAGCACCCATCCTTGTAGCTAGTTGGGTTGGGTTAGCATATCCGGACCGAATAAAGGTTGATTTTGTCAAAAATTTAAAGCTTCAATGGGCTAGGAGAGCAATTGATAATTGATTACTATCTCCTTATGCTCATATTAATTAGGTGCAATTGTAACGACCCCGAATTTCCACAACAATAATAATACTTAATTGATAATAAAATAACCTCCAACGGCTACTAAAACCATAATTCAAACACTAACCACAATTTGAAATAACTTAAATGCGGATAACGGTAACAATTTTAATGGCTAGTACAATCCACTAGCTCAACAAAATCCTTAAAGTCTTACAATTCTCAAATAATTGCAATAACTAACTAAAGAGACTAAAATGAAATAAACTAAACAATCCTTGGACTCCTTATGAAGTGCTCCCGAACCGTTTCACATTCTTCCTATATGAAATCTGGAAGAAAAGAAGATGAAAGGGTGAGCGAACAATGCCCAGTAAGTTCATATACAACCCCTCCGGTTACTAAGGAGGAGTTGACCTGAAGGAATATCAAACGATACAATTTTCAAATAACAATCGAACACATAACAGAACACAAATTCGAAATAGTTATTTACCAAATCTCAAACCAAATGTCTTTCAAAATCTCAACGGTTCACAAACTGAGTTGACAAATATTTTGGAGTTTCAAATGATGACGTAATCGATTCAAATTGACTCGAATGATTTACTTATTTAAGACTGTCCATACCAGCCTTAACTAACTAAACCACTCACAGATTTTTAAGAATTTCAAAGGACTGATAAGCTGAACAAAACTAGCTCGAGTAATCTAATTATCTACAACTGTCCCATACCAGCCGTAGAAAATCAAATCACTCACAGACATCATGATCACATAAGTGGTTCACTGACCTTATCAAACCAAAATCCCATAAAGGGAACAAAAGCCCACAAAGAGCACTAATACCCACAAAGGGTTCGAAATCCCACAAAGGGCACAAAGGTTGACTCCGCAGAGTCCTAAACAACAGATCCTAACACCCCACCACTACTACATTGAAGCGGTGAACTAAGTTTGCCCGAAGGCCAAAATATCAAATATACCCCGCCGAAGCAGGTTGTCTAACTTAGTGATCATTAATGGAACAAAAATCACATCATATCAAAACTCATTTTATACAGAATACGAACTTTCACAATAACATTAAAATTCTGTATTTACGAAACCAAAGGAACGATTTAGCAAACGAATAACAAAAAATTAGTAAATAACGGTAAACGAGATAGTCAAAACAAATACTGACGCGAGGTCAACTTTTACGTATCAAAGAAACGTACATCGCCAAGAAATATGCGGAAACCTAAACAATGAAACGGAGCGAAAATCAATTAACTTAAAGATGTATAATCCTTTACCTCGATCGTTTGTACTCGAACAATTGCTAACTCCGATCGGATCTACACAAATAAATAATATCTGTTAAGTACGGATTAACTACTTAATACTCCGTCCCAACTTAACTTTATTTTACTTCACTAACTTATGAGTTAATTCTATTTAACTCCCTCTCAAGTTGCTCTCTACTTCTAGGGTTTACCCAAACTATCCTTAGGTTTCTAACATTTTTATTCCCTTTTTTAAATAATTCCCTAAAGGCTTTTTGACTTTTTATTACTCTCAAAAAGGTTCCTTTAAGTTTTCTTATTCTAGAAAAGTCTCTTTAGTTTTCATAATTGCAAAAGGTCCTTTAACTTTCTAAAATTACAAAGAAGTCCTTTGACTTTCAGGGATTTGCAAAATAGTCCTTCAACTTTCAAATTTTACAAAGCAGTCCCTCAACTTTTAGATTTTTACCAAACAGTCCCTCGACTTTCAAAATTTACAGTTTAGTCCCTAGACTTTCAAAAATTACAGAACAGTCCCTTGACTTTTCAAAAATTACAGAAAAGTCCCTTGACTTTCCAGATTTACAGTTTGGTCACTAGGGTTTGGAAAACTGATTTTTCAGCTTTTTAACCTTTTGTTAGATTTTTAACCAAAAATACTTTTACTCAAAATTTAACCTTTTTGATACTAAAATATTTACCCAAAACAATTTTGTAAACAAGTTTTAACATCAAAAATATTAACACAACACACACTAACCCTAATTTCATTCATCATAAATCCTAGCATGCAATACCTTAGGTTAACACCCTTGATTACATACCCAAACCTAATCAACATAAGGTTTTTAATCAATAATCCGATCAATATTAGATTTTCAATTAATAATCTTTTATCCAAATATCATTGGATCATTCTTAATTAATCCTTAATATCATAAAACAAACCTTAATTAATCTCAAAAAATTTTAGGGTTTCTTCTAAATTTTTAAATTTAAGAACAGTAATTTAATAATTTAAGACGAAACGGATACTTACTTAATTTTGTCTTCCAAATCACAAACTTAGGGTGAGTTTGGGAGTGCTTTTTTGTGGCTTATAATCACCTTTGAAGCTTAAAATCACTTTTAATAGCGTTTGGATAACAATACTGATTATGATTTTAAGCTGTTAAAATGCAAAAAACTGTGTTTTCGTAGAAGCAGCTATGTGTTAGTGTGTGTGCCCTAGGCTTATAGTTTCTATAAACCTTGTTGTATCGTCTTTATCATTAATAAAAGACAAATTTTATTTTGATTAATATATATGTTTTACATGTTTATTATATTAATCTGTGTCCCTAGTTATTTAGTATAAGTTGGTAATGGATGATCATAGAGATGATCATATGCATAGAGATGCACATTACAAACTTGTAAATAACTAGTATAATTGTCAATGGATAATCATATGATGATTATATGCATAGAGATGCACATTGAAATTATGGGTACTTGTTAGAGAACAAGTAACTGGACTTGACCCGTATGAGATTTATGTCATGGTCAAATGTCATAATTAAATCTCATATGGTTACTTCATTTAGTCCTTAGACCTGAGATTATCATGACCTTACATATGATGAAAGTTATGTTTGATTTTAGTCAAACGGTATCTTAACACGATATCTATAAAGGCTAATTTTGGCATGATCGGATTCATGATGGGAAGGATGATAAGTCAAGATGGGATTTGTCCCTCGAAAGAGAGATGTTTTGCTTGGGCCCTTCGATGAGTGATAATGATGAAAGAGTGTGGCCACACCCCAATGTGATTGGATTATCATTATACTCAAGATCGAGAAAGCATTGAACAAATACAAGTTGACGTGAACCATGACTTGTGTTCAATATAACATCGTGAGACAAAGGGAGAAATGGAAGTGTACCATTGGAAACGTGAACTCTTACGTTGTGTTATTTGGGTAGACATAATGGCTTGCTAGAGTCCGCTTATGTCTTATGAGGGTCGATATGATCGGACTCATTGCCAACATAATACAATCCTATTGGGTCACACACAAATAGAATGAATTGGTTGAACCGGAGGAAGAATGATTGAGAGTCTCTGTATCTGGCTATATATACCGCGCGACATATTAAGCCAATGGCTTAATATACCGCGCGACATAATAAGCCCGTACGCGGTTTGACAGCCTGTCTCTCCTAATACGATTAGGAGACGTATTCTTACTATTGTAGTATAAATACAGGGGTCTGTCAGACCTAATTAGCTAGCCGAATTTTTCAATAAATTCTCAATAAAAAGTCCTCTCAATATTCTTCCATAAGTTTTTAGGGATCTAGCAATTCCCAACCCGAGAATCGTTCTCGACATTCATATTTGTGTGGATTACCAAAAGAGGGTTTTAATTTGTTCAAACAAATCAAAGACCTAGAGTTCAAATCTGAAGATCCAAAGGAGTTGAAGATTCGAAGATTTGAAGATCAAAAGTTTGTGATTGCGAATCACATAATTATCCGTTCGATAGCTCAAGACCGGAAAGCAATAAAGGTTGGTAAATTCTATCTCATAGCAATTCAATTTAATCGTATAGAACGGATCTTAGGGCTTGGGTTTTGTGTTAATTTTATGCTTAATTCCGCTGCGCATGGACCCATAAAACCCAACAAAGTGGTATCTGAGCCTCGTTCATATGGTTAGATTCGAATTGGCATGCTAGAAAGTTGTTATAAATTGTTTATAAATGTTCTAGGCTTGCTTTGTATGAGTTAGATTTAATTGTTTATGAGAAACAATTTGCTAATCTGCGAAAATCGTTTTCTGATCATGTTGAATTAAATCCGTAAAAGCTGTTTACTTGATTTGATTGCTCTATGATTGGAATTGATTGAAATTCGTAAAATCACAAGCGGCAACTCATGTCGTGCGACATAGTTGGCCACGAGGAGAAAATCTCGCAACGGCTAGTTATGTCACGCGACATACTTAGCCACCGGCTAGTTATGTCACGCGACATAATAAGCCAAATCGGCGTAATCAGCTTTGTTTAATTTTTACGCTAATCTGATTGTGTTTACAATCCGAGATGTTTTATGTCTTAATCTGGATGCTATAAATTTCTGGAAATTAAGTTTATAGGTCTATGCTAGACTAATTCATTATTTATGCATGCTTAATTAATTTAAATGTGTTTTTATTAATTATTGCGATGCATGAATTATTTGTTCTTAAGTGTTAAGAATTTTATTAGATGTTTAGTTGAAACATTGAATTGAGAATTCCTAAAGGTGTGATTGAAACATTAAATTTTGGTTTTCGATTGTTTATGAGAAACAAGTCAGCCATTTACGCAAAATTTGAAGGAATCTGATTGTTTATGAGAAACAAATCCGTTTATAAATCTATGCTAGAATTGTATAATAATTATGTCTCGCTTAATTAATTAAAGGATGTTTATTTAATTGTTGCATTGCATAATTATTAAAGTGGTCTTATGCTTGCTTAATTGTTTAAAAAGGTGATTTTATTAATTATTGCGTGGCATAAAGAACTGTTATAATTCTAGAATGTTTTTGAACATTGAATTATAGTTCACTAATTGTTTATGAGAAACAAGTTAGTGTCTCGATTGTTTATGAAACAAGCCGGCTTTTACAAGTAAGATTATGCCGCAATCAAACCTGATATTGTAGTTGTACATGTCTAGGAGAGTTCCGTCTAAGGATTGGGTACTCGAGTAGTCCTTGTGGCTCACCAGCTTCCTGAACTTACCTGGTGTACTTTACAGTTATCTTTGTTGACATGCTTGTGATCTATTTTAAAGAACCTTCATTTAATGTTTAAGTTTTATGCCACCCCGAAAGTAAAACACTTGAGAAGTATTGGGATAGGTTGATGTAGTTTCGACTCAGTTGGGTGCATCATTCTATTCTAAGTATGGAGCAAGATGAGATAATGGTTGATGTAGTTTCGACTCAGCTTAGGTGCATCGCTCCATGTATCTCATACGTTTGAAATTGGTTAGACTTAATTGGTGCTTTCAAAAGAGTTTTGACCCAAGGCATAAGATGAGATTAAAACATGTTTTGACATATGATGTCTAAAATCTCATAAAGGATCTAAGAGTCACATATGATGTGATTGATAAATGTTATCTACCTAAATAACTTAATTTTGGGCATTGACTCGCTTAAACCAAAATTGAAGTGAAATATGGATCTTAGCCCATTATAATTATATGATACATGCTTGTATTTGAAGGTGTATAATTTAATGGGAGTATTTGTAAAACACATTATTTGCTCTTAAATGATAAAATGTGTTGGTATTGATATGTGTTCATATAATTTGTATATTTTGTTGTAGAAGTAGCATTACATAATGATAATTGCGATTCGTCCTTATGAAGGACAAAGTTCGAAAGGAATGATACAAATAATTTTGATTGGATCAAAAGCCTAAAGAATGGTTCTTAGGTAAATTTGTACGTTCTTGACGAATCCGTTCCTACTGAACCCATTGCAAATGTTGCAAAGGGCAAATAAGGAAGCAACATTAGAAACATATTGATGATTCTGACAATATTGCTTGCCTTGTAATTGCCACCATGTTTAAAGGCTCTTATGAAGAACCTTGAACATATGGGAGTCACTTTTGTTCTAGAATAACGCAAAAAGGAAACGTTCCAAGTGCGAGCTAGGCAAAAGATGTATGTTGTGGTGAAGGCCCTTAATGCATGAGATGCAACAAGGAGCAATCCGCAAAAGTGTTAATGGTTAACACAAGAAAGGGGTTCATAAAGGAAAACAAAGTAGGTAAAGCAAAGATTGCTAAACCTAAGACAAAAGTTGTCAGAGCCGAAGAGGCTAAACCCAAAGTGTCTCAAAAGGATGCAGTTTGCTGTCATTGCAATGAGATTGTCATTGGAAGCAAAGTTGCAAGGCTTATTAGGAAGGCCTAAAAGGTGAAGAAGGGCAATATGATTGCTACTACTTTGAGTATCTATATGATAGATATTTTCCTTTCAACTTCTTGTTCTTGGGTATATGATACCGATTGGATCCCACATTTGTTTAAATGTGCAAGGAACAAAGAATAGAAAGCTACTCAAAGAAGGTAAATTAAACCTATGTGTAGAAATGGAGCAAGGGTTGCTACATTAGCCATAGGGACTTATGAAGTCACTTTACCTTGTGAAGTAGTACTTGTTTTGAACAAGTATGACTACGTTCCGAATTTGAGTAGAAGTATTATTTCGGTTTCTTAAATGGATGATGAAGGATATAATTTTCTTATTTTCAATAAGAAGTTTTATATTCATTTAATGATATGCCTTATTGTAATGCATATGTCATTGAATGGTCTTCATATCCTTGAAGATAAGAAACAAAATAATGTTGAAGATATCTATAATATAAATGGAAATCTAAACCGAACAATATGAACAACCAAGTTCATATGGCATTGCCTTGATTGGTCAGATAAATAAGAAACATATATCTAAACTCCATTAACATGGACTTTTAGACTCATATGACCATGAGTCATTTGAGGAATGTTGATCTTGTTTATTGGGATTATTGACCAAACCACCCTACACTAATAGTAGTGGGAGGACTAGTGCTTTATTGGTCATTATACATGAGATGTATGTGGACCATAAGCAAAGATTGCTAGGGGAGGATTTTGGTGTTTCATCATATTTCACTAAAGACTTATCTAGATATGACTATGTCTATCTGATGAAGTCCAAAGGTGAATCGTTTGAGATGTTTCGAACATTTCAAGATGAAATACAAAAACAACTTGGTAAAACTATTAAGTACTTCGATTAGATCGAGGTGGTAAATATTTGAACCAAGAGTTTGACAATCATCAAGAATTGACTCCACAAGGAACACCACTATGAATGGTGTGTCTGAAAGGAGGAATTAAACCTTGTTAGACATGGTTCATTCGATGATGTGTCAAGTTGACTTTCCTAATTCCTTTTGAGGATATGCATTAGAAATAATGCGGTTACACTGAATTGAGTCCTTACTAAATCGGTTCCTAAGGCCCCACATGAGATGTGGCATGGAAGAAAACTTAGTTTGTCTTTAATGAAGATTTGGGGTTGCGAATCTTATGTAAAGAGACTTGTCTCTTATAAGTTAGCACCAAATTCGACAAAGTTATTTTCGGAAATTAATCTTACAACCACAAAGAGAACAAAATGTTTGTTGCTCTATACGATTTGTTTCTTGAGAAATAGTTTCTCAATAAAGAATCTAGTGGGAGTAAAATTAATCTTGAAAAGAGTTCAAGAACCCGAAAATAATATGGAACCAAGAGTAGAGACGGAACCAAGTTCACAAAGAGTTGTGGAAACGGTTCAAGATGCACATGTCAATCGTAGAATGGATAGGTTACGATCCGAACTCAAGAAATATTGATTTCTCGTATCGGAAAGTAATGAAGTGGAAGTCATTGAGAATGACAATCCTACTTCCTATCTTGAGGCGATGCCCACTCCTAGTTTGGATAAATGGTTAGGAACCATGGAATCCAAATTACAATCCATGTTTGATGATCAAGTTTGGAACTTGATTGGGCTACCTGAAGGTTTAAAAACTAATGGGATGCAAGAAGGTCTTCAAGACCGACATGGATGGGAAGGTGTATACTTTCATGACTAAAAATTGTAACAAAGGGATTTGGGAAAATTCATAGTATTGACTATGTTGAAACCTTTTTCGCCGCCACAATGTCGAAGTCTCGTTAGAATTTCAACCGCCATTATCACATATTGTGACTATGTGATATGACAAATGGATGTCAAACGACTTTCTTTAAATGGAAAGATTATTAAGGATGTGTAGAGTACACAACCCGAATAGTTTGTCGATCCAAGAAACTCTAATAAAGTATGCATGTTGCAAAGATCCATGAGATGGATTGAAGCAAGCTTCAAGGAATTGGAATCTTTGTTTTGATGAATTGGCCAAAGAGTTTGACTTCATCGAAGAACAAAGATGAACCTTGTGTATGCATGAAATTCATTGGGAGCGTAGTATTATTTCTATTGTTTTATTACAATGATATCTTACTCATTGGAATAACAAGTTCCGACACTTAAGACTGTTAAGTCTTGGTCAAGGAATGTTTTCTCAATGAATGATAAGGGTGAAGCCGCTTACATCCTTGGCATCAAGATCTATAGAAATAGATCTAGAAGGATAAATTGGTTTGAGTCAAAGTGTTCACATTGACAAGATTCTTAAAAGAGTCTAAGAAGAGTAGCTTGTCAATGGATCATGGTATTTCTCTTAGCAATATTCATTGTCTTATGACAAATGATGAGCAAAAGGGAAAAATGAATGAAGTTACATATGCTTCGGCATTTGGATCTGTCATGTATGCCATGATTTGTACTAGACCCAGCGTTTCATATGCTCCAAGCATGATGAGTCGATACCAATCTGATCCTGATATAAACCATTGGATGGGAGTCAAGATGATCCTTAAGTACTTAAGAAGAACTAAGGATATGTTCTTGGTATTTGAAAGATTGGAAGTTAATCTTGTTGTAAGGGTTACATAGATGCTAGCTTCCAAACTGACAAAGTTATTTTAAATCGCAATTAAGATTTATGTTTATGCTTATTAGAGGTGCAGTTTTGATTGGAAGAGTTCCAAGCAGAAATTGTAGCCAATTCTACTACTAAAAGAGGCAGTTTGGATCAAAAGTTCATTAGTGTTTTGGAAATGTTCCAAGTATCACTAATCGGTGAAGCTCTTGTTATGACTATAGTGGTGCCACTTGTGCAAACAATGGAACCAAGGTCACAACAACGATCCAAACACTCACTTAGACGTTCTTTGAGGAATTCATAAAGAATGAGAAGAAGTCAAGATATACAAAGTATCAACCGATGATGACATTAGGGATTCACTTACAAAGACCCTCGCACAAAGGCGAAGCATGATGGTCATGTTAGATCCATGAGTATTCGATACATAAATGGAGCCTAGCGCAAGCTGGGAGCCGTTAGTGTGTGTGCCCCAGGCTTATAGTTTCTATAAACCTTGTTGTATCGTCTTTATCATTAATAAAAGACAAATTTTATTTTGATTAATATATATGTTTTACATGTTTATTATATTAATCTGTGTCCCTAGTTATTTAGTATAAGTTGGTAATGGATGATCATAGAGATGATCATATGCATAGAGATGCACATTACAAACTTGTAAATAACTAGTATAATTGTCAATGGATAATCATATGATGATTATATGCATAGAGATGCACATTGAAATTATGGGTACTTGTTAGAGAACAAGTAACTGGACTTGACCCGTATGAGATTTATGTCATGGTCAAATGTCATAATTAAATCTCATATGGTTACTTCATTTAGTCCTTAGACCTGAGATTATCATGACCTTACATATGATGAAAGTTATGTTTGATTTTAGTCAAACGGTATCTTAACACGATATCTATAAAGGCTAATTTTGGCATGATCGGATTCATGATGGGAAGGATGATAAGTCAAGATGGGATTTGTCCCTCGAAAGAGAGATGTTTTGCTTGGGCCCTTCGATGAGTGATAATGATGAAAGAGTGTGGCCACACCCCAATGTGATTGGATTATCATTATACTCAAGATCGAGAAAGCATTGAACAAATACAAGTTGACGTGAACCATGACTTGTGTTCAATATAACATCGTGAGACAAAGGGAGAAATGAAAGTGTACCATTGGAAACGTGAACTCTTACGCTGTGTTATTTGGGGTAGACATAATGGCTTGCTAGAGTCCGCTTATGTCTTATGAGGGTCGATATGATCGGACTCATTGCCAACATAATACAATCCTATCGGGTCACACACAAATAGAATGAATTGGTTGAACCGAGGAAGAATGATTGAGAGTCTTCGTATCCGGCTATATATACCGCGCGACATATTAAGCCAATGGCTTAATATACCGCGCGACATAATAAGCCCGTACGCGGTTTGACAGCCTGTCTCTCCTAATACGATTAGGAGACGTATTCTTACTATTGTAGTATAAATACAGGGGTCTGTCAGACCTAATTAGCTAGCCGAATTTTTCAATAAATTCTCAATAAAAAGTCCTCTCAATATTCTTCCATAAGTTTTTAGGGATCTAGCAATTCCCAACCCGAGAATCGTTCTCGACATTCATATTTGTGTGGATTACCAAAAGAGGGTTTTAATTTGTTCAAACAAATCAAAGACCTAGAGTTCAAATCTGAAGATCCAAAGGAGTTGAAGATTCGAAGATTTGAAGATCAAAAGTTTGTGATTGCGAATCACATAATTATCCGTTCGATAGCTCAAGACCGGAAAGCAATAAAGGTTGGTAAATTCTATCTCATAGCAATTCAATTTAATCGTATAGAACGGATCTTAGGGCTTGGGTTTTGTGTTAATTTTATGCTTAATTCCGCTGCGCATGGACCCATAAAACCCAACACTATGATCCAGCTTTTGCTAAAAGTGATTCTTAGAAGCTGTTATTTGTGTTGTTTTTACAATAATAACCTCTATCTCTTTTATACATTTATTATATCGAGATACATATCATAAAGGTCATTTTTGGTATTTATCTTTAATAATCAGTTTTGAACATATACTATCCAAACATATTTATAAATTTTAGTATTTATTACAAATAATCAATTTTTCTAAAATTACTTTTGAAAAATCACTTTCAGAAAATTAGAAGCAATGCCAAACCCACCCTTAAGTCTTCCTCTTTGATTCTCCAGGCAACTATTCACGGCAACAACAAGCTCAGCTGCCGCCTCTCTCTCTCTCTCTCTCTATTTCTTTATTTAATTGATTTAATTAATGAGAGTTATTAGGAAACAACAAGCTAAGCCGCCTCTCTCTCTCTCTCTCTCTCTCTCTCTCTCTCTCTCTCTCTCTCTCTCTCTCTCTCTCTCTATTTCCTTATTTAATTGATTTAATTAATGAGAGTTATTAGGTTAAGAAGGAATTTATATATGTAGGTTTTCTAATCCTAGTCTATTTAAATTTTCTAAGCCCACAAGGTTACTCAAGCCCAATTAAAAAAAGTCCACAATTTCTAGTCCAATAATAACTCAAACCCATTACTTTCAATCATTTTATTTAAAAGGTAATTCAAATAATTTAATTTTAAGAAACAATTTAATTACTAAAACAATTATTAAAAATGAGTATTTATAAAAGGGTTCTACTAAACCTAAGCCCAATACCAAAGCCCAACTCATCTAAATAATTTAATCCACATAATATAATTCCTAGGACTTCAATATAATTATTAGTCCCTCTAAAAGCCTAATTGAAAATTAACAATTTACCAAATAATTCTCGAAATTTTTTTGGTTATTACATTCTTACCCCCTTAAGAAGTTTAGTCCTCTAAACTTTCATAATCCGATGAAGCAACTAATCTTATCATATCAATCTACACTAAATATTCCAAGAATGACACTGAGGTCAAACCTAAGGCTCAAATCAAACTTATCCTCAAACATTCTAAACTCCCAAAGATCTAAAGCAAAAATTAAACTTATCCTTAACCATTCTAAACTCCCAAAGATCTAAAGTCAAAATCAAACTTATCCTTACCCATTATAAACTCCCAAAGATCTAAAGACTCAAATCAAACTTATCCTCATACAGCCTAAACTCCCAAGGATCTAAAGCCAAAGCTTTGATACCAACTGTAACGACCCCGAATTTCCACAACAATAATAATACTTAATTGATAATAAAATAACCTCCAACGGCTACTAAAACCATAATTCAAACACTAACCACAATTTAAAATAACTTAAATGCGAATAACGGTAACAATTTTAATGGCTAGTACAATACACTAGCTCAACAAAATCCTTAAAGTCTTACAATTCTCAAATAACTACAATAACTAACTAAAGAGACTAAAATGAAATAAACTAAACAATCTTTGGACTCCTTATGAAGTGCTCCCGAACCGTTTCACATTCTTCCTATATGAAATCTGGAAGAAAAGAAGATGAAAGGGTGAGCGAACAATGCCCAGTAAGTTCATATACAACTTCTCCGGTTACTAAGGAAGAGTTGACCTGAAGGAATATCAAACGATACAATTTTCAAATAACAATCGAATACATAACAGAACACAAATTCGAAATAGTTATTTACCAAATCTCAAACCAAATGTCTTTCAAAATCTCAACGGTTCAGAAACTGAGTTGACAAATATTTTGGAGTTTCAAATGATGACGTAATCGATTCAAATTGACTCGAATGATTTACTTATTTAAGATTGTCCCATACCAGCCTTAACTAACTAAACCACTCACAGATTTTTCGGAATTTCAAAGGACTGATAAGCTGAACAAAACTAACTCGAGTAATCTAATTATCTACAACTGTCCCATACCAGCCGTAGATAATCAAATCACTCACAGACATCATGATCACTTAAGTGGTCCACTGACCTTATCAAACCAAAATCCCATAAAGGGAACAAAAGCCCACAAAGAGCACTAATACCCACAAAGGGTTCGAAATCCCACAAAGGGCACAAAGGTTGACTCCGCAGAGTCCTAAACAACAGATCCTAACACCCCACCACTACTACATTGAAGCGGTGAACTAAGTTTGCCCGAAGGCCAAAATATCAAATATACCCCGCCGAAGCAGGTTGTCTAACTTAGTGATCATTAATGGAACAAAAATCACATCATATCAAAACTCATTTTATACAGAATACGAACTTTCACAATAACATTAAAATTCTGTATTTACGAAACCAAAGGAACGATTTAGCAAACGAATAACAAAAAATTAGTAAATAACGGTAAACGAGATAGTCAAAACAAATACTGACGCGAGGTCAACTTTTACGTATCAAAGAAACGTACATCGCCAAGAAATATGCGGAAACCTAAACAATGAAACGGAGCGAAAATCAATTAACTTAAAGATGTATAATCCTTTACCTCGATCGTTTGTACTCGAACAATTGTTAACTCCGATCGGATCTACACAAATAAATAATATCCGTTAAGTACGGATTAACTACTTAATACTCCGTCCCAACTTAACTTTATTTTACTTCACTAACTTATGAGTTAATTCTATTTAACTCCCTCTCAAGTTGCTCTCTACTTCTAGGGTTTACCCAAACTATCCTTAGGTTTCTAACATTTTTATTCCCTCTTTTAAATAATTTCCTAAAGGTCTTTTGACTTTTCATTACTCTCAAAAAGGTCCCTTTAAGTTTTCTTATTCCCAGAAAAGTCTCTATAGTTTTCATAATTGCAAAAAGGTCCTTTAACTTTCTAAAATTACAAAGAAGTCCTTTGACTTTCAGAGATTTGCAAAAACAGTCTTTCAACTTTCAAATTTTACAAAGCAGATCCTCAACTTTCAGATTTTTACCAAACAATCCCTCGACTTTCAAAATTTATAGTTTAGTCCCTAGACTTTCAAAAATTACAGAACAGTCCCTTGACTTTTCAAAAATTACAGAACAGTCACTTAACTTTCCAGATTTACAGTTTGGTCACTAGGGTTTGGAAAACTGATTTTTCAACTTTTTAATCTTTTGTTAGATTTTTAACCAAAAACACTTTTACTCAAAATTTAACCTTTTTGATACTAAAATATTTATCCAAAACAATTTTGTAAATAAGTTTTAACATCAAAAATATTAACACAACACACACTAACCCTAATTTCAATCATCATAAGCCCTAGCATGCAATACCTTAGGTTAACACCCTTGATTACATACCCAAACCTAATCAACATAAGGTTTTTAATCAATAATCCGATCAATATTAGGTTTTCAATTAATAATCTTTTATCCAAATATCATTGGATCATTCTTAATTAATCCTTAATATCATAAAACAAACTTTAATTAATCTCAAGAATTTTTAGGGATTCTTCTAAATTTTTAAATATAAGAACAGTAATTTAATAATTTAAGACGAAACGGATACTTACTTAATTTTGTCTTCCAAATCACAAACTTAAGTCTTCCTCTTTGATTCTCCAGGCAACTATTCACGACAACAATAAGCTAAGCTGCCGCCTCTCTCTCTCTCTCTCTCTCTCTCTCTATTTCTTTATTTAGTTGATTTAATTAATGAGAGTTATTAGGTTAAGAAGGAATTTATATATGTAGGTTTTCTAATTCTAGTCTATTTAAATTTTCTAAGCCCACAAGGTTACTCAAGCCCAATTAAAACAAGTCCACAATTTCTAGTCCAATAATAACTCAAATCCATTACGTTCAATCCTTTTATTTAAAAGGTAATTCAAATAATTTAATTTAAAGAAGAGTTGGTCTTATAAAAAACTAGTTTTTTCCTTAAGATAAGAAAAAAACGTGTTTTTCAAAAGCGCTGGACATTATTATTCAAAACAAACGGTGGAATTTTCGTAATTACTCGCAATCATGATAAATGCAGTGTTAATATTACAAATGACCAGTGATTTCATACTGGCGTTTTATAAACATGAAACTGACACTTTCAAGTGTCAGTATTAATGTAAAAAAGTGCCAGTGAGTAAGCAACCATGATAAACGCAGTGTTAATATTACAAATGACCATTGATTTCATACTGGCGTTTTATAAACATGAAACTGACACTTTTAAGTGCTAGTGTTAATGTTAAAAATTACCAGTACACTGCCACTTTTTTACATTAATACTGGCAATTATTAAAAGTGCCAGTGGTAGTGTTAATAATTGTCCGCCATTACACTGGCACTTTTTAACATTGATACTGGCACTTTTAAAAGTGCCAGTTGTAGTATCAATAAGTGCCAGTGTACATGTGTTGACACTTTTTTACACCAAACACTGATACTCTTTTTTGCTGGCACCCATAAACACATGTACTGGTACTCCAAAACACATGCACTGGCACTCCAAAACACATGCACTGATACTCTTTTTTGCTGACACTTAAAAACACATGCACTGGCACTCAAAACACATGAACTGGCACTCAAAAACACATACACTGGCATTAATTTACACTAACACTGGCACATCAAATCTCTAGCACTGGCACATCAAACTCTCTCTACCCAAAACACCAGTCCCTCTCTCTCCAAAAACCAGGATAAAGTAAATCCAAAATTGAACATCTGTGAAGGAAACAACGCCATCTCCGCCGCCGCTCAGATCCAGCCGAGAGAAGCGTTTCTTCTCACTCTTTAGCCGTTAGTTTCTTGATCCAGCCGTGAAAATTACAACTCCAAGATCCTTCTCCTAAACGATCGAATTTGAATGCCATCGAGATTATATAGATATATGTATATACAGAGAGAGAAAGAGAAGAAAAAAACACAGCGAATTGGGTTGTCGCCGTTTGGGTGGGGAGAGAAATGGAATCGATTGAGAGAGAATTAGGTGAGGTCTCGGTTGGGTAGCGATTGAGAGAGGTTTGGGTTAGGTTTCCAGTGAGGAAGGTCGCCAGCCGATGGGTTTAGAGAGAGAGAACTGATGAAGAAGATGGTTAGGGAGAGAGCAACGCCTTTTCCGTTTAGAGATAGAATGAGAGAGGGGCCGAGCGGGACGGGTGAAAAACACGTTTTTTGTTAAGCTTAAAAAAAACGCGTTTTTTACAAGTTTTTGGCATTAAAGAAACAATTTAATTACTAAAACAATTATTAAAAATGAGTATTTATAAAAGTGTTCTACTAAACCTAAGTCAAATACCAAAGTCCAACTCATCTAAATAATTTAACCCACATAATATAATTCCTAGGACTTCAATATAATTATTAGTCCCTCTAAAAGCCTAATTGAAAATTTAACAATTTACCAAATAATCCTCGAAAATTTTTGGGTTATTACAGCAATGAATTATCTTCTCTTAGAAATGTTTGATATGACTTTTTTATTTCATTTTCCCTTCAACCATCAATAACTTTAAGTTGCTCAATTTATCAATTAATTTCTAATTCACCCGAAATTAATTTTGAGAAAATAAATATACAATCTTAGTCTACACTAAATTTAGACTAATTATTTTTGCAACTTATTTCCATTTTTACAAAATGAAATTTCCTAGAAACTTGGTTAAACATTGGTCAAACACCAATTTTAAACCAATATCCAACACATAGGTTATACATTTGATCTGAAACTTAATTTCAATCTGAACAGCATGGACGTCGTACATCTATGGTTACATCATATAAAATTACGCATCATGTTCTCTAAGAAGCCGATAATACATGCTGCAAGTACTCTCCAAGTGCCCAGATCGGGAAGATGTTTCTGTAAGCGGAGTAACTTATCATACAGTTTTTGTTGAACACTCCTATAATTTGCTGTACACAAGAACAAAAACAGAAAACAAACACATTTTAGATATAGATGCATCTCTCTCTCTCTCTCTCTCTCTCTCTCTCTCTCTCTCTCTCTATATATATATATATATATATATATATATATATATATATATATATATATAGATAGATAGATAGATAGATAGATAGATAGAATCTATGGAGATATAGATAGCACCTGTTGTGGAAAGTCTCCATTTTCCATTTGAGAATTGATCACGACTTTAGCTGCACGATGCAGTGGTGTTGGATCGCTCTTGGACTAGTCCGATACCAACGTATAAAACAATTTTGCATCATATAATAAGATTTTTTAAGATATAAACCTGTCCATTATTGACTGAATATTGCAAATGGTGCAACTTTAAAGATAGATATTTTGTGAACACGTACCTGTCCAGCTTCAATGAGGGCCAGCATTGCCCATGCTGTGTTTGTAACGTGCGGTTTCATGTCTGAATTGTTTCTGTATACCTATTATCACATTTAAATGAAACAAAACAGAGATACATACATCTGACTGTCATTAACAGAACTTTTAACGACACGGGAAGAAGTTACAAAGCTTAAGGAGATCTAAGGGGCAAATTTGGAACAATTTTCATTACCTTGAGTTGACATGAAAGGTAGCTTTCTCCCCAGCCACCACAATCAAGTTGTTTTGAGAGTAAGAAAGCGCAAGCATTTCTAATGCTAATGCTATTCTCGTATGTCTGACCCCCTGCAACCAATCCCTTTATTCCAAACCACGTTCCGTATGTGTAGCAAATTCCCCAAGATCCATACCTAAAATCACGAGTATATGTTAGAATGTTGACTTAACGAAAAAAATGGATGGAGACTTTATCGCCGTTACAAGTGAGAAGAAAAACCATGAGCCATCAGGTAGCTGTATGCTCTGAATGAAGTTAAGTGCTTTTGCAATGCACACTTCTATTTCTTTTCTCCGATGTCCCGGATACAGATTCTTGAATGCAACTAGGCCTTGAACTACTGCTGAGGTGCATTCTACGTACCTAGTTTCAGTGCCAATGGATGGTTCAGATGTTAATACTCATTTGGAATGCATATATTTACTGTATGAACTAATCTAAGAACGTAAGAATTAGCTAGGTGGTCTTACTGATAATCAATCATGACATCTCCAAATGTTTCAGCAGGGTTGATCACCTGCAGAGGAGAAATTAGCTTTCGTTTTGGGAATTCTTATACGCGGTCTTCACTAAACTTCCATTAGTAATTACTACCTATCCAGAAAACTTAATCAATCAGATGTTTTATTCAGATGTTTCATACAGAGACAACATTTTACCTCTAACCATTTGTAGGACCTTGTCAGCTCGTACGAGGCGAACCCTCCTGTATTGTTCTGTTCCATAAAACAGAATGATTTAGTAGTCTGAACTGATCAAATAAGTCTCGAGTAACATGATGAAAATTGTTTTGGAGAGTCGATGAATAGTTTATGAAGAAATCTGATAATGGTGACGTACTCCCTCCATCCCAAATTGAATGTCCGATTTTTTTTCAAATTTGCTCTTGATCAAGAGTGGATTTGGAAAATTTTTGGACATTCATTTTGGGACGGAGGTAGTAATATTTACCTGAAGAGATAAAATCAGATTAACAGCGTCGTATAACTGTTCTGGAGCTATTGCTTCTCCAACAATGTCAACAGGCATCTGTGATAGCAATAGTACTGCCTGCATTTTGAGATTGATCAATACCGTACCACAATTCCCCTTCTGGTTTTGATACATTATTCAAATAATTCAAAAAGACTCGTATACCTTCAAGCCTTCTGCAGTGCAGTCTGATACAGGCCAACCATTATCAGGTGTAGAGAATGGCCATCCACCTTTAGAAATGTGACGGTACCATGAACTGAGATTACCTGAACTGTCTTCCCTTATCTTCAAAACAAAAATAATACGGAGCGATTATCTACTTAATCAACATGAAAAAAAACTTAATATATTGAATTCGGTAAGTCAAAACGGGTCTTGAAATATTACGTACTTGTGATATTTTGATGAAGTTGTGCGCTTTTTTAAGCATTGAACCGCACTCATCAACAAGATTCGTTGCAAGTATCGCTTGAACAGCAAAAGTAGTATCCCACAACTGAGATCCATTGTATCCCTTTTTGACATATTTCCAAAGCAGATAAGAAATATTAGTAGCAGAGCAAAATTTTAGTGTGCATCTGTCACAAATAGCAAGCAGTCAAAGAATCTTCGGAGTAAAATTTAGGAATACAAAAAATTCCGAGTGAAAATTAAGCGCCAAAATTTGTTTTTTATAGCAGGCAAAGAAAGTTGATCAGGATATAAGTATGTAAATATAAACCTGCATCTTCATGCCATCTTCAGCTACCCAAAGATAGTCTTTTACCCTTGAAAGGTGCAATTTATTCGCCTTTGAATTCGGATCCTCAACCCAACAACATAGCATGTTTAATACCTGTTTATAAAAGTTCAGTTATGAATACATCAAACAGAAACTAAAACCCGTAAGGACATGAGTTAATTGCCTGCATGAATATATATGAATACACACAAACACACACAAATATAGAATAAGTTCCGACATGAATAAGGAAAATTACCTTATTTACGGGTCCAACGCAGATGTAGCTAGTGCATTCATCCTCGTGATGGATATGTCGCATCACAGTGTCGAGTGCCTTACTTCGTAGCTTAGAAAACGGCCATTTCTTGATCAGAGGTTCCGTAATTTTGTGCAAACCACCCCAAAGGATGTCTTGTACTAATGGATGCGGGTAATACAAATCTTCCTGCATTATCAAAAATTAAAAAAAAAAATCAACATGTAAGAACAAAGCCTTAGTCCCCAAATAATTTGGGGTCAGCTAACATGAAACGTTGTATGGGAAAACCTTAGGGAAAGATATACCTTGGCACATTGATTTCTAGCCTTGTCCCAGTTAATCTCATGATAGGGATGCATGTAAAGCTCTTTCCTTAGTGATATAATGGTGGAATTTATCGCCCCTACGAACTTCTTTGCATATAAATACGACATAGGCAGGTAAACCATCCTAGTGTGACACCATAATCGTCCTGTATGCATTCATCATCAAAGTGTTCAATCTCTTCCGTAAATCCATATCAGGGCATAAAAAATCATCAGAGAAATGAGAATAACATAATGTAAACAAAAATGAAAGGATAAGAGGATGAAAAACCTGGATGCATAGGGAGAAAGTAGGGAAGTTGCCATATCTCCGGAGGTAGAGGATTGTTGCCACTCCATTCATAAACCCCAAGTACCTATAAAAGTTTAAAAATGTAAATCATGCCCAAAGCAGATTCTGATGTTACAAGAGCTCTCACGCTATGTGTGGGGTCCAGAGAAGGTTCAGACCCACATGGGCTTAATGTGCGAAAATATTTGTCAATGTATCTTCTTACAGAAGTAAATAAGGAATATTTTCTTAGTGAAAACAAGAATTTAGGACTAAAGGATTCTTTTTATTTGCGACCACAACACTTTTTTAAGCAGCAATACGACTTCTTACTGGGATTATGTTTCAAATTTGTCGAAAAAAAAAAAGAATAAGGAAAATTAAAGATGGAGAAAATGACTTACAGAGAGCCAAAATTTTCCCCATGAAGGTATGCAGGTAGCTCCACCATGATCAAGAATCCAGAATCGAGCTCGGGCCATATTAGCTCCCCCATCATCTTCTCCACTTATATTCACCGATCTGTCTCCAAGTAATCTTAAGCCGACATAGTTTAGAACTGTGGAAAACATAGTGCTTGGCCCTTCAATGTGTAATCCCCACCCTCCATCAACATTCTGCAACACAATTCTTCTAGTCACACCATCGCTTTACGGATAACTAATGCCCCATTAATGATATACTACCTCCGTCCCAAAAGAACGTCCATTTTATTCTTGATCAAGAACAAAAATGCACATTCATTTTGTGAAGGAACAGTGAGTGCTTCTTTCATAATTTTCCCAATATATTCTCATTGATAAATAAGGATAATAGGTTATTTGGTCTAAAACATATTCCCTCAGTCTTGTATATATTCATCCAGTAGACAAAAGTTTGCATTTATAAGATTTTCAGCAAGGGTGTGTTTGGAAACTCAATTCCAAACTTTTAATTTGGATTTGGAATTGGAATTGCCAAACAAATCCTAAATGTTTCAACAATGAGGATATGAAATCGGCGGCGACAAACTTGGCCGTGAATCGATTCGGTTTGGAGAAATTGAAAACGGTTTCAGTGTTGAGGCTGCCGGAGATGTCAGGAACGGATGACTACCGGGAATATTAACGGCAGCGGTAGGCGGTTTCCCATTTAGGGTTTATTGTCTTAACGAGATTTTTGAAGAACGGCCAAAGTTGGTGGGAAGGGACGGATAATATATAGAGAAAATTACCCGTAAAATTGAATCTACTTTTTATAACAATATATTATTAATTCTAAGTCCTAATTTCACAAAATATTTTATTTAATTATATAGTTTCTCGCCACATTTTAAATGAGATAACTACCCTCACTCCACACACCTCTCTCTCTCTCTCTCTCTCTCTCTCTCTCTTTACCCTTCCCAAACCATGTCGACGGCAGATCTACAATTTAGCCAAGATCACTTGCTCCAAATCTGATTACCCGCCGTCAAAACTATCACCACCGCCGACGAGGAAGACGAATGTTCAACGCCAACAACAGCGGAACACATAATTATGACGGTGCTAAGTTATCTGTCGGGCCTAAGAAGCAGAGATTCGAGAGTACGCGTTCCTGTAAGAGAAAGCTTAGTTGTGAATTTGAGTTTCATGAGATCGTTGCTCAGTAAGAAATTGAGGAGTTTTGGAGTTTTTCGGTCAGATTTTGAGACGGTTAATCGCAATTCAAAAAGAAGGCGTCTGTGAATTGAATTACGTTTGGAAATGGAAGGATTAATTTACATTATTTTGATATTTATTTTGGGATGGAGGTAGTATTATTTTCATTATTTATTTTGATATTTATTTTGGGGCGGAGATATTGGGTTTTGTAGTTTAAAATTTGTATTGCCTCCGTTTGTTTCAAGATAAATTTCCTAAACAATTGAATATTTTTGAACATTTATTTTGGAACATAGTGAGGGAGAATATAACTATATATCATGCTCGAGACCCAACTATATGATGTGATGTGCTTTTGTTCTTGTTATCATATTGTTATGATATGGAGATTTTTTAATTTTTTTTTGTAATTGAAAGAACTGTAATGTAATTTAATAGATGTATAAAGTGCTGTATACTGATTTTACTTACTAAAATACATTTTGTTGCAAACAAACCACATACTCCCTCAGTGTCGGGTCAATGGAGACTTATTTCCTTTTTGGGTCGTCTCACGTGATTGGAGACTGTCCAAAATGAAAAGAATGTTGTGAGTGTAATAGTAAAAGTACGAGAGAGAATGAGTAGAGGGAATAGGTAAATTATAATGGTGTTGTGAGTATTAAAAGAATGTTTCGTTATTTATTTTGATATTTATTTTGGGAAGGATTTTGTTGTTGATAAGTATTTCAATAAAAAATAAAAAGTGAAAAAGTTTTTAGTTGTTTGGTCGACGGAGTATGTGGTCGTCGTAGTTGATGGTGTTTTTATATATAGTTTAGTTGATAATTGAGAACTTACTAGAGCCGTCAATTTGGGTTGAGCCCGTCGGGCCAGCCCGCCTCGCCATGCAATAGAGATGAGTTGGATTGATATATTTTCAGCCCGTCAGAATTTTGGCCGCCCTGTTTAGTGGCGGGTTTTGACGGGTTGGGCCCGCCCCGCCAGCCCGTATTGACAGCTCTAGATAAAACGCAGGAATGGCTTGGATTCGAAATACTCACTTCCAATGGAGCTGTTGATCACCAAAACAAATATTGAAATGCATATAAAATATTTTCAGCTGGTCTGCATTTTTTATCAATCTTTGACTTGTCAATAGGTTCTGATACAAGGCCAAGTTGTTGAAATGGATCATTAGAGCAGGCATAGGATCGTATGGTCTCTCTGCTCACCTGTATACTATGCACTGCAACAAGCTGTACCCGTCTTATTAGTCTTCTAATTAGTATAGCTTAAAGTATGAGGGCATGGTGGTGATTGATTTCCATCAAGGGTTAATTTAATATGAATAAGTTAATGAAAAATAAAACTGTCCTAACTTTAGTTTCTTTGTAAATTATTAAAAAAAAAAGTTTGTTTCCTGGAAAAATCCTAGGTACTGACAGTGATATAACATTGGTCAAACAAAACGCGCAGATAAAAGCATAAACAAAGAGGGAATCGATTTATGATTCTGGGTATATAATTAAAACCCTCTTCCCCAATCTCCAATCTCCTTTGCAATTCATCCATCGTTATGCGAATATAGCAGCAAAGTGTTTTTTAAGCTGACCCGCATTGGCCCGCCTGGCCCACCAACCCAAGGTGGGTTGGGTTGAGTTGACATATTTCCATCCTGCTAGAAATTTGGCCAGCCCCGCACCGCCCCATTTAGTAGCGGGTTGGGCCGCCCCGCCAGCCCGTATTGACAGCTCTAGTTT
Organism: Adenophora triphylla var. japonica; assembly: GCA_022495995.1. NCBI lineage: Eukaryota > Viridiplantae > Streptophyta > Magnoliopsida > Asterales > Campanulaceae > Adenophora > Adenophora triphylla. The sequence continues at coordinate 294,722 of JAFEMH010002061.1, read as the reverse complement.
ACTGATAAGTTAAGTTCTCAGTTATTTGGTCGACGAAGTTAATCGTGTTGTTATTAATTTAGTTGACAACTTAGAACTTACAGATAAGTTCTCAGTTGTTTTTCGCCGGAGTTGATCGCGTTCTTAGTAGTTTAATTAACAACTGAGAACTTATTGATAAGTTCTCAGTTGTTTGGTCGCCGGGGTTGGTGGTCGCCGGAGTTGATCGTGTTTTTAGTAGTAGTTAAGTTGACAACTGAGAACTTACTGATAAGTTCTCAGTTGTTTGGTCGCCGGAGTTGATCGTGTTCTTAGTAGTTTAGTTGGCAACTGAAAACTTACTGATAAGTCCTCAGCTGTTTGGTCGCCGGAGTTGGTATCGTGTTCTTAGTAGTTTAGTTGACAACTGAGAACTTACTGATATGCTAAGTTCCCAGTTGTTTGATCGTCGGAGTTGATCGTGTTCTTAAAAGTTTAGTTGATAACTGAGAACTTACTATTAAGTTAAGTTCTTTGTTGTTTGATCGCTGGAGTTGATCGTGTTCTTAGTAATTTAGTTGACAACTGAGAACTTACTATTAAATTAAGTTCTCAGTTGTTTGGTCACCGGAGTTAGTGGTTGCCATATTTGTTGACCGGGGAAGATGGGAAGTGATGACCTAAGGTGATAGTGGTTGGAGAGAAAGTAAACTGACAAGAGGCTAGAATTAGTAAAATGATGGGAGTGTGGACTTAATAAAATGAGAAAAAGAGTGTACTCATTAAGTTGGGGACTATATAGTTAGATGAAATATTCCTTGTATTTTTAGGTAAAATTGATAAGTTTGAGATATTATATGATCAATCCCCCACGAATATATTAGCTGTGGCGGAGGTTTGGTGTTTAAATTTTAAATTTTAATAACATTTCTCTATCCTTCATAAAAATATTAATGCATAAAGAAATAGTACTCATGCTTAAAAAAGATTGTTTCACTTTGATTTTTATAATCAATTCAATAAAATTTTGAACATAATTATAAATATCCAGATATTTTTATACAATTTTAAAATAAGTAATTCTCCTGTAAAACGCGTTTTTCTAGTGATTAGAAAAAACGTGTTTTTTAAATGCGCGATGACAATTTTGTAAATAACTGAAACTTTTTAAAAAAACGCGTGGTGGAATTTTTTTTAAATAATCGAAAATTCGCAACACCATCTACCACTCTTCAACACACAAACTAGACCTCTGTAACACCACATCTGATCATCTCAAATACCACCACTAACCATCTTTTAATACTTCATTTATAAAAATTTCAAAAGCTCTTTTAAGGGCCTAAATGGCATCTTTTGTGGGTTTTAAACTCATAACTATTGGACAAAACCCTATGACTTTTGTAGGTCTCATTATTTTCTTTGCTAACAAATTTTCTGGATATTAGTCTCATCAAAAGTTTTGAATATCAATCTCAAATAAGTGTATTTATTTTATAATTTTGAAGATACTTTTTATAGAAAGGAAAAGCACACTAAAATTTTATTTTGCCCCTATTACTTATTGAAACTATTTTTGCTTCTTTTTCAAAAAGATTTTGACTTTATTTGCTATCCTACGCAGAGCAACTTGGTAGAGTGTATCTCAAACCCACCTATTTGCTATCCTACGCAGAGCACCTGATTATATCTGGCTACAAGTGTTCTCACCAAATGAACAAATCACATCTTAATCACATTTAAACTAATTTAAAAGCTAAAATTTTAGAAAAAATCGGTTTTTTCTAAAAATTTAGAAAAGTTAATTCTTAAAACGTGCGGTAAACGTGCGGTGATATTTTCGTAATTAACTAAACTTTTATTTAAATTGCATGGTTTCATTTTTGTAATTAACTGAGTTTTTTTTAACAAGCGGACCAAGCGGTGATATTTTTTTAAATAAGTGGAACTTCTATTAAAATTACGTGTTGATATTTTTGTAAATAATCGAAACTTATTAACACATGTTACACTCTTTATAAATAAAACTGACGCTTTTTATCACTACACATGACACTTTTTAACACTTCTCACTCTTTAACACTAATACTGACACTAAAAATATCAACACTAGCACTTTTTAATAATAGAATTGACACCGAAAAAGTGTCGATCAAATACAAAAATATCATCGCATATTTTAAACGTAAAATCTAGGGAGAAACGCGTTTCTCCATAAGTTATGGAGAAACGGGTTACGGGTATCCAGAACCTTTTGAAAGGATATCCAGAAACTTTTTGTATTGGCCATGACCTTGTCCCATGGTTACTTACGGATATCGATCTCAAAGGTTACGGATATCCGTAACCCTTTGAAAGGATATCCGTAGTTATGAAAGTGATATCAGAAACCTTCAAATGATATCCGTAAACTTTCAAAATGTTTACGGATATTCATTTGATGATTTCTCGGATATACATTTGAAGGTTTACGGATATCCAGAAAACCTTCAAGATGAATATCCGTAAACTTTCAAAATGTTTCTGGATATTCATTCGATGGTTTACGGATATACATTTGAAGGTTTCTGGATATCCAAACCTTCAATAAGCAATTTCGGTCTTGGCCTTGGATTTGACTTCAAATCTATTTTTTCTGGATATCCGCCCAAAGGCTTCTGGATATCCGTTCCTAAGCTTCTGGATATCCAGAACCCTTTGAGACTGATATCCAGAAATTTTCTTCTGGTTATCAAACGTATAGCTTCTGGCTATTAAAAACGCGTTTCTCCATAGTTATGGAGAAACGCGTTTCTCAGCAGACCTACTCTATTTTAAATGTAGTTTCAGTTAATTACAAAAATTTGACCTCATTTTAAAACCAACTTTTCATATGCATAAAAAAAAAAAAAAAAAACTGGTGTTTAATGATACCTACTCAATTTAAAATATTAAACCAAACCTGATGATTGTATAGATAACGACGTATTTCCTTCTTGTGTTCAGCTGAAAAAATTGTATCTATGGCTCCCATCACATACAAGCTGATAATCTGTTGAATAAATAAGAAAAAAAAATGAATTTAGAGTTGGTCTTATAAAAAATTAGTTTTTTCTTAAGATAAGGAAAAACGTGTTTTCAAAACAAACGGTGGCATTTTTATAATTACTGACAACCATGATAAATGCCGGTGTTAATATTACAAATTCGTGTCATCCCAAGCTCCGATCATCTTCTCTGGCCATCCCAAGCTCCGATCGTTCTTCGGCGTTCACTCAGTTTGAGTATTTTGTAACCTACAATTCATGCCCTAGTTCCGCCATTAATGTCCATTGTCAATTCTGCTTCGTTACATAATTGATTGGTACTTTATTGATTGGTACATAATTAATTGGAGATATCTGTGTGATTTAATTCCATAGCTCTTCGTTTTTTCGTTGGATAAACAGAATGTCCTTTAATGGTGTGGATAAAGGGTTTAATTTGCTGAAGTTAAAAGCTCTCTTTGTCCAGAAACTTAGTGCCAGTGCATGTGTAACAAAGTGCCAGTGTCAGTGTAAAAAAGTGTCAGTGTTAGTGTATCAAAGTGCTGGTGTTAGTGTAAAACAAGTGTCAGTGTTAGTTTAACAAAGTGCCAGTGTTAGTGTAACAAAGTGCCAGTGTTAGTGTAACCAAGTGCCAGTGTTAGTTTATAAAGTCACTTAATATACATGCACTAGCACTTTTTTACACTGGCATTCAAAAACACATGGACTGACATTTGAAAACACAAACACTGGCACTCAAAAATACATACACTGGCACTCAAAAACACTGATAATTATTTTTGTTGGCTCTCAAAAACACAAGCACCGGCATTCAAAAAACACATGGACCGGTATTTGAAAACACATGGATCTGCACTTCAAAACACATGGATCGGCATCTGAAATTGGAATTAAAATTGGAACTAACTGGCATTCAAAAACACATGGACTGACATTTGAAAACACATGGACTGGCACTTCAAAACACATGGACTGGTTCACGAAACAAGTTTAAACCGATTAGGAACAGGGTAAATAATTCATCCATAACAAGGAGAATCACATTTTGAATAAAGGGGAATATCCAAGAACACAAGTAGGAAGTAATTAACGAACCAAAAATCTTACAAATCTATAAGTAGGAAGTAATTAATGAACCATTCTTGGTATCAATACAGAGAACAATTCTTCAGCAACAATTAAGTAGGAAGTAATTAACGAACCAATTACAATTTCATACACTACTATCCCCAAATCAAAAACCCTAAATTAAGTGAGATTAATTGGATTTTTATGTTCAGATTTGATCTGATTTTAGTGTCCAGATTAGAGAAAACAATGAAGAAGACGATTGAGGGAGCCGGCAATGGTGAGGAACTCTGTTTGCGTTTAGAGAGAGAGTAGAGAGAGAGTCCGAGCGCGACGGGTGAAAAACACATTTTTTGTTAAGGTTAAAAAAACGCGTTTTTTATAAGTTTTTGACATGAATTTAAGTTAATAATTACTTATTACATCTCATAATAAATGTATTTATTAGTAGTCAATTTGATTGTATCCATTACACCACACCACTCACTCGATTAAACACCCCTTTAAAATGTTTTTTTGATAAAGTATTTTTGAAAAAAAAATAAATAATACTTCCTTTGTCCAATAAATTTTTACCCATTTATTATTAAAAACAAAAATTAAAAAATAATATTATAAAAATAAGTATTGTTAAAAATACGAGAGAAAGAAAATGAGATAGAAAATAGTAAGGTGAATAACTGTGCACGCTCGCGTGCTACTACAGAAATGGCCACTCAGAGGGGCTCAGGTTACTAGTTATGGTATGGGTCGAAAAAGTATTGTCGTCCCATTTTCCGATAAAAAGGCTACTAATATAAAAACATTGTGGTTAATTTTTAAAGTGCAACTAGCACACCTTTTTGAACGTACACTTTTCTTAATACTTTTTTTAATTACGGTATGGGTTGAAAAAATATAAATTCATTATGGGTGTTTTACTTGAAAATTCACAATTCCAAAATGGAATTTTTTTTTAATACTTTTTTATTTATAAGATTCATTTGTTATAGTCGAAATTATTTTCACTTAAAATTATTTACCCCGCTTTCTCTCTTATATACTCCCTCCGTCCCGGTTTAAGATTCTTACTTTTCTTTTTATTCTGTCATAATTTAAGATTTTTAGTTGTTTTATTACATAAAATGACCAATGGGACCACTTGTCATTCTCAAAACAAAAATTTCATACTCACTTTATATTTCATGCTTTACTTTTTATAATCACAACATTTACTTTTTCTTAATTTTCATTTCAAGTCAAACTAAGAACATTAAATCGAGACGGAGGGAGTATCACTTTTTATACTCATAATACATATTCATATTCAACTTGATTGTACACTTTTCTTAATTTTTGTTTAAGATCAATTTTGTCTTTTTAAATAGGTCGGAGGAATTATGATATACTCCCTCCGTTCCACGATAATACTACCTCCGTCCCGATCGAAGTGTCTCAACTTTCTATTTTGAGCGTCCCATTTAAAATGTCGCATACCCAAAAAAGGAAAGTTTTTTCACTATTCCACCCACTCATTCTCTCTCCTACTTTACTTTTACACTCACAACATTCTCTCTCCTAACTATTCCTCCCACTCATTCTCTCTCCTATTTAATTTTTCATACTTACAACATTTAAACTTTTATCTTTCTTACATCACTTTCCTTAATTCTCGTGCAATTGTCCTTTTCGGACACTTCGACCGGGACGGAGGGAGTATATAAACTTTTCTTTTTGGGCGCCCCACAATAATATATACTTTCCTAAAATGAAAATGAATCTTTATTATTCCCTCCACTCATTCTCTCTCCTACATTATTTTAATACTCACATCACCATTATAATTTACTATTCTCTCCACTCATTCTCTCTCCTATTTTATTTTGACACTCACAACACTTTCAATATAATATTTTCTCCTTAATTTTCGTGCAAAACCCAAAAATCTAAAAAAAGATGGAAAGGAGGGAGTCGTTTTTTATATTACACAAGATTCTTTTCATTCCATTATATTTTAATGCTAAATCACGTTCATTATAGCATAAAAAACATTAAAAAAAAATTGTGATTTTGTCCGTACCATACATAGCTTATTAGAAGAATGAATGCTAGACATCTATTTTACTTAAGAAATTATGACACACGTTGGGTCAAAAATTGGGTCAAAAAGGCCAAGCACCTACTACTATCAAAAAGCTAGACTTTATAAAAAAATATTTTTTTTTTATTAATTAATGGCTTAATCTATTTTAAAATGACATTTCAAATTATTAAAAGTTTTATTTAATGTGGTTTGAACCCCTCTCGTAATAATAGTATTAGTTCTTACCAAGCCAGGAAGAAGAAACAAAGGGCCACCATAATCACCAGGCCAATGTCCATCTCCAGCTTGAAGAGTTGAATAGAACCTTAAACCCCTTCTTAATGTCCTTCTCACTTCTTCCTCATTTATATCTTCTTCTTCACTTCCTACTTTCACCTGATCATCAGGTAACATCATCTCACTTCCATTCTCTCCTGCAAACTGGGAGATCAAGTCAACTCGACAGTCAAATTAACTTGAAATGTCACGTTTATTTTGGAACGGATGGAATTGTAACGGACCATAACAATTAACATATAAGCAAAAATATTACTCACTTCAACAATATTTTAAGTGCTATATGCGTACCTGAAATCTCATTAGAAGATCGGAACTATGTTTCACTTTCAATCGATTCTCCTTAAATTCATTGCGATATATTTCAAGTTGAGCTCGTTCCTCTGGAGTTCCAAGGCTCGGATCGAACTCCCAAAACTGTCTTCCAGTATGATTATTCACACTCTTCAGGCATGGATCATTTTCACCTCTAGACACCTTCAGCTTCCACATTTTCTTCTTATTAATATTCTTATACTTCTTGATAATTCTGCTTTCGCTCAAACTAATTAATTAAACAACAAATTTACTTTCAGGATAAAAAATAAGAAACCGAGTAAACAACAACAACATAACATGAATTCTCATAAGTTATCGTGAAAGAAACCGAGTAAAGGGTACATAAAACAAAGCATAGAGTACTACATATACCTTGTTGTAAGAGGAATGTTACGGAACTAACTTCGAAAGTCCATGAAGACGCATGCAACAATCAAGTAGCTAGGTAAGAGTGAGAAGGAGGAGAGTCTCTTTGAATGTTGAAGTATATGATAGAGAAGGATGCATAGTCAATTAATATATAGCTACTACTTTGTATGTTGTGTGCTGCGTAGGGTCGGTTCTATGTAATTTTGGGTCCAATATCAACTATTTGATCGGGGCCATAAATATTTTTTAAATTGAAATTTGGACTTGAATAATTGGGCTTCGTAATTAGATTGTGTTTAGATCGTTGCAAAGAATTTAATAAAATATTACAATAAATGTTTTGTGATAATTGTATATAATTAAAAAAAAAAATCTTAATAATATTAAAATAATAATTGCAAATAATTGGAGAATAAAAACATGTTGCAAAAAGAAAGGGTAGCTAAGTCAAGAAGAAAGAGAAAAGACCAAAAGTTAAAAAATTTAAGGTTCAAACGCAGGCAAATTATGCATGTAACTCTTTAACCACGGGACCACATGTGCCAAATCTTTTTAATTAGGGTTTAAACATCTAATATTAAAGTAAGATAATCTCTTTTTCCGCTCAAAAATGTCGCATTCAAAATAATGGGCAAAAATGCCATTAGCTAGGTGAAATATGCGTGACAGTTTTTTTATGTATTATTTTTTTTAAATATGTGTTATATTTTGAGTTAATTAGATATAAAATTTATTAAAACTAATAATGATTTTTTTGTTAAGAGCTTCTAAAATCACTACTCACATTAGGGAAGTTATTGCTTGTCCCTTATGAATTTATTACTTTCTTAATCTCAAAATAAATATCTAAAAATTATTTAAATTTAATTTCAATTAATTTATTTATACTTTATTCATCTCAAAATAAATATATAAAACTTATTTAAATTAAATTTCAATTAAATCATTTATAAATTCACAAGGGAGAATAATTTAACATATACTCCCTCCATTTCTTTTTATTTTTTATTAGGAGAAGATTTTTGTTTCTAAATATTTGTCACTTTATCTTTTTGGTTCAAATGGTCTAAATTGTCCTTGTCATTAATGCATTAGTAAGGCCTTGTTTGGTAAAACTGAAAATTAAGAGCTGAAAATATAGAACTGAAATCATTAAGTTGCTAAATTTTAAGAGCTGAAAATTTATGTGTACTGATCTTAAAATTAAGTGCTAAAAATTGATAATTGTGTTTGATAATGACATGTCACATACTCCCTCCGTCCCGCTAATATTAGCACACTTTTCTTTTTGGGCGTCCTGCTAATATCCGCACACTCCCAAAAAGGAAACTTTATATTAATAAAATATTCACCCAACTCCACTCATTCTCTCTCTTACATTATTTTAATACTCACAACACCATTATAATTTATTACACCCTCCACTCATTCTCTCTCCACTCATTCTTTTACACTCACAACATTTTATTAAAATATCATATTCCTTAATTCCCGCGCAAACAGTGTTTGTGCTAATACTAATGGGACGGAGGGAGTATATCTTAAATTAATCTAAATTCCAAGTCTACCCTCGTAAACTTTATTGAATCATTTCAAATGATCATAAAATAACATCAAATCAAGTCAAATTGACATAATCCATCAACTTTATAAAAGTAGTCCTCGTACTGTCCCATGACTCTTTTTTCAGACTCGCTCTGCTGTAACCGGCAAATTCTAAATACAGGGAGTTTAAAATACAGGGATCCCGGGAAATTACTAATTTGCCCCTTTATATACCAATTTTTTTTTTTTATCATTTCAAACACTCTCTCTCGTACTCTCCCTCTTCTCTCGTGAACGAACGAGAGAAAGGCGATTTCAATCGACTCGCAACAACGGAAAAAGGAAAAATCGATAATGGTGAGAGTAAAAATCCCGGCCCCAACCCCGCCGCACTGAGCCGACGCTACCGCCAAAGTAATCGCCGCCGAGCGTCCTCTTCGACCGTGCCCGTAAAGAAGGTAAACTTAAACCTAATTTAATGGGACATCTCGAGTGAAACCACTCGAGATGAATCTCGAGCGGGTTTATACGAGATGTCTCGTATAAACTCCACTGAGATGCATCTCGAGTGGTTTCACTCGAGATGTCATCCCACTGTTGTTGTTGATTTGTGTTAGATTGTTTAAAATTGAATCCAAGTTTTGGCATAAACTGGGTAGCAATGAACTGGGTTTTAATGGGACATCTCGAGTGAAACCACTCGAGATGCATCTCGAGCGGGTTTATACGAGATGTCTCGTATAAACTCCACTCGAGATGCATCTCGAGCGGTTTCACTCGAGATGTCATCCCACCGTTGTTGTTGATTTGTGTTAGATTGTTTAAAATTGAATCCAAGTTTTGGCATAAACCGGGTAGCAATGAATCGGGTTTTAATGGGACATCTCGAGTGAAACCACTCGAGATGCATCTCGAGTGGGTTTATACGAGATGTCTCGTATAAACCCACTCGAGATGCATCTCGAGTGGTTTCACACGAGATGTCTCTAATGTATTGTCTCTCTCTTATTTGTGTTTTTTGTAGGCACGTGAACCTATGACCGTTTCAGCTAGAAAGAGGAAGGCTGATAAGCGTTTGGAGAGAGAAGAAAACCGGAGGAAGGCCCGGCACGAGGGAGCCACAGCTGATGATGAGCAGGAGGAGGAGGCAGCGGTCGATAGGGATAGTGGGGAGGAGGAGGAGGATAGTTCTGATGGGGAGGAGGAGGAGGATAGTTCTGATGGGGAGGAGGAGAGTGATAGTTCTGGTGGTGGAGGTGGAGGTGGAGGTGGAGGTGGAGGTGGAGATGGAGATGATGATGATGGTGGAGGTGGAGGTGAGGAGGAGGTGGAGGAGGAGCAGGAGGAGGAGGAGGATATAGTAGAGCCTCCTAGACCACTGAGACATGGGAGGAGGCGGGGTCGGTTGTGGCTATCGGGCGGGGACGGGGGAGGAGGCAGGGGTGTGGAGGGCGACCATCACGGCAGCTTGAGAGGGACCCCGGTGGTGGCCCGCAGGATGTTTCCTTGCTATACGGGTTCGGTGATCACCGAGGCGGACAGATTTGGAGTGACTCCATTAGTGAGTCATTAGTGACTTTCCAGACGAGACTGACGCATCTGGATAGGTAAGCTACTAATTAATGTGATATGTTTAAAATCTTGAAGTCATTTATACCACACACACACCGTAAATATTCCTTTACTTATCCCATGCTGCTTTTCTCGAGAATTGATTATATTTTTTGTTTCGAATCAACAGGTTCGACCGTGATGCGCATCCGGCTGCCGATAGAGCCTGGCTGGCCCTCGTGGATGCGTCGGGCCTCCAAAGAATGCACGGTGCGGTCATTCAGAGGCCGAACCATGCGCTGCTTACGGCATTTTTGGAACGGTGGTCTCCTGAGACTAACTCGTTCCATATGCCTTGGGGGGAGATGACGATCACGCTGCATGACGTCTTTCATATCCTAGGTATGTTGTTGTTGTATCAAGCCTATATGAACTGTTATTGTAAACTTGAGTTCACTTTGACCGAGTAATTTAAACAAAAAAATAATTATCCAAATAAAATTCTAAAAATTGTTATTGTATCAAGCCTATATGAACTGTCTACATTCATGTCGCATTATCGTTTATTTTTATAAATTCATCTCTTGTACCGAAATGTTTATGTTCATTTTCATTTTACAGTGTATCACCGTGTAGGCCGACCTGTTCGTATCCGGACTCCAGGCCGACCTATCCCAAGGCATCCGTAGCCACCTCCACTGATCGGCACCGGGTACTCATCGAGGGAGGTCGAGCGCCTATTTACTCAGCGTAGAGGGGGCATGACAGATGCCCAGCGTGCGTCCGCGTATATCCTGCACCTATTGGGTTGCACGATGTTCGTGCACAAGAGCGGGGATTAGGTGCCCGCAGCCTACCTTCCCCTTTGCATGGATCTAGACAGCCTCCCCACTCTCTCCTGGGGATTAGCCACTTTGGCATATATGTACCGAGAGTTGGGGAAGGCGTCCAGATCCGGATGCAAGCAGATGGGCGGTTGTGCGGCTCTCCTAGAGGTACATCTTACTCCATTCACTTTCTTTTACCGTCTACTCCCCCCACCTCTCGTTATTAAATGTTGCATTTGAGTAGTTTTTAATACTTTTTACATACATATCAGCCCGGATATACGAGTACTTTCCGGGTTTTCGGCGAGTTATCGACCCGCAGTGGCAAGAGGGCAGCCGAGAGCCCGTAGATGGTCTCGTGATGATTCTACTGGGAGGTCGTTCGATCATCTTGTGCAAGATCGCCGCATTCTCGATGTGATGGGGGCCGACAGTGTGAGTTATTCATATTAAAACCGTTATACGTTTTTGTGTCCTTCCTTCCGATATTATGTTGACTTTGCCTAACAATGTCTACTCACAGGTTATTTGGACTCCTTATGGGACCGGGTCGTACACGATATCGCTCGTTTCATACTACAGTGTTATACGCTCCGCGACATCACCGAGGCGTATATGGCCGATCGTGTGACCAGCGCCGGTACTGCCAGAGGATCCCTGCATCGCCCCCATAGCGAGCGAGATATGCGTTTGGCAAAGGGTCGAAGGGGTATCGAAGCATTATGGTGGTGACATAGATCGACTTGGGCGGATTGGGTTGAGTTTGGCATGGCGGAGTTCAGGGCCGATACCCGCTGGGGCCACTATTTACAGGAGATCATCCCGCGCCTGTTCCTCACGTGACTCCGGATTATATGGCTTGGTTTCAGCGAGGAGTCATATTCGGATAGCTAATCCGATACACGATCCCCCGGTGACATTCCACCTCCCCACCTCCCCAAGCCGATGTTCCACCGCAGCCTACGGTTGCAGAGGCACGAGCTAGGCTACGCTATTCGCCGACGGATGAGAGGTTCCCGAGGACGGCAGAGCTACTCTTAGAGAGATCTACGAGATGTTAGGAGGTCCCACTTAGGATTTATTTGTTTGCTTCGTTTGAACTTGTAGTGGACACCTTTTAGATTGTTTTAGTTTTGTTGTTGATGTTGTGTTGTAACTCCACTTCCTTTAATATTTTGACCAATGTCATAAGCATGAAAAAGTCTTAAAATGTCATCTAGATCTTAGAAAAATTTAAAAAATAAAAAACCTATACGTGTACCACTTTCGGATGCTCTAGACATATTCCTTAAAACCCTAAAAAATGGGACATTTTTGTAACTCCACTTCCTTTAATATTTTGACCAATGTCATAAGCATGAAAAAGTCTTAAAATGTCATCTAGATCTTAGAAAAATTTAAAAAATAAAAAACCTATAGGTGTACCACTTTCGATGCTCGGGACATATTCCTTAAAACCCTAAAAAATGGGACATTTTTGTAACTCCACTTCCTTTAATATTTTGACCAATGTCATAAGCATGAAAAAGTCTTAAAATGTCATCTAGATCTTAGAAAAAATTTAAAAAAAATAAAAACCTATACGTGTACCACTTTCGGATGCTCGGGACATATTCCTTAAAACCCTAAAAAATGGGACATTTTTGTAACTCCACTTCCTTTAATATTTTGACCAATGTCATAAGCATGAAAAAGTCTTAAAATGTCATCTAGATCTTAGAAAAAATTTAAAAAAAAAATAAAAAACCTATACGTGTACCACTTTCGATGCTCGGGACATATTCCTTAAAACCCTAAAAAATGGGACATTTTTGTAACTCCACTTCCTTTAATATTTTGACCAATGTCATAAGCATGAAAAAGTCTTAAAATGTCATCTAGATCTTAGAAAAATTTAAAAAAAAATAAAAACCTATACGTGTACCACTTTCAGATGCTCGGGACATATTCCTTAAAACCCTAAAAATGGGACATTTTTGTAACTCCACTTCCTTTAATATTTTGACCAATGTCATAAGCATGAAAAAGTCTTAAAATGTCATCTAGATCTTAGAAAAAATTTAAAAAAATAAAAAACCTATACGTGTACCACTTTCAGATGCTCGGGACATATTCCTTAAAACCCTAAAAAATGGGACATTTTTGTAACTCCACTTCCTTTAATATTTTGACCAATGTCATAAGCATGAAAAAGTCTTAAAATGTCATCTAGATCTTAGAAAAAATTTAAAACAAATAAAAAACCTATACGTGTACCACTTTCAGATGCTCGGGACATATTCCTTAAAACCCTAAAAAATGGGACATTTTTGTAACTCCACTTCCTTTAATATTTTGACCAATGTCATAAGCATGAAAAAGTCTTAAAATGTCATCTAGATCTTAGAAAAAATTTAAAAAAAATAAAAACCTATACGTGTACCACTTTCGATGCTCGGACATATTCCTTAAAACCCTAAAAAATGGGACATTTTTGTAACTCCACTTCCTTTAATATTTTGACCAATGTCATAAGCATGAAAAAGTCTTAAAATGTCATCTAGATCTTAGAAAAAATTTAAAAAAAAAATAAAAAACCTATACGTGTACCACTTTCAGATGCTCGGGACATATTCCTTAAAACCCTAAAAAATGGGACATTTTTGTAACTCCACTTCCTTTAATATTTTGACCAATGTCATAAGCATGAAAAAGTCTTAAAATGTCATCTAGATCTTAGAAAAAATTTAAAAAATAAAAAACCTATACGTGTACCACTTTCGCATGCTCGGGACATATTCCTTAAAACCCTAAAAATGGGACATTTTTGTAACTCCACTTCCTTTAATATTTTGACCAATGTCATAAGCATGAAAAAGTCTTAAAATGTCATCTAGATCTTAGAAAAAATTTAAAAAAAAATAAAAAACCAGGGTTTATGGAAAATATGACATCTCGTGTATATTAACACGAGATATCTATATGAAATCTCGTGTATAACTACACGAGATGATATTTGAACATCTCGTGTAGACCTGCACGAGACGCGTCTAAATTTCCATAAATCGTTGCGTTGAAAGGAATTTGACGTTTAAAATTCGAACATAAATCCGTAAAACACACCAACGCCATTCTCATTCAAAAATTCAATTTTTTAAGTTCATAACATGGATTCCTCAAATAATAACATGGATTCCTCACATAATTCTCCCCAAAGTTCTCCAAGTTTCAATGATTATGCCTCACAAACTTCTCCACAAAATTCTTATGATTGTGTTGACCTTGATACGATAGATTTTCACATTCACAATCAAATTTTATTCCAAGTTCAGTCTCTTGTTAGCTTTTCCTGTTGCTGAAGTGAAACATTAGCCTCTGATGCATATCTCGTGCCAGTCTACCCGAGATGTCCTCTTGTATCTCGGGTAGACTTACACGACATAAATCTCGTGTAAATGTACCCGAGATATGTCGTGTAAGTCTACCCGAGATGTAAGAGGACATCTCGGGTAGACTTACACGAGACGGGCAGGGGCAGCGATGGAACAAATTAGATCCCTGTATTTAAGATCCCTGTATATAAATATATCCGCTGTAACCTTTTCTCCGATGATTCTTTCAAGCATAAATCAATGAACATCTTGAAAATAGCTGGATATTTCCATTTAGCTGCCATTCCTATATTTATCGTTAAATATGTTATACTCCCTCCGTCCCACTATAGTTGACACCCAAGGGGTGGGTTCAAAAATCAAGGAAAAAGAATAAAATAAAAAAAATGTGTGGTGGAAAATGAAGAAAGAGAATGAGTGGGGTAAATAGTAGTGTTGGTTGAATAAATATGTGGTAGAAAATGAAGAGAGAGAATGAGTGGTGGGGTAGAGTGAATATAAAAATATAAAAACTTGGTTATTTTTGAAAGGTGTCAAATATAGTGGGACGGCCCAAAATGGAAAGAAGTGTCAAGTATAGTGGGACGGAGGGAGTATATTGTATTCAATTGCTAAGGTAAAATTCAACAAAATTAGGATTTTTTTTCCTTTCTTATCAAAAATAGTTAGTAAATGACAAATGATTATAACTAAAAAATACTCCCTCCGTCCCAATAGTAGCTTCCCATTTTGCCATTTTGGGTGTCCCGTTAATAGCTTCCACTTTCCTTTTTTGGCAAAGGAATCTTCACTATTCCCTCCACTCATTCTCTCTCCTCCATTATTTTAATACTCACAACACTATTATAATTTACTATTCTCTCCACTCATTCTCTCTCCTATTTTCAAATTACACTCACATCATTTTTACTTCCCCCTCAATTCCTTAATTTGCGTGCTGCCCAAAAAATGGGCAGCTCTTATTGGGACGGAGGGAGTATTTTTTATTTTGTTTGACAAATGATAACACTTGACAGGTCTCATGTTTGAATTTGTACTTAACATTGGAAAAAGAGGCATATGTTTAGCTTCTTGAACAAGCCAGATGACATGAAACTTCAATACTCCCTCCGTTCCATGTGATTACAAACCATTTTTCTGGGCACAATAATTAAGAAATATTATTAAGATAATGAAAATGTGTGATAGGAAATGAAGAGAGAGAATGAGTGGAGTTGGTTGAATAAATTGTGTGGTAGGAAATGAAGAGAGAGAATGAGTGGGTGGGATAGGGTGAATATAAAATAATAAATTTATTTCCATTTTGAACAGTTTGTATTTACGTGGGACGGACCAAAAAGAAAATAAGTTTGTATTCACGTGGGACGGAGGGAGATGTTTTGGCCTAAAATGATATGGCCAATGCTGGGTATTACATTGTTTCTATAACATGATTGGTACAGTGATATCTACTGAAAATAATTTACCCATGGGCAGTGGCGGATCCAGAAGTTTTGTTTAGAGGGTGCACAAAATTGTACTAAAACTTTAAATTTCAATTGTTTTCTATACAAATATAGTATAAAACATCGAATTATATTTATCATTTTGAGATTTAAAAATTTTAAATGATTATTGTATATATATATATATATATATATATATATATATATATATATATATATATATATATATATATATATATATAATTAATCATCTGATGTATTAGTAAAGAGAATAATGAAGGAAAAGCAAAAGGAGAAATTAAAAGGTAAACATGATGTATATTTTGGTACAAGTAATTTAATAATTGGACTAAATTAAAACGTAATTAACAAGTAGCCAAAATTAAAAAGTAAAAAAAATATTTTAATAATTGGACTAAATTAAAACGTAATTAACAAGTAGCCAAAATTAAAAAGTAAAAAAAATATTTGACAATGGTTTCAAATTGGAGGGGAGTGAGAAAGCACTTAAAAAAGGATGAACATGTAAGATGCCGCCAAGGATTGAACGCATGACATGAATGTTTACACACTTGAAGCTTTACCATCAATACTAACGATCAAATATGTCTATTATTTGCACATATTTAATATATACTAAAAACAAAATACTTTTCTTTCTATTTAAATTTGGGCATTCTGCGGGTGCACGTGCACCCGCACCATACACTGTAGATCCGCCCCTGCCCATGGGCTCCTTACTTCAATGAAAAGGGGTCATGACACTGAGTTTATTCTCATCAGTTTGGTCAATTAGCATAAATCAATGGGGTTAAGTCTCTTTTCTTGTTAGTACAAGAGCAATGGTCCTCTTTGATATGTCAATAAAAAAAAATTAGGAATTAGTTGTTACATAATAAAATTAAGAAAAATGAAAATCGCTACTTGCTGTAACGAATTGTAGCGAGAACAAAATAAACTCGCTACTGTTTTTTACAAACTTAGTCATTTTTGACAAATACTTTCGAGGAGTTTTTACCAAAAACTAACTTAAAAAGATGCTATTTAAAAAAAGTGTAAGATGTGATATTACAAAAAACTACTTTTCTTTTTCTTTTCTTTTTTTAATTTTTTTTTTGTCTTTTCAGTTAAAACAACTGATAAATATCAGTTGTTTATAACTGATAAATTCATTTATCAGTTTTTAAATAGTATTTTGTGCTAATTTTTTTGGTTAAAACAACTGATAAATATATTTTTCAGTTGTTTATAATTGATAAATTCATTTATCAATTTTTAAAGAGTATTTTGTACTTGATTTTTTGATTAAACAACTGATAAATTCATTTATCAGTTGTTTATAACTGATAAATTCATTAATCGGTTTTTTAAAGAGTATTTTGTACTTGATTTTTTGGTTAAAATAGCTGATAAATGTATTTATCAGTTTTTATATATGATAAATGTATTTTCAGTTGTTTGACAGATAAATGCAAAAAAAAAAAAAAGTACTCCCTCCGTCCCACTTCAATTGGTCCCGGGGTGAATTTCACGATTTTTAAGAAAAATGAATAAAGTGGGTAGAAATTAGAGGAGAGAGAATGTAAAAATTAAATGTGTGGTAGGAAATAGGAGAGAGAATGTAAAAGTTAAAAATATTTAACAGGAGAGAGAATGAGTGAGAGGAATAGTAAGTTAATGATTGGTTTTTTTGTAAATATGTGGAGATGATAAGGGTATAAATATATGGAAAACTTTCCATTTATGGAATGAATCAATTGAAGTGGGACGTCCCAAAAAGGAAAGTGGACCAATTGAAGAGGGACGGAGGGAGTAGTTTTTTTTAATATTTAAACAGTTTTTTGTAATATCCAATTTGTGTGTGTGTGTGTGTGTGTTTTTTTTTTTTTTTTTTTTTGTAATATTCATCTTTTATAAGTAGTTTTTGTAAATGCCCCTATTTTCAAAAGGTTGCCATTTAAAAAAAAAATTATTAAGGGATTAAATGAAAGAATACTACTGATCTTGGACATTTATCAATAGAGATACAGTCAAATTATACTTCCTTCGGTTCACGGTTCAAAACGCATGTCGTTTTGAGACTTAAATTTTGATTTAAAATATACGTCGTTTTGAAGTTAAAAATCTTTAAATATCAAATTTACATCTACATTGAAACTTGTTTCATTGTATGAATTATACTTTCTTTTTATGGAGTAATGCATGAAAGAGAAATACTCTCTCCGTCTCAATATGTTTGGCCACATTTCTATTTTTGTTTGCCTCATTTTATTTGGCCATTTATAAACTCATTGCAAATTTATATCTCATTTTTCTATTATACTCATATTTATGTTTTACATTTAACTAATCAATTAGATATTCACGAATTATCATGTCATAATTAATGAAGGATATAACTAGAAATGTAAAAACTAAACAAGACATTTATTAATATTTTTTAAACTATGTAATTTTGTATTGTGATCAAATGAAAATAAATTTGATACTTATTTTATAAAATCTATACTATATTAAAAGCAAGAAAGTGGTCAAAATGAAAATTTGGCGTTCAAAAATGTCAACATCAAGTGGTTAATTTTGAAAATATGTCAAGGGTATTTTAGTCATTCACATTCGTGGCATAAATGTAGATATTAGTTTTCACCATCAAGTGGTTAAAGTTGGCACAATTTCCGAAAAAAAAATTCACCGAATTCTTTAACCTCAAATATTTTATAATAAATTAATTTTTTTAATTGTTTTTCCACCAAAATTCATATTATTTTCCTCTACAAATAGAGACTAATTTCATTTGATTCGGACACAGAAAAAAAATCATCTTTTTTTTTTAATATAAATCAAATATTTTATAATATTTTTTTTAATTTATTTTCCACCTATAATCATTTAAAAAAATCTCCAAAAATAGCGACTACTTTCATTTGAAACGGACACAAAAAAAATCCTCTTCTTTGAAGTACATGTCAATATTCTAAAAAATAAATATAGTATAAATAGTTAGTTTGAAAGAGGGAGAGGAAGAAGTGAGTTGAGTTTGGAGAGGAAGAAGTGAGTTGGGTTTGATGAGGTAGTGTAGTGTTTGGAAAAAAAATATTTATTTAACGCATTGTTAGTTATTTTTGAATTTTGATTTTTCATATTATATTTTTTAATTTTAATTGATATTTGATTATATATATTGTTGTACTAATTTAGGTTTAAGGTAAATTATGATATTTTCGTGCATCGCACGAATGTATTAGAATAAAGAGAAGTTTAGAAGAAGTCAATCAAAACATGGAAGAGAAGAATTGTATTGAATTGACTCAATTGATTATGATGCTAGAGATACATATTTATAGGATTACAATGAGGAATTTCCTAGAAGGAGAAAGTTTATAAAATTGTGTTTCCTAATCTAATACAAGGATTATGTTTTATAATCTATTTATTACAATATATACTTGAATATAATATAATGATATAATGATATTATATTATATTCCTAATAGAATGTACTGCTAGTTATACTAATAATTAAATTTGTTAAAATTTATTAAAACCTTCACACATTTATTTTAAATCGAACGCTGACTACAATAGTTCCAAATTCCATTGTACCAGTACTATGTTATTGGTTGTTCGATGATTGTGTAACCTTCCCCAATAGTAGAATTTGGATTTTCGGGTGGTGGCATAATAAATGTAAAATTTGTCAAAACGATGAATATTGTACTCCTCTATTCCAAAATAGGTGTAAATGTCCAATAACTATATCTTTATTGTTTCAACTGTTTCTTTTATTATCTTATTATCATTTTATTGCTTATTATCTTTCCTCTTATGGGTTCAAAAAAAAAAAAATAAAAAAATTACTCTTATAAAGAGTGGAATAAAAGTAAAAGAGACTGGGAAATGTACTTTCGGTATAAAATATAATATATGACGAGGGAAAGCTTAAAACTTTCACACATAAAAAAAAAAAAAAACAATACTCCCTCCCTCCCAATATTTAGTTCACCATTTTGATTTCGGCATGCAAATTAAGGGTGAAAAAATATTGTGAGTGTAATAGTAAAATAGGAGAGAGAATGAGTGGAGGAAATAGTAAATTTGAAAAGTGTTGTGAGTGTAATAGTGAAATAGGAGAGAGACAGAGTGGAGAAAATAGTAAAGATTCTTTGCCAAAAAAGGAAAGATGAAGCTTTAAATGGGACACCCAAAATAACAAAAGGTGAAGTTATTAATGGGACGGAGCGAGTATTTATCTTAAAAGCCAAAATCTTACAAAAAACATGTTTTTCTTGAGCTTAAAAAAAACGTGTTTTGATTCCTTCGCTAGTGCCAGTTTTAGAGTAACAAAGTGTCAGTGTAAAAAGTGTCAATGCATGTATTATTAAGTGTCAGTTTTAGTGTAACAAAGTACCAGTGTAAAGAGTGTCAGTGCATGCATTATTAAGTGTCAGTGTAAAAAAGTGTCGATGTTAGTGTAAAAAAAGTGTCAGTGTTAGTGTTAGTGTAACACAGTGTCAGTGCATGTATTATTAAAGTCAGTGTTAGTGTAAAAAGATGTCAGTGTTAGTGTAACAAATTGTCAGTGTTAGTGTAACAAAGTGCCAGTGTAAAGAGTGTCATTGCATGTATTATTAAGTACTAGTGTAGGGTAAAATAGTGTCAGTGTTAGTATAAAAAAGTGTCAGTGTGAAGAGTGCCAGTGAATATATTATTAATTGTCAGTGTAAAAATAATTTTTTCTTAAGCTTATAAAAAAATATATTTTTTTTATAAGATCAACTCTTTATTTTATGACGAAATATAGTAGGTTTATAGATATTTTTTGTTACAAAAATAAATATTCATGTAGGAATAGAGGAAAGGGGCTTCTTTTATACGGCCGTCAGCCAAAGCATATTTTCATAAAAGGATTAGGTATTTTCAAACTGAGACCCCTCAATATTTAAGGACCAGAATATCATTTAGTTAAATGAAGCACGATCACTCTCATTTTTTTGGTCAAATAAGTCTACTCTTCTAACTGAATAGTCTACTCTTATAATTGAATTATAAGACCACTTGACCACTTCACCTCTTATAGTTGAATTATAAGAGTCATTTTTTTTTTTTTACATTTTTCGCATTATTAACATCCAGTTAAGTCACTAATATACAAAAATGTCATCATTTAATTTGCTTATTTATAGAAATGCCACAGATAACACATTAATTTACCGAAATGTTATCTCACTACTTGTGTAACTCATAGTCAGAGTATAAGACCAATTCACCGCTTATAATTCAGATGTTAGACAATTTTTTCAACAAAAAAAAATCAATAATAGCCACGAAATTATCTGATTATTTACACATTACAATTTTTATAGTTGAAGTATAAGATCACTTAGCCTCTTAAAATTCAGCTATAACACAATTTTTTTAATCAAAAAATCAAAAATTCCAACAATAGCCACAAATTAATATGATAATTAACACATTACAACTCTTATAGCTGAAATATAAGATCAACTTTTCTCATATAATTCAGCTATAAAAAAATTCAACCAAAAATTCAAAAAATTAATTTTCCAACTCAAAATAAAATAAAATAAAAAGAGAGCATAAAGAGATCTCCAGCATCTCTCCTATCTCCATTTAATTTCTGCAATTTCATCACTTACAACAAAATAATCAACCAAATAAATCAAACAAATGTATTTAATCTCCATATGTAAAATGTGCATAAGTACACCACCTCCAATCACCATTGTATTTTACCTATAATCTAATAACTACTCAAACAATAGAAACACCAAAACCAAACTATCAAATTCATGATATTTTTTGTCAAAATCTTAGTAATAATACAGTCTTCTCACCACCAACGCTCACCACTGTCATTCCTTAGCCGCCGACCTCGCAATCATCGCTAGATGGAGTACAAAATAACACTGAAAAAAGGATCGATGTGTTATTCAACAAAAATCAAGTTCAGCATACTTCAACAAGTCACCTAAGATATAAAAAAGTTTGAAGCACCCTACCTCTTCCAAGGAATTCAGTTTCTTTCAATCCCAAGCCCTAGGGGGATGGAGTTGATAATGTTTGATTGACTGTAATTGATGAAGTTGATAATATTTGATTGATTATAATTATCTCTTTCCTTTATTATAGGAGATTAGCATAGTTGTCTAGAAAGATCCATAGAGATCTCATAGGCCTTAGTAGTATATATATAGACTTCTCATGTATCATTGAAAGTAAGAGAAATATATGAAAATCATTTGCCAAATTGCCTTGAAAATTATCATGGTATCAGAGCTGGTTTTACCCTAAAATGAGCTTCCGCATTTTCTTTTTTCTTTTTCCTTCTTCAATGGCGGCTGAGGTTAGCGGCGAGAAGGTAGTGGGTAACACCACCAATGGAATCGTGGTGGACGTGATGTCACCCTACTACATCGCAGCTTCGGACAACCCCAATATTGTATTTGTTAGCGATCTTCTTCGCGACGGAAATTACTCGGACTGGGCAGATGAAATGGCCAATGCCTTGTTCGCAGAAAACAAGCTTGGGTTCGCCGATGGATCGATGTCAACTCCTAAGGAAGGTGCAGCAGACCTATTACTATGGCGATGTTGCAACACCATGGTAAAGGGATGGTTACATAGTGCAATGGAGAAGGACATCCGAAATAGCGTCAAGCATGCCAAGACAGCCCAAGAGATCTGGGAAGACTTGCGTGAACGCTTTGGGAATGAGAGCGCACCGAGGGCGTATTAATTGAAACGCAAAATTACTCTCACCCGACAGAAAAACTTTCGGTTTCATCATACTACACAAAGCTGAAGGCTTTATGGGACGAAATACAGCCAATTTCACCCACTCCAAGATGCAAGTGCGGGGGATGTTCTTGCGACGTTTCAAAGCAGTTGACAGATATGAAGGAGAATGAGCGGCTGTATGAGTTTATCATGGGTCTCAATGAAAGCTTTGGCACCATAAATGTAACGCCCCGAGCCCGAAGACCGGGTCGAAACGCTATCAGATTTGACGGACTATCCCCACAAACCACCACAAGTCTTTCCAGCACGTGTTGTCCTCACTTACGTGCTCACTGAGAAACTTCCCAGTGGGTCACCCATCCTAAAATTTCCCCAGGTCAAGCACGCTTAACCTTGGAGTCCTTATAGAATGAGCTTCCGAAAAGAAGATGCATCTTGGTGATATGAGTAGCACTAATCAAATCATATCAAACATATCAGGCACACACATTTTTGGGGGCGCCACAATCTCCCCCACTTAGGATCCTTGCCGTCCCCAAGAAGGCCTACTTGGAAACCTCGGGCGGTGTGGATCCAAGAGGGGCTCATACGGATCCAAGAGGTGACTCCCACCGACTCCGCGGTGTGCACTTTGTTCCGCACGACACTTTGCTCCACACTTCCGGCCGGGTCCCGCCCGATACCATTTGTAACGCCCGAGCCCGAAGACCGGGTCGGACGCTATCGAATTTGACGGACTATCCCCACAAACCACCACAAGTCTTTCCAAAGACGTGTTGTCCTCACTTACGTGCTCACCGAGAAACTTCCGGTGGGTCACCCATCCTAGAATTTCCCCAGGTCAAGCACGCTTAACCTTGGAGTCCTTATAGGATGAGCTTCCGAAAAGAAGATGCATCTTGGTGATATGAGTAGCACTAATCAAATCATATCAAACATATCAGGCACACACATTTTTGGGGGCGCCACAATAAAGACACAGATTTTGGGCACAAAGCTGATTGTTTCCCTTGGTACAGCATATCATCTCGTTTCTGAAGATGAGCGACAAAAGCAAATCACGTCGACAGGAAGGATGAATATAGAGGCAGCGGCGTTTCAAGAAAGTAGCGGACCACGACAACACAGGGAAGAAAACAAGAACGGCCAGCAAGAAAATCCCAAGTATAGTCACTGTGGTAAGCTCTATCACACAGCTGAGAAATGCTACGAACTCAAAGGATATCTGGACGGTAGGAAGAAAAACAATGGCAGTGGGACAAGAGGGGGATATAGCCATAACAAGGTGAAGGGTGCAGGGAAATATGTGCATCTTGTTGAGTCTGGTGACAGCCCCATACCCGGATTGTCGGCACATAATTATGCCAATCTTGTCCAATATTTGAACATGGGTCAGACAGCGACGGGCACTGATCAAGGGAGTAACACACCAGCTGCAAATATGGTGGGTAAGGTTTCTTTGATGCCCTGGATTATTGACTCAGGAGCTAGTGAGCACATCAGGTGCGATGGCAGAATGCTCGAGAATCAGAAGCAGTCCGGAAATGAATTACCTGTCTGAATTCCTAATGGGGATTCCATTCCTGTTCGAAGTATTGGTGAAACAAGTCTATCAAATGGGCTGAAAATTAGCCATGTTTTGAATATTCCCGATTTTAAATGCAATCTACTTTCTGTAAGCAGATTGACAAAGGATTTCAATTGTGCCCTAATATTCTTCCCGGATTTTTGTGTCATGCAGGACTTAGCTTCGAGGCTCTGATTGGGATGGGTAAGCACGCTAATGGTCTATACTACTTGAAACCAGTTGCTCAAGAAGGTATGGCTTTGACGGCTACTGTAGATTCCAGTGTTTGGCACAGAAGATTAGGGCACTCGTCTATGTTGAAATCTCATTATTTTAATAGTATTTGTGGTAGTAAAATAAAGGATGAAGAACATTATGATTCATGTTTTCGAGCCAAGTTGACACGACTCCCCTTTCCTAGTAGTGATATCCATTCGAGTTCTTGTTTCGATCTCATTCATTGTGACATTTGTGGAGGGTATAAAACACCTTCATTTTCTGGGGCACGTTACTTCTTATCTGTGGTTGATGATTTTAGTAGGGGTGTATGGGTTTTTCTTATGAAATATAAATCTGAAGTTTATCGTTACCTTACCATGTTTTGCAATATGATTAACACTCAATTTGGGAAACGAATAAAACGAATCCGTAGTGATAATGGACTTGAATTTCAATCTCAAGAAATAGTGAATTATTATATTGAGCATGGGATGGTACTTGAGACATCTTGCACCGACACTCCACAACAAAATGGAGTTGTCGAACGCAAGTATAGACATATTTTGGATGTAGCACGGGCATTGAGATTTGAGGCCGACTTGCCAATACAATTTTGGGGAGAATGTGTGTTAACTGCAACCTATATCATTAACCGCCTACCCTCCAAAATTTTAAAGAATAGAACTCCTTATGAGGTCTTGTTTCATAAACAACCCAAGTATGAACACTTGCGTACTTTTGGTTGTCTATCTTATGCCAAAGATAACAGGAAAAGGGGAGATAAATTTGGTGTTCGTGGTAGGCCTTGTGTTTTTGTTGGATATCCTCATTCACAAAAAGGATATAGGGTCTTTGATCTTGAAACAAAACAAATTTATACTTCTCGAGATGTCAAGTTTGTCGAGAACATATTTCCATTCAAGGACAAGCTGCCAAAGCCGAGACTAGAAGACTTAATGGATCAAAGGGAGTATGATTGGGAGGATGAGGTCAGCCATTTACCTCACATTACAGTTGAGCCGAGTCCTGATGAAAAAGTACAGCCACAAACGACTGAGCAAGTCCAGCCCACAACGACAAATACCCCTCCACCTGAACCGGCTGTTTCAGACATGAGTGACCAGAATGTTGTTGAGCCTGATATATCCACATCTGGACAAAGGGCAACTATGGCGCAGTGATCGAGTTAAAAGGCAACCTAAACACCTTGAGCAATATGTTCTTCAGCTGCCAAATTCTATAGACCATGCGCTACCCATCACCACTTCAGAGAACTTGAAGGTATATCCTTTGTCCAACTTTGTGTCTTATAAAAGATTTTCTTCATCTCATAAAGATTTTTTAGTGGCCATCATTTCACACGATGAGCCTAAATTCTATCACCAGGCTGTCAAAATGAACATTGGCGTGAAGCAATAAAGAAGGAAATTCAAGCATTAGATGACAATGGGACATGGACACTTGAGCCCTTACCACCCGATAAGAAACCAGACAGTTCCAAGTGGGTTTATAAAATTAAATATAAACCTAACGGGGAAATTGAACGGTACAAGGCGCGGTTAGTTGCTAAAGGTTTCACTCAAGTCGAAGGCATTGACTACCACGAGACATTTGCCCCGGTTACAAAATTGGTGACCATGAGAAGCCTGCTTGAAGTGGCCGCAAAGAAGAACTGGGATATTTATCAGTTAGACGTAAACAATGCTTTTCTTCATGGAGACTTAGAAGAAGACGTCTACATGAAGCTCCCACAAGGATTTGCTAAAGATGGTGATACACGAGTTTGCAAATTACATAAGTCTCTCTATGGTCTTCGTCAAGCATCTCGTAATTGGTATCACAAGTTCACTCATGCTCTCCTTGATATTGGCTTTCGACAATCAAAGGCAGACCATCCCCTCTTCATTTTTAAACAAGGCACAACTTATGTAGTTTCACTCATTTACGTTGATGACGTCATTTTGGTTGGAAACAATGTTCATAAAATTATGCATGTGAAATCGTACTTGAACCAAAAATTCAGCATCAAGGACCTTGGCTCCCTCAAGTATTTTTTGGGGATAGAAGTTGCAAGATCTCCCGAGGGTATTATTCTTAGCCAATGGAAATACACCCTTGATATTTTGGAGGAATGTGGATTACAGGGAGCAAGGCCGAGTGCTTTTCCCATGGACCAAAATCTGCACCTCATTGCCAATGACGATACTCCACTCGTCGATCCTTTTAATACAGAAGACTCATCAGACGCCTTCTTTATTTGACTGTAACTCGACCAGACATAAAGTTTGTTGTCAATTTGTTAAGTCAGTTCGTCTCAGCTCCACACCGAAGTCATATGGACGCTGCCATGCGTGTCCTACGCTTTCTAAAAGGAACTGCAGACCAGGGAATTTTTCTACCATCTCGTGGGGACTTGACACTTGAAGCATATTGTGATGCCGACTGGGGTGGGTGCCAAATGACGAGACGATCATGTACGGGGTATTTTATGTCCTTAGAAGGTGCTCCCATTTCCTGGCGTACCAAGAAACAGTCCGTAGTCTCTCATTCTTCAGCCGAGGGAGAATACCAAGCCATGGCCACTACTGTGAGTGAGCTCTTATGGCTGCGATGGCTCCTTTCCGAATTAGAAGCACCTCAGTCCAAGGCCACAACTCTTTATTGTTACAACCAAGCGGCTAGACACATCGCCACCAACCCGGTGTTTCATGAACGCACCAAACACGTGGAAATGGATTGTTATTTCGTTAGAGAGCGTGTTGAGTCCAGAGATGTATCTCCACGCAAGATCTCTTCTAAAATGCAAATCGCTGACCTCTTCACTAAGGCCTTGGGGACGGTTCGTTTTCGGTTCCTAGTAGGCAAGTTGGGCATTCGTGATCTCCATGCGCCAACTTGAGGGGGAGTGATGGAGTTGATAATATTTGATTGATTGTAATTATCTCTTTCCATTATTATAGGAGATTAGCATATTTGTTTAGAAAGATCCATAGAGATCTCGTAGACCTTAGTAGTATATATGTAGACTTCTCATGTATCATTGAAAGTAAGAGAAATATATGAAAATCATTTGCCAAATTGCCTTGAAAATTATCATAGGGTGTGCTCCCGAGTTTTAAAAACGGGGGAAAGAAAAGGAAAATTGAGGAAATCTAAAATAATTTCCTTCTAAGCTTGCTCCCAAGATTTTTTTGAAAGGAAATGGAGGAAAAGGGAAGGAATTTTTTTTAGTATTTTCCACAATCATTCCAAAAGTAGGAGGAAAACGAATGAAATGAAATCTTATAAAAGAAACTTTTTTGATATACTTATTTTACCTCTCAAATATAAACTTTCTTTTTATTTCATTACTGGTACAAATGAAAGATTCATTTTTTATAATGGGCACATGTATGAAATGCATATTTTTTTTCCAAGCAGGGACTTGTGAAGCAAAAAGTCATGGTTAGGAGAAACAAGCACAAGCTAGTGCTCATGCAATTTCTGTCTCTCTTCTTCCTCAAATACTTTATATGGTTGAACGCAAAAAGTATCGAGAGGAATAAAAGGATTCATTTCACAACAGATCTGCCCAGAGTGTTGTACAGATCTGCGATGGAAGTGAGTTCGAAAGAACTTATCATGTGGGAAGGCGAAGAGGTGGAGTGGAGTGGAGGCGTCAGAGAAGGCGAACCGTTTATAGGTTTCATTAACATATCATGTAGAGGCACCTGGGTGCGATGAGTGTCTAGAAAATTATAATTTGGCAAAACTTTGTTTGTGGGATAAAGAAAAGGGTGTGTCCTTGGAAGGAAATAACATCTAAATGGAGGGCCCTTGGGGAATTAATCCTAGAGGAAGTACTTTGTAATGAATTGATTTCATAATTGCAAAATTCATGTGAAATACTCCCTCCGTCCCGCCCGAAGGGGCAAAGTTTTTGCCTTGCACGGGAATTAAGAAAAGTGATGTAGGAAAGAGAAAAAGTGTATAGTAGAATAAATGTTGTGAGTATAAAAAGTGATGTAGAAAAGAAGAAGTGGGGTAGAGAATAGTTAGTGGATATTTATTGTGAGTATGACAAGTGGGTCCCAAAAATAAAGAAGTAATAAAAAAAAATTCTACTTTTGGGTTATGTCCCTTTAAATGAAACACCTGTTTTGGTCAAATTTCAACAATTAGATTTGTATGATGGGAAAAGTGACTAAAGTGATATGAATCTAGGTACAATGACTATCAAGTTGAATAGAAATGGACACAAGACATTTGTTGACTAGGGAAAGCCCTTGAACAACTTGTTCGCCGGCATAAAACCCCGGGAGGATGTGGCTCCTGCCTTGACCGAAAGTTTACTAAGAATCTTTTTGAGATTACAATGCTAAGAGCGTATAAAAAGGGAGCTTAGGCTAGTGTAGTGCGTGTGTGAATTTACAGTGTATGTTCCCTTTTATACCTCAAGAATAAAACTAAATAACAATGAGGGCCTACAAACTCGGAATTGAGGTTTATCCTTGGAGATTTATCCGCACTCATCCGTTGGGAAAGAGATAATCGTTGGCTTGCTGAAGAATCGTGGTTGAACTGGTCTTTGGCACGTTCCCTATAAAATAGGAAAAGCGTTATGCGTCCCAACCTGTAAAAACCAAGTTGTAAAGAGAACAACCCAAGTTGTTAGTACCAAGTTGTTTAGGCGTAAGTTGCAAAACATGTTGACTGAAAATGTAGGGCCCAACAATTGCCCCCAAACTTTTGAATTTAAAAAGAAGAATAGAAAGAGACAAAAAGAATTCAAAAGGTTTGCCAAAATAAGAAAGGAACGACGGTTTTAAAAAAGAGACGCGATGGGACGGTTTGTGTAGTTTCTCGAGGCAAAAGGTGTATTTGTTTTAAAAGGTCTCAACCACTTTCAACCTCCATAAATAAGAAGACTCCTGTTCCAACTCTCCCTTTCAAAAACGTAGCTTTCAAAAAGATTACGGGAAGAAGAAGGAGAACCAGGAAAGACGGTTTTGGAGAGGAGAATCAAGTAGAAATTGCCGGTGAGTTTCTTGTTTCCTTTCTAGTTCCATCTTTGAATCTTTGTTTTAAGTTTGAAAAATGGGGAAGAGAAAGGTGGTAACTTTAATTGAGAGTGGAGAGGGTTTGCCCGAAGGTTTTCTCACCCAAAACATGTTAAAGAACCCTGAAAAAGAAAAGTGTACCATTCCTGCCGTTAATTTAGAAATTATCAAGAGGAATCACGCCATGGCTTTTGAAACCGAACTTTTTACCCATCCTGACCTAACTCCAGAGTGTTTTTCCCCGGAATGGGTATGTTTCCCTGAATATCCGTTCACTATAGGCCTAAAATTCCCGTTTCCAATTTTAATCACCCAGTTCTTTGTATCTTCCAAGCTTAACTATGCCCAACTCATGCCTCAAGGTTGGAGAATCCTTCAAACCCTAGTAAGGCTAAATGCAGAAACAGAGGTTGAAGTCGAAGAAGATCTACCCTCAACTCTACCCGAGATGTCCACAGGTTCTAAGTCCTTAAATATCTTTGTATTTTTTCACGAGCATTTTGATTGCCTTAATTCCCTGCTCTTGTTGTAGCTACGCGATCCAAGTCTACCGTAAGTGCCTCTGAGTTGATGGCTGCCGCTAAAGCAAAGAAAGTTGTCAAGAAGGACAACAAACCTCCAACTCCAATGTCCATGGCTTCTAGTTCAGATGTGAATGCTTCCAAGAAAAAGGAAGAAGTAAAGAAAAGAAAGCTGTCTGATACTGAGGTTTTGGATGAAGGAGAGCTGGGAATAGCAAGGAAGAAATTGAAGGATGCTATAGCCAACTTTGTTGACGAGGTAAATCATGAGAAAGACTGAGATTTACCTAAGCTTTTTTAAGGAATGCTGATATTTCTTTTGCTTAGGTTGCGGATATTATGTGTCCCATTATGGAACAACTTGACGCTGTGAAAATCAAGGCGACAGTACGAGTTTTGAAGTTGAAGAACTCAAGGAGCAAGCCGCAAAGATGCCGAGGATTTCAAGAAGCAGGCTTCCAAAAATGCTGAGGAGATTGAGAAGTTGAAAAAAGATCTCCAAGCTGAAGAGGAGGAGTTGAAAGTTGTTAAAGCTGAAAAGGCGAAGGAGCATGAAGCCTATGAGAAGGAACTGGATGCTGCGAAGAAGGATTTTACGTTCAATGCCACCAAAGTGGTGTTTGAAGCTAGGATTGGACTCATGGAAGAATATAAGAACGGGCCGGCTTGAATGGGATGTGGAAGCAGAGAGAAAGGTTTTGGAGGATTTCGTTGGTGAGCCGGTAGATGCGAGAGGAAGTGAATTCTGCAGCTTTGGAGGCTCTAGTTGATGATGCCGATAAGACCTTGAGTGCCACTGGTGGTGGCTCGAATGGTCAAGAAGAAAATGCAACACCAGCGGCAGCGGGCCAGGAAGTTTGAAGAATGTTTTTAAAACTTTTGGTATTTTGAAAAAACAATTTTTTGCTTTATTTGTGTACCTTTATTGGTACAACAAATGGGGGGAGTGTCCCTTTAAAACAATGTTTTTGGTTTGTAATGGTTCATAAGAACCGAGACAATTTTTTTTTGGGGGGTACTAGGTTGGTCTAGTACTCAAGCTTTTTTTAGGTTTTTAGGGACTTGTTGGCTTATCCAACTTGTCCTTAAACTGAAAAAATCTTTTGAAAAAACATTTAACGGTTTTTAGCAAAGTAAGTTATGTCCCTGAGGGACGCTTGTTTGTTCTTTGGATAACATGTAAATGTTATAAACCGTAGGTAACATGAAAATGTTACAACCAATAGTTCACAACTTAAAGAAGTGTGAAAACGTGCGCCCAGGCGAAGGTGTCAAAACCTTAATTCGTAAGAAAAGATGTAAATCTTTTAACTTGATATAGTACCTTTGATCGAGGTAAATCGTTTGAAGGGATAGAGCAAGTATCGGCCGTCTGGCGTGTCAACAAGCTCTATACCTCGCCAGCTAGAATTCCAACATGTATCAGCCGTACTGGCGTGTCAACATGTTGAAATTTTCTTCTTCGAGTTCAAACATGTATCAACCGTACCAGGCGTGTCAACATGCTTGACCTTTGTCCTCCTCGAGGCTCAAACATGTATCGGCCGTGCTTGGCGTGTCAACATGTTGGTCCTGTTCCGGCTTAGGTCTCAACAAGTATCAGCCGTACTGGCGTGTCAACATGTTGAGCCTACTCCGTTTGCTCAAGTTACACCTCGCAAAACAAATTTATGTTAGGCCGGGCGTTAGCATAGCTAACGCCCCTCCGACGCTCAAGTCGGTAATGTTTTAATAAGAGTAGAAAAATTGAAATGCGTAATTGAACTTGACATAAATTTAAACCGTACTGAAGAGTCTAGTTATAAATAAGCTGGACTTACGTGAAATAAAGTTTCAAGTGGATAGCGTTCCAACTTCTAGGGATTCTGTCTCCACTCGGGGTTGACAACCGGTATGCACCTTTGCCGGCTTCGGCATCGATGAGATATGGGCCTTCCCACTGGGAGCCGGCTTACTGCATTCAATTCTCTTGTATTTTGAAATACTTTTCTCAAAACTAAATCACCAACTGGAACCTTCTAACTCGACATTCTTGTTGTAAGACCTAGAAATTCGGCTGGCGATAAGTGCCATCCTTATCTTGGCTAAATCCCCGATCTCATCAATTGTATCTAAGTCTTGAGTTAGCAAAAGGTTATTTTCATCTTGAGTCAATAAGTCATACCTTGCCGTGGGATTTGTTGCTTCAAGCTGGAATCACGGCTTGACTCCGAATACTAAAGAATAGGGAGTCCTACCTGTGGCTCCTTTAGAAGTAGTCCTATCTGCCCATAGCACAAGTGGTAATTCTTCAACCCATTTCCCCTTCTTCTGGCCTAGACGCTTCTTCAAGTTGTTGATGATCAACTTGTTGCTTGATTCGGCTTGGCCGTTGGCTTGAGGGTGGACAGTGTGGACATGATTAACTTGATGCCCCAGCAGCACAAAAATCCCTGGTCTTTTTACTTATGAACTGTGACCCGTTGTCACATACAATCTTTGATGGCACACCAAACCTGCTAATGATATTTTTCTTTAAAAATGAAATTACCTCTTTATCCCTTACTTGCACATAAGCACGCCTCGATCCATTTCGAGAAATAATCGGTTAGAGCCAACATGAATACTTTGCCTCCTGGAGCTTTGGGCAACTTGCCTACAATATCCATGCCCCACTGCATGAAAGGCCAAGATGAGACTATAGGATGTAGAGGTTCGGCGGAGTTGATGCAAGATGTTGCTATGTCTTTGGCAGGCGTCACATTTCTGCACATAGTTCATGGCATCTTGACGCATGGTTGGCCAGTAATATCCCGTTCTGAGGGCCTTTGATGCAAGTGCCTTTCCTCCAGAATGGTTCCCACATATTCCTTCATGGATTTCCTTAAGTACCAGTTCAACTTGCTCATTATCGACACATCTCAAGTAGTGCCACCGCAAAAGACTTCTTGAACAGCATATTATCTATTACAACGAAAGTTGAAGTTCGAATCTTAAATGACCTAACATTCTTAACATCAGGGGGAATAGTTCCAAGTTGAAGGAACTCAATGACGGGTTGGGTCCAAGAAGGCTTAGCATCTTGTGTCCCAATAGGTGGAGTAACCACTTGAGTTTCTTCAACTTGGTCTATCACCGGTACTTAACATAAATAATGGGGATATTAGTATGCAACATTGATTTGCAAGTTGAACCCAAGTTGGCCAAGGCGTCTCGCCTCTCGTATTTTCTTCTCTCGGGGACCTGTTCCAAAGAGAATGATAGAAATCTCGAAGCTAAAGCGTTAACATGTTGGAGGTACAGAGTCATCTTGGAATGCTTCGCCATATAAGCTGCCATTAAACTGGTTAGCTAGTAATTGAGAATCCACAAATACATTTAAATGTGTAATATTCATACTCAAAGCCGTAGTTAAACCCATGATTAGGGCTTCATACTCGGCTTCATTATTTGTTGCATTAAATTCACAAGATACGGCTTGAGGTATGATATCACCTTGAGGGGATTTTAGGACTATTCCCAAACCGGTTCCCTTGGAATTTGAGGCTCCATCTGTAGAATAATGTCCAAAATCTAGGAATAGTTTTACCTTCAAGTTGTTGCACTTCCAGTTCTACCTCAGTACCGCAAACTTGGGTGAAGTCGGCTACAAAATCGGCTAGGGCTTTGTGATTTGATAGGCATGTTCTTGGCTCGTATGATATGTCATACGTGCTCAACTTGACCCGACCACTTGGCCAACCGCCCGAGCATCTCAGGAGTCCTTAACACATTCCTCATAGGATAATTAGTTCCGGTTATGGAGTGTGTTTCAAAATAATGACGTAATTTGGTAGCGGCGGTAGTTAAGGCTAATATTAATTTTTCAAGATGAGAGTACCTTGTTTCGGCATCTAATAAAGACTTACTCACATAGTAAACGGGATGTTGCTCACCTTGGATTTCCTTCACTAATCTTGCACTAACGGCGGTTTCGAGACACGGCTAAATATAAATAAAGAGGCTCACCATGTTCGGGTTTAGCGAGTAGGGGTGACGTCATCAAATATTCTTTAAGTTGTTTGAAAGTTTGCCTCATGTTGGTCGGTCCATTGAAAGAGTTTGTTTTTTCTCAAGACTTCATAGAATAACTGCACTTATCGAGATGATTTGGATATAAATCTATTCAAAGCGGCTACTCTACTGTTAACCTTTGTACGTCCTTGATATTGTTAGGGGATTCCAAGTTGAGAATGGCTTTGATTTGTTCGGGACTTGCTTCGATTCCCTCTTGGTTACCATATATCCCAAGAATTTGCACGCTCTAACTCCGAAGTTGCACTTCGCGGATTGAGCTTCATGTTGAAGGCTTTCAAGATGTTGAATGCCTCAGCAAGGTGCTCAACATGATCCTCAATGTGTTTGGATTTGACCACCATGTCGTCTATGTAGACCTCCATCGTCTTGCCAAGTTGATCTTTGAACATCTTGTTTACCAACCTTTGGTAGGTTGCCCCTGCATTTTTAAGACCAAACGGCATAGAAATATAACAATATATACCTTAGGAGTCATGAATCTTTGTATCTTCTTGGTCAGAAGGTTCCATTTGAATTTGTTGATACCGGAAGATGCATCCATGAACGTCAAGATGTCGTGGCCGGCTGTCTCATCAACAAGAGAATCAATATGAGGGAGAGGGAATGGATCCTTTGGACAGGCCTTGTTCAAGTCGGTGAAGTCCACGCATACTCGCCACTTGCCATTCTTCTTCTCCACCACTACAACGTTAGCCAACCACTTTGGATACCGAACTTCTACGATCATCTTGGACTTGGCTGACCTTTCAACTTCATCCTTAATGATGCGATTCCGCTCTTGGGAAAACTTCCTTCTTTTTGACGAACAGGACGGATGGTCGGATCGATGTTCAACTTGTGAGTAATAATATCCTTGCTTATCCCCGTCATGTCCTCATGTTTCCAAGCGAAACAACATCTCTGGCTTTTCAGGAACTCCATCAACTCCTCTTCGATTTCGGACGGTAGGTCTATCCCAACTTGCACTTGGGCCTCAGGATTTGATGCATCAACAGGAACGCTTTTTGTATCGTGCTCCACCGCTTCAAGAATGTCCCGGGCCTTTTCTTTAATTGCTATGCTTGCCGAGGGGTCGAGCTTGCTTTCATGTTGATCTTGTAACATTCCTTAGAGACTTCTTTGGTTTCCCTTCAACTTGGCAACACCCCAAGGTGTTGGAAACTTGACGCATTGATGGTAAGTCGATGGCACGGCCTTCATGTTGTGGATCCAAGGCCTTCCCAATATGACATTGTATGAAGAAGAGCATTCGATCACACAAAACCTCTCCATGGAATTCATACCTTCTAGGTAGATGGGCAACTTGATCTCACCGAGTATGCATTTCACCTCACCACTTTGAACCCTACCAATACGGATGAGTTCTTCACAACTTCGGACAAAGGAATACCCATATCTTCAAGAGCATGAGTAAAGATGATGTTGGTAGGCGCCACCATCGATCGGGATCCGCTTGACCACACAATTAGCAATCTGCACTGAACAACTAGACCATCATGATGAGGGTCCAACGTGTTGTCTTTATCTTCATCTTCAAAAGAAATGACATGACCGTACGTGAAGTCGCGGCGCCTTATAGGCAATTCTGATTGATCTTCCTTAGAGCTCTTGGCATGACGCTTGGCGCGAGTAAGTTGTGCCGCAAATATGAGACACACTTTGAAATAACATTCACTACCTTGGTGGCGGAGGGTGCAACTTTCTCGGGCCTAGATTGCTCCTACGAACCGGGTTCTTTGGACTCACTCGACCCTCTTCTTGCCCAACAAATCCTTGAGAAGACCCTTGGACAACAAATGAGCAATCTCCTTCCTCAAAGCGAAACAGGTTCTCGGTGGTATGCAGAAATCTTCATGAAATGCGCACCACTTGGACTTGTCCTTCCAAGTTGTTATTTGGTCATTCTTCTTAGGCCATCTCGCTTTATCTCCAAGATTTCCCATGGCGCATAAGATTCTGCAATGTCCACGAAAGCGGTATTCGAGAGATTTGTGGATAATCATTATCATCACCTTCACGATCATCATCTACAAACATGAATTCTAGAAGGTTCGGTTTTAACGGGGTTTGCCTGTTGGACTTAGGGTAATGGGAGTCCGATCGTGCGTCGGAGGTTCAAATAGAGGAGTAGGAGTCCTCCCGGTTGATTTCCCCATTGCCAAGCTATCTTCCTCCAATCGGATGTAAGGCAAGGCCACAGTTACGATTTCTTCAAGTTGTTTCGCGGGGGTCATCACCAACTCGTTGTAAAACAATGAGCTCTTCTTCAAGCCTATGCGGAATGCCTCCGTTCTTTGTGGACACGTCCAAGTTGGGTATGGTCACCGCCTCCTTATTGAACCTGTCTGAAATACTCTTTGAGACTTTCATTAAGTCATTGTACAATTCTATAAAGATCACTAGTCAACTTGTCAAATGCCTGTTGCATGAAAACCGATTAATGAACATATTGACAAGTTGAGCATAAGATGAAATAGAGTTGAGAGGAAGCCCTGTTAGCCATTTTAAGGCGGTCTGACAAGGTTGAGCCAAAGCCCCTGCAAAAACATGCTTCTTTAAACATAGGAGGGATACTTATGATATCCATTGACTCTTGATACAAAGAACACGTGCTCAGCTGGATCGGTACTTCCGTCATACTTCTTCATATGAGGGACCGAGAACTTCTTCGGGATCTCCACACCGGCTATCGGCGGCACAAAACGAGACTCGTTGTAGCAAGTTGGAGAGACTTGGTGATATGGCAAGTTGACTCCGGGCACGCTTCGGAGTAACTCCTTAATGGTTTGCATTTCCTTAACAAGTTGGTTTTCTGCGAAAAGAGGAGCATTATTAACTTGAGGTGCAAAAGTATCGAAAGCATTAAAGAAACTTCTGTTTGCCCCACCGAGGGTGTAGCATAAGTGTAGCAAGATGATAGCGCGGATTGGCTAGGCGATAGGCCGAATCTTGGTTGCTCAATGGAACGGATGTCACAATCGTGCTTTCCGCCGGCAAGGTGTTGGACATCGGGATATCTCCAACATGGCTCGGTCCCGTACTGCGCACCAAACAAAGATCTAGGAAGTAAAGGTGAAAATGGAGTGGATACTTGAGTCTCCGCTTGCTTCCCTTTACGCGTACTATCAATGGCATTGAAGATCATTGTATTCGTACGCTCACGATCATCCAACCGATCGCCTATTTTCCTCATCATGTTCGCCATGTTGGACATTATCTCCAAGTTGACGGCTTACGCACTTGGAGGAGGGTTGCCTTGGGCATTGGAAACAGGAAGCGGCCGACTCGACCGCCGGAAGATGGATTAACCATTTCTACTTAGATAATCAAAGTTTCCCACGGACGGCGCCAAATTGTTTTGGTCAAATTTCAACAATTAGATTTGTATGATGGGAAAAGTGACTAAAGTGATATGAATCTAGGTACAATGACTATCAAGTTGAATAGAAATGGACACAAGACATTTGTTGACTAGGGAAAGCCCTTGAACAACTTGTTCGCCGGCATAAAACCCCGGGAGGATGTGGCTCCTGCCTTGACCGAAAGTTTACTAAGAATCTTTTTGAGATTACAATGCTAAGAGCGTATAAAAAGGGAGCTTAGGCTAGTGTAGTGCGTGTGTGAATTTACAGTGTATGTTCCCTTTTATACCTCAAGAATAAAACTAAATAACAATGAGGGCCTACAAACTCGGAATTGAGGTTTATCCTTGGAGATTTATCCGCACTCATCCGTTGGGAAAGAGATAATCGTTGGCTTGCTGAAGAATCGTGGTTGAACTGGTCTTTGGCACGTTCCCTATAAAATAGGAAAAGCGTTATGCGTCCCAACCTGTAAAAACCAAGTTGTAAACAGAACAACCCAAGTTGTTAGTACCAAGTTGTTTAGGCGTAAGTTGCAAAACATGTTGACTGAAAATGTAGGGCCCAACAACACCCAAAAAGAAAATTTGTACGCCTAAAATTTGGACGGGACGAGGGAGTAGTTGGGATATTGAGATATCAGTACAAAACATATGCTAGATAACAAATTCCAACTTGTAAATCGGCCGAACTCTCCAATTTTGAGATATCTAAAAACCTTTTAAATCATTAGCTTGAGATACGTGGGTCAACATAGATCTTTTGAATAAAAAAAATGATATATCGATTGGACGTAGTTTAGTTTAGATAGTTTAGTTTAGACTGACTGTTTATATTAGTCGAGCCGAGTATAATAGTGTATTAATGATCAAATTATACGCGAGTTGAGTGGACAAGCCATGAACGAGCCGAACAAAAGTATCATAGGCTCCGTTTGTTTAGCGTAAAACATTTTTCGGAAAATGATTTCCGGCAAAGTGTTTTCCGAAAAATGAAAATGTTTTCCAGAAAATAAGATAAAAATGAAGTTTTCTTCATTTTCTGGTGTGAAAAGCAATAGAAAAATAAGAAAAATGCAAAAATGTTTCAAAGCATTTTCAAACAACAAAGCCTTAAATATCATTAAATAATCTTCTAAATATAAATCGTCAAGATAAAAACTAACATCGAACGCGTTGTCTTACACCAACCAAAATCCTATTCGGACAATGTAAAATTGTTTACCTCGGTGGAAAGATACTGAAATGACAAAATGAGTGCTATTTGATTGGGATTATGGTTTTGGGGTGGGGGGTCGATGAAAATGCAGTTTAAAGCATTTAAAAGTTGTCCCAAAAAATGATTGATTATGGGGACCAAAATCAATGAAAATTCAGTTTAGAACATAAATTAACCAAGTAAGTGATTGATTATGGGGACCAAAATCTATGAAAATTCAGTTTATAACATAAATTAAACGAAGTTTCTGTAAAAAAAAAAAAAAAAAGAAAAAAGTGATTGATTATGGGGACCAAGTAACTGAAAAGGAGATAGTGTATGTGTAAAGGATAGAATGTGATATCCCTATCACACATGGAAAATATATGAAAATTCGGTAAGATATACTCCCTCCGTTCCTAAAAGATTGTCCTGTTGTACATTTTACAATTATTAAGGAAAAGCTTCACCTTTTTGTACCTTAATAGATTTGCACTAACATTCATGCCTAAGTTTAGAAATGAGACATACTTTTTGGGACAAATCAAAATAGCAAATGAGACAATCTTTCAGGGACGGAGGGAGTATAATAAAAGATCCATACACTATTATTAACTATTACTAATTATGAAATCATCAATTGGACTTTTGTAAGTCTTTGTTTGATGGCTTGTGTTTATAACACAATTGAGGAGGTGCTTACTGTACCGGTGTGTGGTGCCTGCGTAGCGGATTGGAATTCGGGCTCAGGTCGTTACATAATGGTATAATAGAGAAACCTCGGCCTTAAGCATTGCGAGCTAGCTCGGAGGTACGATTTGGGTATTGATTGCCCTTTTCAGGTATGATAAGGGTTTGAGTGGGAGAGATTGTGATACCCCTGATTCCACATCGAAAATATGTAGAAACTTGGTGAGATATATAATAGAAAATTCATACACTACTAATAAACATCAAATCATCTATCGAATTTTTATAGGTCGGTGATGGGTCGTGTTTATAACCCAATTGAGGAAATGGTTAATGGGTGAGTGTGTGGTATCTGCGTAGCAAGTCGGGTTTCGAGTTCGGGTCGTTACATAGAAAGCTCACCAATCAAATGAGAGGATCGAGTCAAGTACAAATCGAGTAATGACGGATTGATGGTAGAGATGTCAATTTGGGAAAACGGGACGGACCTATAAAATCCAGCAACTTTGTAGGATGGGACGGGACGTCCCGAATTGTTCGCGGGCTTAAAACTCCTCGACCCGTCCCGTCCCATCCCACCTCGAGACACGGGCCAATACAGGTCAATGCAGGATAAGAAGATATAATTAATAAAGTTTTAATATACTGGAGTTGGTTTTACCTTTTGTGTATATTAAAAACTAAAAACAAACATAGCTTTTTATAAAACGTTAGTATTATAAAACAAAATTTAACTGATATGATTCAAAAACATTAAATTGGAAATATAAAAAGGCGTTATTTTAAGGTTAAAAATAAAAAAATGCGGAACGTCCCGTTCCATCCCGCTTTGCCCCACGTCCTAAACAAACGAGATGTCCCAAATAGTTTTGCTTTTATATGGGATTAAAATATATTATTCGTCTCATTTGTATGGCGGGATCAGCCATCTCGATGGAGCGGTCCCAAATTAACAGCTCTAATTGACGGTTTGTCAAATGAGCGGATTGAGTCGAGTAGCGACAGATTGGCGGGTTGGGACAGATAATATTAGCTACAACCCATTTAACTTACGGGTTAAACAAATTAGGTTATAAATAAGCCGGGTAAGCGGGTTGCCGGTCGACCTGTTAACTTTCTTTTACGGGTGATTACTTTTATAATTTCAATACATTTTGATAGTGGGTTAAGCGGAGAATTTAAAAGCCTAAACTTAGAATTATCTTGTTTTAAGGTTTTTTTTTTTAAAAAAAACTGCCTTTTCTATTGTTTAGGAAAATATATTTTTATAAGATTTCATGAAGAAAAAAAATAATTATAATTTGATTTAGTTGGTCAAGTTTATTAAATTTTATCAAAGTGATGCCGCAAGAAAAGTGCTTATCAATCTTCCTCCACGTGGCAGGACCGATCACCTGGCTCCTTGACCTGAAATCAGAACCCACGACTAGGCGGATGTGTCTCCGACTTAGACCCTCGAGCGTGAGAGTAAGTATATATTTTGGAGAGCAAATATTGTAAATGAACAGTGGTATTCAAATGACAAAATTGCAGTTACCTTTTGTTGTTGATAGTGATGAAGTAGTTATAGGTAAAGGCCGTTGTATATTTGGTGGTGCTACATGAGCTCCGAGATTTTAGCGGCAGTTATTAGTAATAGGAACGTGCCTATAATAGTCCCTGATTTATAGGAATGCAGTTATGGAAAGGTTTGACTCATGTGTGTCCACATCTGTTAGGACGACACTTGGTGATTAGGTCGAGGTCGCCATTTGTGGAATGGTCGACCTGACTGGCGGGTAGAGCATGGTTCGTACCCGAAGTGTAGTATGGATCATTGGTTCGGATCAAGCTAGGTCGGGACCTTGGAGGTCGGACAATGAGCTTAGATCGACAGATGCTGTTGTTGGGCCTTGGGCCTTATGGTGATTGGGCCAGCTCCACTAAGAATGTGGATGCCACGGCTGTCTGTGATTGGGCTTTTATCCGCTTGGCCCAACTCGACACTTTTGGTATGTTCAGTGGCCCCCAACTTTCGAGTTGACTTTGTCGACTAGGAAGTTAAGGAAATCTCAATGAAAACTTGTTGTTACTCGCTGGTCGTTACTTGCTCTGAAGTTTAGTCGACCAAGATGATGTGGCGCGATCCTGGATGTCGGCGATGAACGGTCAGAGATGAAGGAGCACCGTTTTTCTGTCATCATTACTGTTTTGACGCTTGATAGTCCACATCGGAAACCGCTTCCTTGTTTAATTAGGAAATTAATTTTGAATTTCCTTTTTCCTTTCCAATTTTGGAAAATATAAATACCAAAATCCTTTTCTGATTTGAATTCTTACCGTCTTTGAGCTCTGAGAATCTCCGGCGAAAATAGCAAGGAAGCCATTGATTAAATTCGACCTTCGTTCTCTGCAACAGTTCTTCCATTCCGATATCAATCAAGGTATTCCTCTCTTTTCTTGTCTTAGGGTTTTGATTATTGCTCTGCGTCTTCAATTTTTCCATGGCTAGAACCTTTAGTAGCGAACCAGGAGCCTGGTATGGGTGCTGCATCGTTAGCAAATACGGTGTATAAGAATGTGAACGGAGAGTGGAGAGAGATGTCTATTGATGAATGTGCCTCCATCTTGTTAAGGTGGGGATTGAAATTTAGCGAAATAGGTTTTCCCGTTGTAGAAAATACTGTAGATCTAGTGATTGACGATTCGAATGTAGTGTCCTTCCATCTTTTTCATAAATTGCTCGACCACATAGCTTTGCTTTATGTTAGGGATGCCGAGAAACCCTCTTTCCTTAGGAAACGAGAAAAAGGCTTTCCAGGGGAGTCTAGGTCGCCCTTAGGTAGGTCGACTGAAATTGCTCACAGGTCTGACTCCCCTGTTGCTCCCTCTTCTTGTACAGATATGGCGACTCAGGAAGGAAACGCTGCTTCAACCTCTTCAGGTCCCATAATTGTGGACGCATTTGATGATTCTGCCGTGCCTGGGAAGAATGAGAGAGGCTATGTTCCTCGTGGCTACCTTTGCGTGGAAAGAAAAATTTGCCCTCTAGGTATAGTATGATCTGGGATTTTTGTGAAGTGAGCAAGGAGGACTATAGAGTGACCATCTATACTCAGAAGGATTTCATGAAACAATTTAGGTCGACTTTCACCAAGGATGCCACTAGAGTATCCTTCTTCTATGGCCAATTCGTGGCTGGCCTTAGGTTGCCGCTTGACCCTTTTATCAACGAAGTTCTTGGAGTGTGCTAATGCCTTACCCCTTCGGCTCTGAGCCAATACCTGTAGGGTTCTAGTATGCTTCGCTATGGTATGTAGATTTTTAGGATATGAACCCTGTATGAGGGTATTCAAGGAATTCTTTTGTATCAAGTATAGTGGGGAGGATCTGAGCATCAGTACCCCTTCTAAACCTAAATCTCCCAAAATCTTCACGAACCTCCCGAAGCCAGCGGTGGCTGGAACTTGCATGTGGTGGTGGTAGAGAGTAGGTTGGGATGGGAGTTTCCTTTACCCAATGATGAAACAGAAACCATGGATGAGAGGGATTATTGGGAGCCATTCTGGCACTTTGACCTGTATAAGAAATTGTGTCGAATAGCTGACAAAGGGCCCATCAGTTGGGAGAGTCTGATTACTACCAAGTATAATTTCATCCAGGTCGGGATGATGGCTG
This sequence comes from Adenophora triphylla var. japonica, assembly GCA_022495995.1. NCBI lineage: Eukaryota > Viridiplantae > Streptophyta > Magnoliopsida > Asterales > Campanulaceae > Adenophora > Adenophora triphylla. The sequence goes on along the minus strand of JAFEMH010002061.1, from coordinate 251,818 downwards.
GAGAGGGAGAAGTGCAGCCCTTGGTGCCCATTGGTAGGGGCACAATATATCCAGACTGGGTTACCCACGCCCTGGGCAAGTTTGAGGATAAGTGTCAACGTTGTAAGAAGACTGCCAACTACTGCAAAGACAATGGGGAACATGCTGGTGGTAAGATACCCTCATTATGTAACTCTTTACTCGCCTATTATTTGCCTGCTTGTTGGTTTGTTAGCATAATAAATTATTTTGTACTGCATGCTCTTCTCTTAGCTCGTCATTTGTTAACTCGCACGTGAGATGGTTAGGTCGCACATAGCTTGCTCGTACATAGAACTTCTGCTCGTATGTAGAACTTTTATATGTCGATCTAACATTTTGCTATTTTGGCTTTGTTGCAGTCATGACTCCCGACCAAGAAGCAAATATGGGACGCATTGTTGGTGTTTCTGACAAGAAGAAGGCTAAGAAAGCTCATGGAGCTGCTAATGCTCGAGCTAACCGACAGAGGGAGGCTGAGATAAGGACCAACTTGCTGTCCAAGGATAACATTAGGATGGTGCCAATGGATGGGATTGAAGAAGATGATCCTCTGCAAAGTGGTACTCAGTCCATGGATGTTAACGAAGGAGGTGACGAATCTACCAGGTCGGCTAGAGCAAGCCTAAACTCCGACCCAATTCAGGAGGCTAATGCTGCGACCTCCGGAGCTGAGATAGTAGGGGCCAGCCCCTTGAATGTTGTAAATGTAGAAGATGATGATATGGAGATGGATGAAGATGATCAACCTCTGAGTACGAAGAAGAGGTCGCGATCTGAAAAGGGAAAATCAGTTTCTTCAAGCCAACTTCCTCCACCCGCTTCTTCTCGCCCCAACCAGGAGTCTCTCGAAGACCAGATGAAGAGATTGAGTGATGTCCCTCCTCTCATAGGAGTCAATAGCCTGAGCCGCCGGTATCCGGACATGAGTTTGGGCCAGGTCGTGGTCAGGAGGGCCATTGATGTCGACCTCCTAGCACATTTTGCTGATAAGGGGATCACCCCTGAAGAATTCTCAGCTCGCTATGGGATGGTTCATTGCGAGGTAATTTTTCACTTTCCCTTTCAGTCTAGTCACTTGTTCTTTTAATCAATCAACTTGACTTACGAGCTAACACTTCCCTGGTTTCCTTTAAATGTAGAATCTCACCATGGTCGAGCAAGTGAAGAGCTCTTGGAGGGCGTCCATTGAAAGGGAGAGGCAGGCCTTGCATGATTACTCCAAGAAGGCACAGGAGTTGGCTGATATGAAGGAAAAGTACAACGACCTGGATAACTCATATGACGCCATGGAGATGGTCAAAAAGAAAGCCCTGGTAGACCTTGAAGCTGCAGAGTCCAAGCTCAAGGAGGTGGAGGCGGAAAGAGATGCTGAGAAGAAAGAGCTTGAGAAGACCAAGACGGAGCTGGCAACAGTTTCCAAACTTCTGAAGGAGAAGGACACCTTCTTGGTCGAGCTGCATGAAGAACATCGACTCGAGCGGGTGAAATGGCAAGAAGACCTCCAGACTGCTGCTAAAGCTGCTGCTAAAGATGCCGTTGATAAATTCAAAGAGGGAGATGAATATTATAATGCTATTGTCACCAAGGCCCAGGACTTTTTGGAGGTGGGCAAACGTCACATGGCGCGTCGGGCCTTAGTAGATCCCACGGCTGAAGTCACCCTCGAGCAACTAGCTCGTTGGTTTTCTGAATCCCAATATGACATGACGGCCCGTGGTGGACACTCAATTGTTCCTTATCTTGAGAATGATTTGGCCTTCATCGCCTAGGAAGATGAAGAGGACGGCTGTGAGAAGTGGGAAGCTCCCCCAATTGTCGAGAGGAATTTTGATGTTGTCTTGCAAGAAATGGAAGATGCCGACACCATGGAAGAAGAACATGAGCGAGTATATTCAGAGTCGGGTAAACCCTTGGACCCTCTGCAACATGAACCAGTCAATGAAGAGCGGGCTGAAAATGACGATCGAACTGACGCTGGCCAGGATTCTTAGGTCGTTTTTATATTGATGATGTGAAGAACAAGTTCCAAAACAATTTTTTGTTTTTTATTGGCTAACTTATTTGAATGCCTGGGCCCAACTTTTGGGAGGCATGGAACTTCATAATTTATATTTTATACAAGTCTTAGCCCGCCTTTGGGAGACTTGTTTATATCTAATCGTAGCTGACTCCATATCCTTGTATGTTCTATGCTTTTGATGTTAGCATGTAGATGTCGAGCTAGATATGATAGGATGAATGAGATAACTTAAGCCTAGAGGCGACTTGATCTTTGCTGATTTAGTCGACCTCAGTCTTGTATAACTTTTTGTGAACGAGATTGACTATGAGTCGAACCTGCTCAAACTATTAAAGCTGACCAAAGGTCGAGCTTATTAGAACGAAGTCGACCCTAGGTCGGACTTGTTTTAAGGGATAAAGCTGATTGAGAATCGAGCTAATTAGAACAGACTGACTAAGAGTCGAGTTTGTTAGAACGAAGTCGACTAAGAGTCGGACTTGTTAAATAAACAGACCTGATTAAGAATCAAGCTTGTTAAAGTTAAGCTGACTAAGAGTCGAGCTTTGTTAATGGAACGAAGCTAATTAAGAATCGAGCTTGTTGAAACGAAGCTGACTAAGAGTCGAGCTTGTTGGAGTTAGTGTAACACAATGTTTGGTCGAATAAAATGCTCTTTTTATTGAAGTAGGGAAACGTTTACATCAATGGAAAGCTAGAAATATGACAAATTTCAATCTTGGGAATTGCCTTAACCATGAACTGAGTAATAGACCTGAGCCTTCAGAAGTAGTACTTGATGAGGTGAGTAGCGTGCCATGGATGCTTCAACTCTTCACCATCTGGATGAGCTATCATGTAAGTTCCTTCTTTGACGACTCGAGTAAATATGTAAGGACCTTCCCAATTAGGAGATAACTTGTTCTGTTGGGTCCTTCTCCCTGTTGCCTCGATCTTTCTCAACACGTGATCTCCGACTTGGAATGACCTGGCTTTCACTTTCCTGTCATGGTAACTTTTAGTTCGCTGTTTGTAGTTGACCATCCGAAGGTAAGCGGTATCTCGCTTCTCGTCGATCAGATCCAGGTTGATCAATCTGTTGGTGTCATTCTGTTCTTGATCAAAGAAAGTTACTCTGGCTGTTGGAAATCTTAACTCACTGAGCGCTGCTTTCGACCCGTATGTTAGAGCGAATGGGGTTTCCCCCGTAGGCCCCCGAGTGGTTGTGCAAACTGCCCAAAGAGAAAGGGGGAGTTCGTCCAACCAGTTGTTGCGTCGACCCACGAGACCCGTCTTGAGTGAAGATAGGACAAGTTTATTCGCTGCTTCAGCTTGCCCGTTACCTTGGGGGTAGGCGACAGAAGATTTCCAATGCTTCGATCCCTACTCGATTCATCTCGCTTCGAAGGTTTGGGAGAATTGTAGGCCGTTGTCGATACTATAGCTCGAGGAAAACCAAATCGACACCGATGAAGTCATGAATGAAGTTGATGGCGTTTTCCTCTCGTGATGCGAGCTAGCGGCTTGGCTTCAACCCACTTGGTAAAGTAATCAATTGCCACGATTGCGTACTTACAATTTCCACGGGCGGGTGGGAAGGGGCCAATTAAGTCGACGCCCCACATGTCGAATGGCCAAGCTGCAATCACGGGGTTTGCTCGCCGTAGGCGATGAGGTGTAGGTTGGCAAACCTTTGGCATTGGTCACACCGCTGCACAAAGTCATGGGTGTCTCGCTCTCATGTGTGGCCGTAGTACCCCAAAGTGATCAAATTGTCGGCTAGAGTCCCCGCCCCCGGTGTCCACCACAAATCCCACCGTGTACTTCATGCATCGCCGTAGTGATCTCTCGAGGGTGGATACACTTCAATAGAGGTCGAGTGTAGGATCTTCTGAATAGCTCGCCTCCTTGAATAACGTACCTCGGAGCTTTCTTTTTGATAGTTCGAGCTTTCTTGTCGTCATCAGGCAGCTCGCCACTTTCTATGTACGCCTTCATTTCTTTGATCCAGCATTTCTCATAAACCCACTTTCTTGAGGGGTCCTCTATACATTGAATTTTGACCCTTTCATAAGCTGGGCTTTCAAGATAAGAGATAGGCTCTTCGTGCGGCTCGTCTGATGTAGCTAGCTTTGAGAGTAAGTCGGGTAACTCATTGTCTTCTCGACCAATCCTTTGGATCTCCTGTAACTCCAAGTCTTTTGTCGGTTCCTTCACTGTGTCGCAATACTTGACTAAGATGGAGTTTAGCACCTCATATTCGCCTCTGACTTGGTTGACTATTAATTGAGAATCACAGTATGCCATGATTTTAGTCGCACCAAAGCACTTGGCATACTCTATGGCTGCTACCAGGGCTTCATACTCCGCCTAATTATTGGATGCATCGAACTTGAACCTTAGTGATTCCTCGTACACGGTCCCAGACTCTGGCTCAATCAAAACAATCCTAGCTCCACTGACATTTTTTGTAGCTGACCCGTCCGAGTAGACCTTCCAGCAATCGTCGGGTAAAGTAATGACGGGTTGGGACTTTTGCTCTTTTCCTTTGGCCTTTTCCTTTTGAGCTCGCTGTTCGCTGTCTTCCTTGGTGAACGTAAGCTCGACCAAGAAATCTGCAAGAGCTTGAGCTTTCAATGCCTTTCGAGGTCGATACTCGATGTCAAATTTCGTGAGGGCAATTGACCAGTTGAGTAAGCAACCTGAACTCTCTGGTTTATGAAGAATCTTTCTTAAGGGTGCATTCGTGAGCACCACGATGGGATGAGCCAAGAAATAAGCTCGCAGCTTCCTTGAAGCTACGACTAGAGCATAAGCGACCTTCTCAGCGTTGTAGTATCTGCCCTCTACATCTGATAAGGCTTTGCTGACGTAGTATACGGGTTTTTGATGACCTTCTTCTTCTCTAACCAAGACTGCTGCCACTGACTTGTCTCCCACAGACAGGTACACGAACAAGGTCTCACCCGTGGTCGGGCTACTCAGTAGAGGTGGAGTAGCGAGGTAGTCCTTAAGTTGTTGGAACGACGAATGACATTCGGTCGTCCATTCAAAGTTTTTTGTCCCCCTCAAGGCTTTGAAGAAGGGGAGAGACCTTTCAGCCGACTTGGCTATAAAACGACCTAGGGCTGCCACCCTGCCGTTAAGTCGCTGCATTTCCTTTACACTGGTTGGCTCCTTCATGTTGACTAGAGCCTTGATCTTCTCCGGGTTAGCCTCTATACCTCGCTGAGATACCATAAATCCAAGGAACTTGCCAGCTGCTACACCAAAGACACACTTGCTAGGGTTGAGCTTCATGTCGTTTGCTCTTAAATTGGCGAACGTTTCCTTTAGGTCGACTACGTGACGTCCAGTCTTTGTTTTGATGACCATGTCGTCAACGTAGGCTTCCATGTTTCGGCCAATCTGTGAGGCAAAGACCTTGTTCACCATTCTTTGATAAGTCGCCCCTGCGTTCTTCAATCCAAATGGCATCATGTTATAGCAGTAGATACCTCCAGCCGCTTGGAAAACTGTTTTCACAATGTCGTCCTTGTGCGTCTTTATCTGGTGGTAACCCGAGTAAGCATCCAGGAAGCTGAGGGTAGAGTGGCAAGCAATGGAATCAACAAGTTTGTCGATTCTAGGAAGAGGATAGCTATCCTTCGGGCAGGCAAGGTTTAGAGTGGTGAAGTCGACACACATCCTCCATTTGCCATTTGACTTCTTCACCATCACCACATTGGCCAACCATGTTGTATGAGTGGCTTCTTTAATTATACCTGCACTCAAAAGTTTATGTACCACAGCTTTTATGGCCTCTTCCTTATCACGAGCAAAGCTTCTCAATTTCTGGGGTCTGGGCTTTATAGTCGGGTTGACCTCAAGCCTATGAACGGCGACCTCTTCCTTGATTCCCCTCATATCTTCTACTCGCCATGCGAAGACATCATTACTCTCTTTAAGTATCTCAATGATTTCTAGCCTTTCTTCAGCAGACAATTGTTTCCCAATCTGAATCTTTTGGTCCGGGTAGGAAGAGTTGGTGATTACTGATTCTAGCTCGTCCACGGCCTCCAGCTCTGGACCATCTCTGAACTGCAGGGTCTCAACGATGATCTCTCTGACCCTTTGTCTTTCCTCGGCCCCCAGGTGTGGAGCTTCTTCAGCTATCATATCATCCATCTTATCTGCGACCTCACTGGTGGTGGTGGCCCCCGAGTTATTATCGATCTGGAGGCATAGGTCGCCTATGATGACTTGGTCGACCATAACTACGTCTGGATCGACCGTTGTGACTTCGGAGTGACGTGTCGACTCAACCATGACCTCGTCACTTGAGCGATAGGTCGACTCCTCCACATTGGTGATCGTAGATAGGCGGGTAGTTTTAAGATCGATCGGGGACGGCCTTTAAGTAACCATCCGCCAGCCTCTATCTTTAGTTCCCTTTTCTTTCTTTCTCGAAGAACATGATCCAGTAGGCTCGAGCCGTGTTTCGGCTACGCCCCTTACTCCAAAGCAGGTGTAGGAAACTTGACTCGTTGGTGAGGAATTGATGCCACCATTCCAAGCGCGACCCGACCAGAATACCAAGTATAGCAAAGATAGTCACTATGTTCACATCTATCACAATAAATTGTACCTTCGATACGACCCGTGGGGGTATTGGCCTAGGTCGACGTCAAGCTCAATCCGGCCTTTAGCATCAACTCGATGGTTGGTGAAACCTTCCAACCCGCCATCGTATCTTTCGAGCCGCTCGTTAGAAAGGCCCATCTCCCGAATGTCTTGTAAAACAAGATGTCTTTGCAGCCCCCGTGCTCGACTAAGAGTCTCGCTCGTCGTACATCCGTCGATTAGACCTCGGGATGACGAGAACTTTCTCCCTAGCCGCCATATTAGTTGCCAATTCGTGGGGGTAGAAGCCGATCATCTCATCTCTTACATCTCTCCCGGGAGGCACATGTGGGCCTTATTGAGCCGAAAGATTTTATGCTTGACGGCCGTGTTAGCCTCGCTTGTTCGTAAATGACCCCTGTGTTCCGCTCTAGGCCGCCTAGGTCCTTGCTTGCCCACCCGCCGGCCGCTCACCTCCCCCACTGGGAGGTCTCTTCACATATGCTTCGAGCCTTCCACGGTCGACCATTCTTTCGGATGATACGCTTCAATCCCAAGCAATCCTCCGTAAGATGACCCGTGTCTTTGTGGTAATCGCAAGATTTGCTATTGTCCCTTCTAAACTTGTTGCCCGGGTTCATCGGGGCAAAGGGGCCAACTCGACAAAGCATTCATTATCTCGTTCGACTCACCGTCAGGGGAGTGAAAACTTCAGGCACTTTCTCTGTCGCCCTTGTTCTGTTCTTACCATTTTTGTTGTTTCCTCCATTTTTGGCTGAGTCTTTCTTGTCGTCAGCGACCTCACCCTTGGGACCTTTCCCATTCTTCTTTTCTTTCCTTTCCTCGGCTAATGCCACATTGTAAGCCTTCTCAAACAACTCATGTCGAGTGGTGATAGTACGAACCGTTAGTTCATAATCCATGTCTTCCAAGGAAATGCCACTCCGGAAGCAATTGATCACCTCCCTGCACTACTACATTTCTGACCTAATTGTAAGTGCTCCAATTTGAGCTTGTTAGAATTTTCCTTAGAAAATTAACGAAAGTTATAACATTTCTAACAATTCCTAACTATCCTAACATTTCTAACAAAGTGAGGGTAAAATGGGCATTGTTATTTAAGGTTAAACCTTAAAAAGAATCTTAAAAAGAAAAACAAAAGAAGAAAACCAAATATAGCAATGCTGGAAACATAAACCGGCCGGTCAATTTGAATTTTGAAAAAGATTATTCTTCTTGTCCAAAGCCCGAAGCCGCATTTAATGAACAAAGGCACGCGATCGGATCCATCCGCGCGGACATGTTTGTATTTTCAGAGGGCTATAAATTGAGCCCTCCAAATACAAAAATAAGGAGGAAGAACACAATAGCAACGAAGTTCTCGCGAAATATAGAGAGAAAACAAAGGAGAATTCTCAAGAATTGTCACCTTTTTCTTTCCAATCTTTCCCAACTCATACTCATCCACTCACTCTCATATTAAAGCCCTAAACACTCATACACTCAAGCCAAACACTCAAGAACACAAGGAAGATTGGTAAACCCTCCTCTTCCTAACCCTAAATCTCATCCATGCATGCATCTTCTAACTACAAAATGTAGTTCTTTCATCTTTTTTCTCTAGATCTAAGAAGATCACCATGGAAGACCATCTTCCATGGATGATCTTCTACAAAGATCAACATTATTTTCAAAGCTTTTCTTTCTTACTTGCAAAAATGCACTTTCAAAACCCTAAAAACCATTTTCAAGCACTAAATCTTGATTTCAAAGGGTAAAATCCCCTCCCCAAGCAAATGAAATGCTTAGTCCTAATGTACTTAAGGATGGTTTGGTATAGTTGATTCACCACTAAAATGTCTAGTGATCACTAACCAAAACCTAGGGAAATGGGGACAAGCATGGATGCAAAACCCCCTTAAAATCATATTTTCTTTCTTGAGAAGTTGCTGTCCAGTAGCAATTTTCTCAGACCTCAGTCCATGGTCTTAATTTTTGGACACAGATGAACTTGGAATTTGGTGTTGACTACAAAACACTTTTTGTAGCCAACATCCAGAGCTTTCCAGACATATTTTTACCTTATTTTTTGGGTGAGTAAAACTCCTCTTTTCAATTTTTCTTTCAGAGGCTAGTTCATCAGCTTCTGGGAATCCAGATCTCATATCTGAGGTTTCCAGAAGGTTTTGACCCCTCAAATCTTCTCCAAAATGGAAATTTCTTTCACACAAAGTTTATTCAAGGAGTCTAGAGAAACTTTCATTCTCTGAGTTCATCCAGATTATGAAGTTTTAGGACCCTTGAATCCATTTCAAAATCAGGTGTCTGCTGCCATTTTCTTCTGGCAGAAGTGACTTCTCAACTTCAAAAGGTTTTTTGAGTACCAAATCTCAAACCAAAAATTCTCCAAAAAATCATGGGATCAGTTTAAAGTCTTAAAAAGACATCCCAATTTTTACTTTTTCCAGTTTCAACTTATTTTGGCCAAAACACACACACACACACACACACAAATGATTTTCAGCTTGGAAGACTCGTTTTTACGAGGCGCGTCGGGTGCACACTAACGTCCTTCCCGACGCGTAACATGACCTCCGAACCTAAATCTCTGATCTCGGGCTTTTTTCAAAGTTTTGCCCTTCAAAATTAAAATGGCGTGGCGACTCCGTTTTTTCCGGTTTTATTTGGTTTTTCAAAGAAACGCAAAATCGAATTTTTCCCGCGAAAAGGCAACACATCACAAAGGGCGACTCCGCTGGGGACTAAGCTTTTTAATAAAAAATGGTATTCGGTATATTGGTGGAAACCACTAAATTTCCCGTTATCGCCTCCTAACACGAGTCGGGGATAAATTGTGGTCTAACAATCCCACGTACCGGTATCACCGTTTTCAAAAAAAAAGCTTTTGAGGGTCAAGCTTCCGTCCCGGCTTTGAAAATCATTTTTGTGTGTGTGTTGATTTTTGCACGGTTTTCATGTTGTTTTGGCCGCCGGAGAAAGTCAAAATTTTGACTGTCGGAATAATGTCCCTAACCGTCGGAATTTTCATGCTTACGTGCTTATGTGCTCATAAAAAAATTCAAAAAAAAGATTTTCAAAAAAAGAAAATTTCCAAAAAAATCATGCATCATATTTTTAAGACACATAAAAAAAAAAATCTCTATTTTACTCGTAAAAGAATATAGATCGTTTGCACACTACGCGCACGTGACCGTACACCGCACACTACGCCCTTAACCCGGGAAATCCTTGTCGCGGTCCGTTTGGTCTTATTACGCCTCTGATGAGCACAGACTACCCAAACATCCCATGGAGCCTCGTGTCGACTACGCACTTGTCCGTGACACACTTTGTCCGAGACCCGTTGGTTTTTAGTCCGGTCCGTGTCATGCCCCGTCCGTGTATAGACCTTTCCTTTCAAGCCTTTGTCGGCATACCGACTCAATATCTCTCTGTCCCTAATCGCCGCTAATCCGCCGAAGTTCTCGCCGGTTTTCCGCCGCAGACTTTGACCAAGATATTGACCGGCGCCTTGACTTCGGCTCGACCGGCACAAATTATACACTCGACTCCCAAAGATTGACACCGAGTCATCAAGGATTAATGACTATTCCATGCCTAATTACGGCTTAACCGACGACAAGTCAAGATCAATAATGACATTTATCGTCCAAATCATGCCGACTTTTCGCCGAGCTCCTGGACACGATCTTGACTTTAACGTCGCCTTTGTCCGTAATTTACATCGAATGCTCGTTAAGACTCGATTACCCGCCGACTTCTAGGATCGTTTTTCTTTGGGCCGGTGGGACCCGCTTGCCTCTATGTGACCTCGCCCGGGCCGCCCACCCCGGGAGGTCGAAATACTGTGGAATACGAGGGGCTTATAGACGTAGTGACGGGCCCACCGATCCAGAATCGAGTAGTTTGCGAAAAGAAGAGCAATCTTTTCCAACCGATTAGGTTAATAAAACATGTTTTAAGTAAACGTGAACAAATAATCGCATGCCGCATGAGCCTAAAGCCCAAACACCTACCCTCCTTCCATTCCTGCACATCTCGAACCTTTCATGTCCTTTCCGCAGCCTCCGCACAAAGCTTGGTTTCGGCACCGGGTCACCGTTTGATCGCTTGGGAAGAGTCAAGCGCATCGTCGCCTTCGCCGTTTGTTCCGACTCCGGTTTCGTAATGTCTCGCACGCCCGTAATGATGGGGATAACGTCACTCCGCCTCCCGGACCCTCAGACAGAGCAACAAAGGGAATCGCTAGCGTAACGTATGAGGTTACGACAGAAGCACGCCTAAACACTTTATGGAGGCTATTAAGAGTCACGGCCTCGGCCGTCGCCTCAATCCGGATGGCACCTTCACCGTGGAAGAAGACGAGGATGCCAACCCCACTCTCGCCGCCCGATTACACCAGATGCCGCCACCCACCTCCTATGGTGCCACTACCGTAACCCATGCTCCTCGATTTTCGGGTCACCCACCTCCCCAACCACGTACCACCGGATCCACGCAGCCTCGACGGCACAAATCGCTGGGGCAAAATCGCACGGAATGTCTTCTCATGGTCGGGCTATCTCGAATGCCACAACTGATCGGATCCCTCCTCGCCGGAACCGATCAATCCGACCTTCACAAAGAATAGCCACAGCTCGAATGCCGCCACAACTTGGTTCTCGGGACCACGCCAGAGCCCTCCTCGTAACAAGCACTAGTTCACCGCTTCCTCACACAAATCCATTCCTCACTCGTACTTCTATGGGTTACCAAGCCTCCATCCCTGTCATCCGAATCACCAGACCGCAGCATTCTGTGTTACACACCTTCACCACAAGCGCCATGCAATTCAACAATCCGGACAAAGAACCCGCACTCAAGCCTACTTACGGGCCCCACTGAAATCCAAGTTATCCGGCCACATCGGGCCGCCCCCACCTACTTTGCCGCTGAAAATCCACAAAGAAGCCGCAAGGTTCTACCCTTTTGCTCAGTGCTCCTACTCATGCTCCCCAGTGGTAACTCACCCCTGTGACAAGTTTTCACTCTACGCCCCGGACCGGCCGCCTCTCCACCCGCCCGCTCCATGGTAGCTCCTCTCTAGCTCACCCACTAGCTTGAATGCCATGGTTCCGCCACAAGACCCTCATCCGGCCTCGGTTCATGGAACAACACAAGGAAATGAAAGCGCAGATTGCCGAACCGATCGCGTAAAGCTCCGCTCTTCCGCCTACTGCACTGACTCCATTGTTCCCCGCCCACAAATTCGTGATGCCAAATCTGGATCTCTTTGATGGAACCGCATGTCCGAAAACCCATTTGGACACGTATACCTTGGCGATGAAAGCCAAAGGATGTACCAATCCGCCAGCTAGCCGACTATTTCGCTATCCTTGAAGTCCAAAGGCCTTAAAGTGGTTCTTCCGTTTGAAACCCGGCCGTGGCCACATGGGACCAAATTACCAATGCCTTCACGTAAAAATATAAGGCCAACTTGGAATGGGAAACAAATAGGGTTGACCTACAAACAACAAGGCAAATGGGCCCCGATGAGAATGTCGGGACTTTTACAAGCGGTGGAATCTCGAAACTCGTTGAAATGGCCATCCCTCCTTCCGAAGAGGAACAACCGGACATCTTCCAACCATGCTTGAAACCACATCTCGAGAGCCTCCTCGCTCACTTCCCATACTCGACTTAAGGGCTACGGTTAACTCTGCAGCCTAAGTTTGAAAAGGCCTACACCGCAACCGCCGCCGCACTCCGCCACGTATATCGGGCTCCTCCCGCAAACACCGCCTCGCTTCCTCGCTAAAGGCAAAGAAATGATTAACTATGCGGACAGAATGTAATAACACGACTCCTTTTGCTCCCAGAAACCGGCCGAGCCTGCATCCGCGGTCATAAATCTCGAAAACTTTGGAATGCCCCCGAATGACATCTTTAGGGATCGGTGAAAGAAGGCTTGCCGCGGCCTTTGGAGAATTTCCAACCTGTAAATCCGAATGCTCCCGTGGATACTACAAAGTATTGTGCCTTTCATCAAGCTCACTGACATCCGATCGATACCGCTTTACTCGAAAAGGCAATCCAGGGCTAATAGAGCAAGGAAAGTTGGAAGGCCCCGAGGGCCCAACACAAGCCAAAAATCCGCCGCCAAGGAACCATAATCGTGTGAATATGATTGAATGCGGAGAATCTTCACACGCCCAGAAGATGCCGATGAAGGTCCCCAAATACCCGTGGCCAACCTCGTCGAGGATCCCGACCCGGATTCCCCTCGCCCTCGAGGATATCGAACGAATCAACCCATCTTGGTCTCATGTCGTAGACTCCTTGCAAGAATACGAGGCCCGCTATTTTTCGGTGAAGGGAAGGCCGATACCGAAGAACCGGGCCGTTCCGCTCGTAACATGAAAGAACTATTTATACAAGATGGTTAGAAATGGGCCAAGAAAGATTGAGCAAGAAAGCTTCCCGGCGAGCACTCGTACTGGGCTTATCAAAGAAAGAGGCCGAAGAGCATCTCGGAGCTAGTACACTTCGCAAATTGGCTTTGGGAGAGCCCGAATATGATCCCGAGAACAAGTGAAGAATCTAAGAGGAGGATTCCTTCTATATCCTACCCGGTGTCAAATACGTGCCACCCCCTCTCACTCTTCCCCGCAATTTCGGGAGGAGAAGCCGAATCGCAGCTTACCATCACTTCCGGAATGGGAGCATATGACAACTTCGCGGCCGCACGCACCCTCTTCCCCTAACAGATTTGACCGTCGCTCTCTCTCGCCCGATATCCCCGTGGTATGGGAAGACGATTCTCGATGACATGATGACGATGATGACGATGACGATGATGATGACGAGAGCGAAGAGTCATCGAGGCCCTGCATCCGAATCAACTGAACAATCATGCCCGAAATGAACCCACGGGAGCAAGCCACAATGGTTGGTTGTCACCAAGCGACAATGAAGGACCGCCAGAAATGCGGATCGATTCCAATGGAGACAGACTTACGAGGTGTCACTTGTAAGATGCATTTGTGGCCAATGCCCTGATACTCCAGAGGATGAGGGACAAAGAAAGCCCGCGCCTGCATCCGTACATATCCGAAATCCTAGAACACAACGTTCCTTATAAGAACTCGAATGGTGAATGGAGAGGGTTTATTGAAGCACCGGTCGAAAATGGAGGGTTTCACCACCTAAGATGAAGAATTCGTAAACGTTATCGGATCTTTTTCTTCTTTCCCACGAACGGATGGCGTAACAACCGTAAGGGTCACAAATGCCGCTCGAGCGCAGCCGAATGCCTCGCAATCACCGAAAAGGGTTATCGATCTCGAACGTCTCCCCAAAGGGCCTTCATACCTATGAGTCCACATGACGCCTTTCTAATTGCTACAGGCCCGACAATGGACCCCGGTGCTCCTTATTCGGGACACGCATCTATCGAGCCGCTACCTCAAGCTCCGAAGGGGAACGTTGCCTATCCTTCACCTCGTGGCCGCCCTACCCGCAAGACTCGAAAGAAAAAGGATATACGATGAGATGGAGGCCGATAGCCACAACTCGCGGGCCATCCAAGGGATGAAATCGAAAAGCCGCCAAGTCCCGACAATAGCGACTCTTGTTGCATGATAACAATGAGCAAGGCCGGCCACGAGAGTGAATCGGAGGACGCCCTAGCTCGCGGGCCATCCAAGGGGCAACAACACAACCCCAAACCCAAAAGCTCGTGACTTGGGAAGTGCTTATAAGGGGCCGCCAGAAGAGGCCAAGATGCCTCAAGCTCGCCCTCGCACCGCTGCTGTTCGCCGTAACCAATGGCCAATAGCCAAAAGGGCTCCCCATCGACCCTGGCAAGATTGAAGAAATCCAAATAAGAGACGACCGATGAGGAAGTTAATCGTTGACCCGATCCGCGCAAATTTTCCAAGGAAATCCTAAGGCGTATAAGAAGGCCACTGCATCAAGCACCAAAAGAAGATCGCCGCCCCTATGCTAAGACAACAAACCTGCACTCGAAAAGAGGATCCCGTGCTCACCCAGCTTGAAGCAAACACAGCCAACATTTCCTCTCGGTCTCTACTCACTTCGTCTTATCCCCATAAGCCGAAGCCGGAAGAAAGCCTCGGCTCGCACTCTCGTGCCTATTGATGCTACTCCCGATGATGTGGTACACTGATTGGAAACATCCACTACGGGAACATAATCACTTTCACGCATCTCGACCTCCTCAATTTGGGGCCGATCATAATGAGCCTCTCTTCATCACACCACTGATTTAACGACGCCTCCTCGGGTCCCGGTTGATAATGGGTCCGGAATGAACATTCTTCCAAAGAAAGATCATGAGCTTGCTTGATATCAAGACTACGTACTTGAAGCCTTCTTCTCTCACAGCCAAAGCTTACGACTCAACATCCCGAGCCCCTGAGTTGCTACTTTAGACCTCTCGGTTTGGACAGTAAATTGATACCTGTGGAATTCCATGGTTATCGACATCCCGATTACTTTCAATGCCCCGCTGGGAAGACCTTGGCCGCACCAAGTCAAAGGGGTCGCCTCAAGCCTCCACCAAAGGTGTGAAATTGCCTCGAATGGGGATCTCGACGACCATTTACGGGGATTTAGTCACTTTAGAGGGCACAGATACTGCGGAATACCTATTCTCGGAAATCAAACATGACGAGGAAGGTCACATGCTAACGGGCTTCACTGGCCGAGCCTCCCAAGGCCCAAGTGTGCAACATAGATCCGACGGCCACTGGATAAAATCCCACCGGCCTTGAAAATGATGAGAAAATGAGCTATCTACCCGGCCTCTGGCCTGGGAAGCGCCAACAAGGAACTTTCAAACTCATCGAAGTGAAAGGACAAAATACTCGCCACGGCCCGGGATATGAGGCCTCCCCAAATGACACCGCAAAGTGGAAAGAGATTTGAAGCCGCCACAGAAAGGTCCCGCCGACAATCCTAAATCTCTCCCCTTCGCTCCTAATTTGGCCGACTACTTTGTAAAGGGTCCCACACAACCAGAAACATCACAGAGCCCACTCCTACGGCAAGGATGGCTAAAGCTACGTGATAGCCTCAACAAGTTCGAGGAACCAAGGCTAACCCGGTCCGTAGAATGTTCCCGGACCTACCCAAGATACCCGGGGCTACCACTACCACGAAGAGCGAGTATACCTTCAGAGGCGTGCTCGACTCCGGTGGAACAGCCGAGAAGCTCACAACCACTATTCCTACCGCCCAGAAGATCCGAAACCCGAATTCGAACCGACAGCTGCCAAAAGCTAAGGCCACGGAATTTCCTCGATGATTGGGATGGTCTCGGTTATGCAAAGAATTGTTCGAAGAAGAAGTCCAGGTGCCGACCCGATTGATCTCGGCCACCCAAGAGATGATAGCAAAGAATTGAGAAAGGAAAACAAAACAAAGACAGCTTCCCGAGTCATGAGGCCACCAATAGCGATGCCGCTAAAGAATTGGGAAACTCTCTCGTGCCCGTCCGCGACCAAGGAGGAAATGATCACCAAGCTTGGATTGGTCCCCCGTCCCTCAGGTCAATCTAGGACAAGTCCTCCCGCCTCTCTCTCGTTAAGATCGAGTCTCTAGGGTCGTCCGACGGCCTTACGCCCGAAGACTACGAGTCCGTAGCAAGCACCGTATTCCCTTTCGTTTTCAATGAAATGACGAACCTTCTCGAGTATCCTCGATTGCCACTTTAACTAATGATGAATTAATTAATAAAAAATTTTTTTTTAATAATAATTCATTAGATAAAGAAGCGTATTACATTAAACAAAAAAAAAATCAAACAACAAAAAAATCTTTAAGCAGTTGTCCTAGAAGAGGAAAATCGAGCCCAAGCCGCCGAAGAGATTTTGACGAGTGTGAATTTGGGAACCGCGAAGAGCCTAAAGAGACGCAGATTGGTCATTTCTTCGAAGGAAGTGGAAAGGATGCTCGCAAAGTCCTACAAAATCCTCAATTCAAAGAAAGTTGCCCTCTTCATCAAAGAAAACATCATGTGCCGATACGGGTTGCCACGAAATCATCTCGTATAATGGATCCCACTTCGAAGGGGAATGTGAAAATCGCCGGCGGAATTCCGAATAACCCGTCACAAGTCATCTCCCTACAGCCCTAAACCAACGGAGCCGTCGAAGCAAAGAAACAAGACTCGAAAATATCATCCGGAAAATGGCCAGTCCAAGGCGTAGATTGGCCCGAGAAGTTACACTGCACTCGGGGCTACGTAACATCGGGCCGTAACGGCAACCGGGGAAACACCGTTTGCTCCTCACATACGGAATGGAAGCCGTACT
This sequence comes from Adenophora triphylla var. japonica, assembly GCA_022495995.1. Taxonomy (NCBI): domain Eukaryota; kingdom Viridiplantae; phylum Streptophyta; class Magnoliopsida; order Asterales; family Campanulaceae; genus Adenophora; species Adenophora triphylla. Next base: position 234,859 of record JAFEMH010002061.1, on the reverse strand, counting down.
CCCAATCGAGCCGGAAATCCCTCGCTCCGTATACCGCCGGAAAGCCGTAATCAACGAGGTCGAATGGCTCCGTAGTCGCCATGACGAATTGGCCCTACTAGACGAACGCCGACCGAAGGCCATGGAACACATCCGGCCTACCAAGGAAGAATGGCCAGAGCCTTCGACAAGAAAGTAAAGCATCGGGAGATCCGAGAAGGTGATCTCGTTCTAAAAGAAAAGCCCTCACCCGTATCAACCCTCTCGGCAAATGGGAGCCCGTATGGGTCGGGCCATATGTCGCCCGTAAGATCTTCTCCTGAGGAGCCATGCAACTTGCACCTCGACGGAATCCCTTTGTACACCCAAAGGAATGGTGACAAGCCGCGCGTATACTACGCGTAAAAAAAAAAACAAAAAAAAAAAAAAAAAAAAAAAAAAAACAAAAAAAAAAAAAAAAAGAGTGCTAAAAGAGTAATACCCAACTAGGTTAGAAACCCGAAAAGGGCGGCCTAGGTAAAAATGTGGTTGCACCAAAAAAAAAAAAAACAAAAAACAAAAAAAAAAAAAAAAAAAAGAGTGCTAAAAGAGTAATACCCAACTAGGTTAGAAACCCGAAAAGGGCGGCCTAGGTAAAAACAGTGGTTGCACCAAAAAAACAAAAAAAAAAAACAAAAAAACAAAAAAGAGTTCACCAAGTTGAACTACGAAGACCCGAGCTCCTCAAAATGAGGGGAACGTAGGCTAAACGGTTCCTGTCCTAAAGCACAAATAAAAGCCATACTTTGGCATCAATACAATTGATCGACTACGAAAGCGTCTCGAAAAACTCTAAAGCAATTCAAATATTCATTACAAGTTAAAAGCTCTTTGATGAGTCTAAGCCCGATTCATTCCTACAACCGGCAACCCGCTAAAAGAAAACTAAGATACATAATCAAACTAATGTGTCTCATGGCAAGAAAGGGATACTTGGAAACCTCGTAGTCACTCCAAGCCACTCGCACCGGCCTCTCCCTTCTTCTTCCCCTCCGAGTCTTTCTCTTCCGAACCGGAAAAATGCCTGCATTCCTCCTACCAAGCTCGGTATAGGAACAAAGGTCTATCAAACCGGCCTCCGTCGTGGCCTTAGTAGCCCTAGCGTCATCCCTCATCTCCGTAACCTAGCCGGTAACATAGGAGCCCTCCTCTCCCGTCTCTTGACGTAAGCCTCATAATCGCCGCGCCGTCTCCGCTCCCGTCATGAGGATTGGCCTCGCCTCGGCCCTCCTCCTCTCGTAAATGCCAGGTCCTCCGCACCCATAATGGCCTCACGCCGCCTCAAAATAGCCACCTCGAGTCCCTCCTGCATGCCCTCGTACCAATCCAGTACCAAGTGGTCGTGAACACCGGCCTCTGACGCTCGAGAATGACCCGAGGAGGAAAGGCATCATACCTCCATGCTCGGGAAAGAAATGGAAACACCGAGGGATCATCCATGGAAACAGAGCCACCACCCCGGTGGCTACATCATCAAAGCCCTCCAAAGGAACCCGCTTCCAAGCCAAACCGCCTAAGGACCAGTAGCCGAATGTAGAAACCGGACCGAGAAAGCCCCTAAGCATAACCACGGGACCCGTCCCCGAAGCACTCGCGAGTCTCCACCCGCCAACGAGGCACCAACCATCTCGATATCTTCGCCCGGCGACCCGCCATCCAACGCTCCCACGAGCCCCGATCATCAAAATCTACATCAACACCTCTCCCGGCAAAAGTCCAAGGCTCGATCATATCGTAGGTTTCCGAAGAACCCCCAAACGCTCCATCGCCCACTGTGGTCAAGAGAAACGGGCCCCCCGCGCATGTACCGCCGTCCGTAGCTAACTGCCGAGAGCATGAAAAGTCTCCCCAAGAATCAAAGGAACGACATCTCTCGCCTGTGCGACAATGAACGACAACATCCACAGAGATCGATGGCAAATCCCAAAGGAATAGACCATGAACAGGCGCCAAACATACAAAGTGCAAAGGCATCCCAATAGGCATCATCCACCAAACCTAGGCCCCTAAATGTCGGGAAGACCGGAAATATCGAGATGATCGGGACCGCGGATCATACCTTGCGCTTCCTCCGGGAAAGATGAAGGAGGACGCACAACTGTCAAAGAAAAGAAGCCCCTCCGGCAAAGTGGACCGCTATCTCTTCCACCTCCTGACCTCCAAGCAAGGCCCGAAACTCTTCCACACGGAACAATCTCGTTGAGGGAAAGGCAAAAGACATGCCTTCTAGTATCCCAAAACGAAGAAGAAGCTCTTAAGAGGTCATAATCCGAACCAATTCTTCGAGAGACCACAAGCATCGTATCTTGTACCTTTCTTCAAAGAATGATCTTCTCTCGTGCATGATCTCCCTACACCACTCCTTGCACTTTTCAAAGAACAACATTTGCCTTTCTTTGGATAATTTTGGAGAATTTTTGGCCATTTCCATGGTTTTTCTCTCTTCTCCCGAAAATGGCCGTTTGACCGGAGGTTGAAGAGGATATTTGAATTTGAAATAAAGCAAGACCAAGTCCGAACCAAAATTAAAGGACAATGTCGTAAGCCGACCCTATCCGCGCGGATACAAGTGTCATTACCAAAAATTTTGCAATGTACCCAAGCCGCTACACCAAAAGAGGAATATTCCGTCCCGCTGCTCGAAACTTGTGCAAAAACCTCCCCCAAACCACCCATATACCAAACACCCTTGCAAAAAAAAAACAAGGCTCATGCAACACTGCATTCATATTGCATTGCATTCATAAAATAAAATCCTAAATTATTACATTCCAAAAAAAAAAGAGAGTGTGCATAAAAAAAAAACAAACAAACAAACATAAATAAAATCCTAAATTATTACATCCAAAAAAAAAATGTGCATAATCTGTACAAATCTAAATCTCAAAAAAAAAAAAATCAATCGGAGTCTCCAAAGACCCGATGTCTCCCCGGCCCTCTTGCGACTCGGGCCCGCCTCCTCAGAGCCCCGAAAATCTCAAGCTCGACCGTCCTCGCCTCCAGAGAGAGGCTCATCAGACCAACCGGCACGCTCCGATAGGGCAAGCCGAGATCTCGCGAAAAGTCGTACCCGAAGGTGAAGGCGCGACTCCTGCACGTACGAAGACGACCCGCCATGCTGCCAAACGTGTCCCTGCCCGTGTGGATCCCCTAGAATGACGTGATCCGAAGGCAGTACTGCGCGATGATCAAGAAGAGGAGACAAAGGAGTCTCTGAGGAAGTCTCCGAGCGAATAGGGAAGCCTCCCGTCACGGACAGTGCGTCGCCGTGGTCGCCTCGCTTCTAGCCCGAGGAGCCCCGCAAGCGACCATCCTCCCGATGAACCTCTTAGCTCCGATCACTTGCTTCGTCGCCTGTCTCGACGACCACCTCCGAAAACCGCACAAAAGCAAAAGCGTCAAAAAAAAAAAAAGAAGTGATGCTAGAGATGATGAAACAAAAGAAAAGGTGAAGCCATACCTTCATACCCTGACGAGGCCGGAAAGCTCGTGGAAGCCGCCGGCCGAGGGATCTCGCACCTCAATCGGACTCCCATCCCGGATGTAGGAAAAATCCGTCCGAGGGTACCGCGGATCCCAAGCCCTCCTCTCCAAAACCCGAGGCATCCTCGCCTCCTCAAGACGAACGTCGCATACGGCTCAATCGCCACGAAGTCCGAGAAGTGCCGGTCGCTTCAATCATCCTGTGTCACTGACCGATCACTCTGGGTGCATCATATCGGCGGAGGCTCCACCTGTCAACAATGGCGAGTTCACGCCATGCCGACGCGTCACCCTCTCTCCCGCATAGTAGACGCCGCAAGTCGTGCCCTCAAAATCCTCCGCCGCACCGCCCGTATCTCGCCGCCCTTCACCGCGCTACCTCAAAGCGATCCTGTGGGAAGAATATCATCCCCTCATCCGTCTCGGCCTCCGTCAAAGGAAGGCAATCCGCGTACCCGAGAGTCGTACGCCCGGAGCTTATCTTTCCCGGCATGCTTGGACCAAGACCGCATGGCCGGATACGCCCGACGTACGCCGCCGCCTTCCACACCGTGACGTGGAAGAACTCCAACGCCCATACTCGCCAAAGGCAAAGATCGAATCAATCCAAGTGCAAAAAAAGTGCGTGCTCAAAGGAAAGAGGGAAAGCAAAAAGAGAGCTTATACCTCCGTGAGCAAACTCAAAGCAAGATAGTGAGCTCACAGCCTCTTCCGCCGTATCTATCAAGAGCGAAGTACACCAACCTGTCCCGGCCTCCCCTCAGAAATATCTCCAACCGTCTCCATGTCCTCCAAGGACCTCAAGAAGGCAAAGATCGCCGTCCCTCAAAGATGTCCAAAGAGCGTGCTCGAGAAAGCAAACCACAAGAAGGCCCCGGCAACTGACGGCGCCTATCCTCTCCTCCCCACCTCATAGCTCGCTATGGTCTCCACAATCTTGCCGTAGACCACCCGCATACTCCATCCCCATCCCCTTGGGAATAGGGAGAATCCAAGAAGAGCTCCGGCAGACGCATCGGGCCGTAACCATCCCGCCACTCAATGCCGCGTCCATTAAAGGACAGCCCCGTGATCGCAACAGATAGCCGGAGGGCGTAACCGTAGCCTCGCCCCGTAAGAAGTGGAAGGTGTGGGTCGCGTCCCACCAATGCCGCGCCGCAGCAAACATCAAGCCTCTGCTTCTGTGGAACTTGACTGGGCCCCCTCAAGCACTCGACGAACTCCCGTGAGCCCCGTCTCGACAACAACTGCCTCTTGACTCGCAAAGCTCCTCGGCCCGCATCCGGAAGCCGGTCCCACAAGTCAATCACGTACTCCACCGATCCTCGAGTCTTCATCTTGTTCACCGCTCCGTCACAAAACGGTTTCCGCCCCGTAAAAAAAAAAGAGAAAAAGTCAAAAAGATTGCATTTGCATTTACATTAAAAAAAATTCGACAAAGATAACAAAGATACAATGAGCATAGCCCCATTTTTTTCTCGCATAAAAGAAAACAATTTTCAAAGAAGTCCCAATGCATTCATCAAAAAAAAAAAGAGAGATGCATTCCTACGGAAGTAAAAACTCCGTCCCATTTTCAAAAAATGCATACATGCATATCATCCATCTTACATGCAACGGGAGGAAAATCCGTCCCACTTTTCAAAAATATATATACATCTCATATTGGCAAAATGCCCATTCTTTCCAAACAAAATGCATGCATTGCATCATCATTCATCAATATCAAAATTCAATTTCAAAAAAAAAAAAAATCATCATCATTCATCAATATCAAAATTCAAATTCAAAAAAAATCATCATCATCAAGAACATGCAATATTCGATTTCAAAAAAAAATCACAATTCTTCGAATTTTCACATGTAATTTTCGAATTGAAAAAAAAAATGTGGCAAAAATGCCAATTCTTTTTCCAAGCAAAATGCACATTTTGAGTTACTCACATACTCATTACAACATGCAAAGCATTAAAATCAAGATTCAAAGCCAAGAACATCAATCATTCGAAGTTTCAAAAAAGAAAAAATTCAAAATCACCCAAAATTTTCAAACAAGAAATCAACAAAGGGATCAAAGGGTTTCAAAGTATACCGCTCGAGATGCGGATCCGAAGCCCAATGTTGCCAAGCACGGTAATGCTCCTCCGCAACCGATTGCGAAAGATTGTAATGCCTCCTCATCCGACGAGCTCCACCGGGCCATCGACCTTGAAAAGCGCCTTCCCGTGTTCCATTGCTCAAAATCGAAGAAAATCGAAGATTTAAGCTTAAATCAATTTCAAAAATTGATCGAGGAAGAAGAAGGGCGTCGCCCTAATTAATACCGACTTTCCATCCCTATCCGCGCGGATAGGATTGCAAGGGTCAAATGACCCTTTTGCCCCTTAAAATTTCTCGCCAGACTCGCACTGGGCTCCCCAACTTGACAAAGTTAACCAAAGTTAACCAAAGTCACCCTCATGTCAAGAAAATTACCCCTCAGCCAAACGTAAGACCGAGTGCCCCGAGAAAGATAACGAGATCCCGTATCTTTCATCAAAATCACCCCGGGCAGTCAAACGTAAGACCGAGTGCCCCGAGAAAGATAACGAGATCCCGTATCTTTCATCACAATCGAACGGCTGTCAAACGTAAGATCGAGTGCCCCGAGAAAGATAACGAGATCCCGTATCTTTCATCAAAATTACCCCTGCAGTAGCCAAACGTAAGACCGAGTGCCCCGAGAAAGATAACGAGATCCCGTATCTTTCATCAAAATTACCCCTATAGCCAAACGTAAGACCGAGTGCCCCGAGAAAGATAACGAGATCCCGTATCTTTCATCAAAATTACCCCTATAGTCAAACGTAAGACCGAGTGCCCCGAGAAAGATAACGAGATCCCGTATCTTTCATCAAAATTACCCCCGGCAAGCCAAACGTAAGACCGAGCGACCCAAGAAAGATAACGAGATCCCGTATCTTTCATCAAAATTACCCCTAGCCAAACGTAAGACCGAGTGCCCCGAGAAAGATAACGAGATCCCGTATCCTTCATCAAAATTACTCCCGGCAGTCAAACGTAAGACCGAGTGCCCCGAGAAAGATAACGAGATCCCGTATCTTTCATCAAAATTTCCCCCTATAGCCAAACGTAAGACCGAGTGCCCCGAGAAAGATAACGAGATCCCGTATCTTTCATCAAAATTACCCCTAGCCAAACGTAAGACCGAGTGCCCCGAGAAAGATAACGAGATCCCGTATCTTTCATCAAAATCTTCCCCGGCAGTCAAACGTAAGACCGAGTGCCCCGAGAAAGATAACGAGATCCCGTATCTTTCATCAAAATTACCCCCGGCAGTCAAACGTAAGACCGAGTGCCCCGAGAAAGATAACGAGATCCCGTATCTTTCATCAAAATCATCCAACGGCAGTCAAACGTAAGACCGATTTCCCAGACGAATACGTCTGATTTTCCCCAGCAAAGGCTAACAAAATCCCCAGCAAAGTTAGCGGAATCCCAAAAGCCAACGAAATCTCGAGTAGTACTCGAACTACGAAAGGGCTTGATTCCCACTAGGGATACGTAGGTAGCCTATCATTAGGTCCAGCCCCCCGACCAAAACGGTCACCCTCTCCTTCGGCAGCAGACAAAGTCCACCGAAAGGCCATTTCAAATTAAGGTCCGAGGCGCCTAAAAGGCCATCATCATTAAGGTCCAAGGCGCCTAAAAAGCCATCATCATTAAGGTCCGAGGCACCTAAAACGCCATCTCCAAGGTCTGAGGCACCTAAAACGCCATCTCCAAGGTTCGAGGCACCTAAAACTAAATCTCCAAGGTCCGAGGCACCTAAAACGCCATCTCCAAGGTTTGAGGCACCTAAGACGCTATCACTAGAAAGCGATAAATCGCAATCATCCCCAGCAGAGACCGAAAATGGTCATTCCTATCCCCAGCAGAGCGGATACCCATCAGACCAAAAATGGTCATCTCTTATCCCCAGCAGAGTTTCTTTCCAAAGAAACGATCGTAGAACTCGCTCACCGTGTTCGAGGCACCTAAAACGCCATCATCCCCAGGGTCAAAGACCCGAACTACGATCGGCTTCGATTCCTCTTAAGGATACGTAGGTAAATTTCTATCGCTAGGTTCAGCCCACCCGATCACTGATCATCCCGCCAAATATGGAGCTCATTTTATCGACGACCCCGCTTCCTTCGAAAGCGCCGTCGCCGAGGGGCTACTGTAAGTGCTCCAATTTGAGCTTGTTAGAATTTTCGTTAGAAAATTAACGAAAGTTATAACATTTCCAACAATTCCTAACTATCCTAACATTTCTAACAAAGCGAGGGTAAATGGGCATTGTTATTTAAGGTTAAACCTTAAAAAGAATCTTAAAAAGAAAAACAAAAGAATAAAACCACAAATAGAAATGCCGGAAACATAATCCGGCCGGTCAATTTGAATTTTGAAAAAGATTATTCCTCGTGTCCAAAGCCGGCCGTAATTAATGAACAAGCAGCACGCCGCCGGATCCATCCGCGCGGACATGTTTGTATTTTCAGGAGGGCTATAAATTGAGCCCTCCAATACGTAAAATAGGGAGGAAGAACACAATAGCAACGAAGTTCTGGCGAAATATAGAGAGAAAACAGTGAGAATTCTCAAGAATTGTCACCTTTTTCTTTCCAATCTTTCCCAACTCATACTCATCCACTCACTCTCATATTAAATCCCTAAAACACTCATACACTCAAGCCAAACACTCAAGAACACAAGGAAGATTGGTAAACCCTCTTCTTCCTAACCCTAAATCTCATCCATGCATGCATCTTCAAACTACAAAATGTAGTTCTTTCATCTTTTTTCTCTAGATCTAAGAAGATCACCATGGAAGACCATCTCCATGGATGATCTTCTACAAAGATCAACATTATTTTCAAAGCTTTTCTTTCTTACTTGCAAAAATGCACTTTCAAAACCCTAGAAAACCATTTTCAAGCACTAAATCTTGATTTCAAAGGGTAAAATCCCCTCCCCAAGCAAAATGAAATGCTTAGTCCTAATGTACCCAAGGATGGTTTGGTATAGTTGATTCACCACTAAAATGTCTAGTGATCACTAACCAAAACCTAGGGAAATGGGGACAAGCATGGATGCAAAACCCCCCTTAAAATCATATTTTCTTTCTTGAGAAGTTGCTGTCCAGTAGCAAATTTCTCAGACCTCAGTCCATGGTCTTAATTTTTGGACACAGATGAACTTGGAATTTGGTGTTGACTACAAAAAACTTTTTGTAGCCAACATCCAGAGCTTTCCAGACATATTTTTACCTTATTTTTTGGGTGAGTAAAACTCCTCTTTTCAATTTTTCTTTCAGAGGCTAGTTCATCAGCTCCTGGGAATCCAGATTTCATATCTGAGGTTTCCAGAAGGTTTTGACCCCTCAAATCTTCTCCAAAATGGAAATTTCTTTCACACAAAGTTTATTAGAGGAGTCTAGAGAAACTTTCATTCTCTGAGTTCATCCAGATTATGAAGTTTTAGGACCCTTGAATCTATTTCAAAATCAGGTGTCTGCTGCCATTTTCTTCTGGCAGAAGTGACTTCTCAACTTCAAAAGGTTTTTTGAGTACCAAATCTCAAACCAAAAATTCTCCAAAAAATCATGGGATCAGTTTAAAGTCTTAAAAAGACATCCCAATTTTTACTTTTTCCAGTTTCAACTTATTTTGGCCAAAACCCACACACACACACACACACAAATGATTTTCAGCTTGGAAGACTCGTTTACGAGGCGCGTCTGGGTGCACACTAACGTCCTTCCCGACGCGTAACATGACATCCGAACCCAAATCTCTGATCTCGGTCTTTTTTAAAAGTTTTGCCCTTCAAAATTAAAATGGCGTGGCGAATCCGTTTTTTCCGGTTTTATTTGGTTTTTCAAAGAAACGCAAAATCGAATTTTTCCCGCGAAAAAGGCAACACATCGTTGGCGTAACCGTGAGCTCGTAATCCATGTCTCGCCGAGGAAATACCGCTGAAGCGCTTAATGACCTCCCTATCGCAAGGTCTTCCTCTATCTTATCAACCATCTCTTTGAACTTGGTGAAATAGCTCATCGAGCTTTCATTCTTACCCCGCACCAAGTTATTCGTATCAGGTGACGGTTATCTTCCGAGCTCCCGCCGAGAAGCGGTCTAAGAATTTTGTTCAAGCATGCCCAAGTGGTGATACTACCAAAGCAGCTCAAACCATTAAACCAAGTTAAAGCCGCCTCAAGAAGTGTGCTTAGGAGAGCTTTGCACATGTTGTCATCCTCATTGGCGACAAAACACATAAAGTGGCTTCAAGATGTGATATGTGGCTCCCGGCATTTGTCGACCCGCAGTACTTCTCCGTAAGAGGCAACCCGAAAGTAGGAGGAGGTCGACTATCTCTCGATTTCTTTGGAAAAAGGTCGAAGAGCAAAGTCAATTCTGTTCAACCTTTCCTCTGCCTCTTTTTTCTTCTCCTCTTCCCATTGTTCGAATTTCTTCTTCATCAATAGCCATTCTCTAGCATCGGGTCTTTCATCTCCCGGGAGGGGGAGCAAGATTGGACCTCCGGCCCTCACTTCGGGGAGTCACCTCGCCTACTCCTTCGGTCCCCGTGAGAATTGGTCCTTTCGATCTTATTGGAGATCTATGTCTCAGCATTTCTTTGAGGCGACCCGCGCCTCTCAGCCAGCCAGAGCGGCGACCCGCGCCTCCAAGTTCATCTCCACGTGGCGACCTCGCGCCTTTCCTCTCACAGCGACCTACGCCCATTCCCGTCTCTTTCGAGACCCCGATCTCTCGTGTTCTTGCCGGGGAAACATGCCTGCTTTCTATTGGGCCGTTAACCGAGTCCTCAACCGATTGAGCCTCCCGCTTCTCTCTTCGCTGAGGCTAGCCCTTAAATCGTTACTCGGCACACGAACTATAGTAGGAGCTCGACGTACTATTCTCGTCCTCGCCGTTCGTCCCACACCTTCGTTTGGCCTAGCACTCCCGGCTCGCCGCCCGTTGGAGACTTGGGAGGGAGCAATCCTTTCGAACGTACGTCGGCTCCGCTCGCTCTCCTCCACGGCTATCAAGTCGCCCAAAATTTGAGCTCGCTCTAACATCATTTCCTTCTTGCTCATGGGGTTGGTGGAGGGACTCCGCCCGTTTCCAACATTCACCCGAGCATTTGGACGCTTTGGAGGAGGTGGAACTTCTTGCCCATCCATATGTCTTTTCCCTCTCCTCGTGTCGTGCAATCCCCTCAGCCGTCAACGACACTAGTAGAGCGTGTGGCTCTACCATGAGGACGATTTGGTGGGGGGAGGAGGCAAGTTCAAGTTTTCAGCATTGACATTGAGATTTCCCGCGTTTGTATTGGGGTTGTTGCTCACCTCAATGAATTCTTCGTAAGCATCTTCAACATGCCCGTCCTGGGGTTACCATTGTTGTAGGTTGATGAACTTTTCGAGGTCAAGCTTAAGCACGTTTCCCGCAATGGAACCAAACCGATGCTGCAGAAATGTGCTTATCAATCTTCCTCCACGTGGCGTGACCGATCACCGGCTTCGACTCGAAACAGTAACCCACGACTAGCCTGGATGTGTCTCCTGCGAAGACGCTCGGGCGTGAGAGTAAGATCACGTAGAATATAGCTCAAAATGTATTGAATAATGAACTCGAATACAAAATGGTTACCTTTGCAGACCGCTTGGGTAGTGATGAAGTATTTATAGTTGGTGTAGGTAGTTTAATGACAGGGCTATATGAGCTCCGAAATTATAGCTGCGGTTATGCTCATGGGAACGTGCCCGTAACTGTCCCTGATTTGTAGGGAGGTTGTTATGGAAAGGTTGACCCACCTGTGTCTTCACATGTTAGGTCGACACTTGATGATTAGGTCGAGGTCGCCACTCATGGAATGGTCGACCTGACTGTCGGGCAGAGCAAGGTTCGTACCCGAATTGTGATATGGATCATTAGGTCGGACTAAGTTAGGTCGGGACCTGATAGGTCGGACCATGGACTTAGTCGACTGATACAAGAGATGGGCTTTGGGCCTTGTTCTGATTGAGTCAGCCTCATTGAGAATGTGATGGCCAAGGCTGCTTGTGATTGGGCTTTACTCCTTTGGCCCAACTCGACACTTTTGGTATACGAAGATGCCGACCAGCCAAGGCACACAAATATGTCGACCAATACATATTCAAATGACGATCAGAGGCTATCAGGCTCCTATTATGGCAAGGGGAATGAGTTTCTCCACCCTTGGTCAACTCCTTGCACGACGTGCGTATACGTCGATCAATACTTTATGTCGAGTAGCAAGTCTGCTATGCATTCGTATAGAAGACTATTTTAATCCTACTACAATAAGTACCATGGAAAATTAGGATTCGAGTAGGATTTGACTCCTTATTTCACCTAACTTTCTATACAAGGCAACACTCTATATCCTACACCTATAAATACAAGTCATATTCACATAAATAGGGGTACACGTATCTATTAACTCTAAACTTTTGTCAATTAATTTGCTATGTTATACCCAAATATTTACTTTCACGCCGAATGACATTCATCGGTGAAGCCCCGACATAGTTTACGTATTTGTTTATGTTTTTCATACTATTCAAACATATACTCCCTCCGTCCCACTATACTAGACACCCAAGGGGTGGGTTCAAAAACCAAGGAAAAAGAATAAAATAAAAAAAATGTGTGGTGGAAAATGAAGAGAGAGAATGAGTGGGGTAAATAGTAGTGTTGGTTGAATAAATGTGTGGTAGAAAATGAAAAGAGAGAATGAGTGGTGGGGTAGAGTGAATATAAAAATATAAAAACTTGGTTATTTTTGGAAGGTGTCAAGTATAGTGGGACGACCCAAAATAGAAAGAAGTGTCAAGTATAGTGGGACGGAGGGAGTATGTTACAACCTACCGCTTGATTTGAACTGATTCGACATTTTTGATATCATCAATCTCCTTAGAAAAATCTCCTTAGAAAGGGAGTGGCCCTAAATCAAGGAAACGGGATAGGGCGGCACCAAATATGACTTGATATCTAGCTAACGTACCAGCATTTATGCATTTCCAAATGTTCCATTATGGGCTTTCTATGACTCAAAAATTAAAGGTCAATGTCTGGATATATAATATGATTACAAAAAATGGGCATAAAATAAGGTGTTAACATTTTATGTGTTGTATTGATTGTGGAACCGCCACATTTTATTTTAATTAAAATCATGACAAATTGATTTATATACAACTTATTTTGACCATATTTTTTTGTTTCCCTAATATTATTCAAAATCAAAATCTTAACTACACTCCTTAATAAAACTTACAACCTTAAAAATAGAATATTTTGGTGACACGCCTTGTAACAATAACACAAACAACCAAGTCAATTATTAAAAGCCATGCATGCAATTGGGCTAGCTGTTTATTTATATAAAGAACAAAAGTAGAATTATTGGGTGGCGTGGGAGAAATCCAATGGCTTCTACTCCCTCCCTCCCTCCCTCCCTCCCTTTCAAATTCCAAATGTTACTTGTTATTACGAACGAAGAACAATAATTTTAAATTTATTTAATTATTTTAATAAATATCTAAAAATTGTTATTGATAATATTATTGTTGATGTATCAATAACAAGTTTTAAATTTTCGTTTGTATAAAATTAAATCAACCTAAAATTAATATAAAAAGTTCTTTTGTAGTGAAGACAAAAGAAATGGAAAGATCAATTTTGATTATGATGGAAGTAAAATTGGATGGCTATCCTTCATTTCTGTTATGTTAACAACAGGGAACTAGTAAGCATTCTCAAGTAAATAACTAAAAACCTCTAGCAATATTTCTATATTGATACTCAACGTTTGCATAAAAAAATTGGCGGACGTGTTAATGAAAAAAAATCACAAGAAAATAAATATATTTTCAAAAAAATAAAGATCTCTACCAGCATCACTAAGTGATTAGGCCACGGCCACAGCAGCAGTGACCGATTCAGTGTAACAGGTGATAGTGCACGTGCATCCGATCAAATTGTATTTCTACGATCAAATTCTATTTATAGTTTAAAAAATATATAAAATTTACACTATTTAAGTTCACTTTTAGATAAAATTAGTTATTTCCACCTTTGATGTTGACATATCTTATTACCACTTTAGTTTGTAAGTTCTTAGTATTTATCATTAAGGAGCAGGTTTCAAATCCTACTATTTAAAAAAAAAAACAACTTATTTTTAACTTGTATGAAAATAAATCTTTTTCAAAATTTTACTTAAATTCTTTTGTCATCATATTAAAAATAGTTTTAATTTATTATTCAAGTTAAAAATCTTGCCTTTATTTTGATACATGATTTTTTTCTTTTAAATATTCTTATATCTGAATCATTTACCAGATGTTTATAATTAAATTTTATTTTAAGTTATTTATTATAATCTAATCACATATGGAAAAAAAATAATTTGAACTTTTATGTAAATTGTGCATCCACCATCAAAACATCATAGATCCGCCACTGTTTGTACTGTGGCATAATATTGATGGTGACGGCCCAGCTTCCCTTTGTAAATGTTGTTAATTTTCAAATTAACAACAAAATAATGTGTGTTTATGAAATTCTTTTGAACCACACAGGTCTGCAGATTTAGATTAACATTAGGTGAAGAGATTAATAAGGTTGACTTCAGTTGTGACGGATGGGAGTTTGCAAATAAAAATATACTCTTTTAGAAATTCTTTTTAATCAACGGACTATATGTGACGGATGGGAGTTTGCAAGAAGTATGTAATATTGACATAAAAACATACTCTTTGGAAGCTGCATGTCACCTAATAAAAAATAAGACTATTATCGGGGACTGTCAAATAATTAGATAACAGACGCTAAGAGTTGAGTGAGATTGCATAGCATTTGTAACACAATTAAATCTAAACCTGAAGCTAACTTCTGTTTTTTGTCCGAGTTCAAGTTCATAAACACATTGTAAATACTCATTTTGCCTTTGTGTCCAAAAGGGATTGAATTTGGGGTTAAGAGCACCAATTTTTGCGCTACCCGTCCTCTAGATTAATAAGTTACACTCTAATAAGGTGCACAATTCAATTAATTAAAATTCAAATGATACTAAATAATTAAATTGCGAGAACGATTTGTGGTCTTATAGAGTAAGTCCTCGTGTTGTCTAAACGGTATAAACCGAGGTATGAACGTGGATTATAGCCGGTCAATACCCAATGAATTGGGCCCAAACAATAATACATACAAGTCTTAATTACGACAAATGTAGTGGGCTCTCCCTACATTTGCTCGTCATACTTACTCGTCATTCAACTATGCCGACCTAAATATAGCATAGCGAATAATAACTAAGAAATAGCAAAATTGTATGCCGACGAGGCATAATCTCATATGCCGTGCAAGGTATCCAACAAGGCAGAGCAAGGTTTCCTTTGAAAACGAGGAGCCTCTACTCAGTTATCAACAAAGCAAGGAAATGGGCATTCCTATCCCAATTTACTCTCTTCCTCGACATCAACTAAGGCCGACCTATCATCACTTGCCGAGTAGCTCTCATCCAAGGCGCACGTGAACTGAAGAATATATTATATAATCCTACTCAAATAAATAAGGACTGTGAATAGTTATAATTCCATTAGAATTATAACCATCTCTCACACGCTTTTTTATTAAACAAGGACTCTACAATGATATACCTACAAATACAAGTCATAATTTATATTATTTGGGTAACACATCTTTTGACTCTAAATTATTGTCAATTGATTTCTCTATCTTTAAACACAAATAATTACTCACGCCGTAGGAAATTCGTCGGTAAACCCCGTCTTAATTTACGTGTTTGTTATTATTTTTCAGATTATTCAATTATCTAAAATATAACATGTCAATTAATTTTGACTGATTTAAACATTTTTGACATCATTACTTTACATTTACTGTCCTTTTCAGGTTGGGCTTTTATATATGAATAAGGTTTGGTCTAAAATATCAAGCTACTATTTTAGAAATTGGTATTAACGTACTAACAAAATGAACCAACAATAACGCGTAAGCTAGGCAATAATTTCACCTATCACTCAAATGAGCAAGTCAAGTCAAGTTAGGCACTAGTTAAATAATGTCAGATTGACCAATTGTGGCAAATAAAACTCGTTTTAACCCACTTAATTTGTGGGTTAATTAAGTCGGGTGAGCATTAAATAAGTCAGGTGAGCAGATTGGTTGGATCGACCGTTAATTTACATTCATGGGTGATTAGTGTTATGCTTTTCACATTTTTTTTTTTTTTATTACCCAGGTTCCCCAGCTTCGTCGGATCAATCCTGAACCACCAGGTACCGGCCCCTCAGTATGAGGGCGGAGGTAAATCGCGGTATATGCCCGAGGCAGTATGAGGGCGGAGGTAAATCGCGGTATATGCCCGAGGCAGCCAGGGTGGCAGCACTCCTTATACTCCTGGCCCCAAGGGAGCCCTCCTACAACGCAGCAGTTGAACTCCCCACACTGAGGTTGCAGTTTCAAAGAATGCCGTCTTCCTTAACCGCACTGGATGCAAGACCGTGGACTCCAAGGCTCCTGAAACCCAATGGAAGAATTAAATCCACAAGATCCCCCTTGGGGGGATCGAACCCCCGACCTTCCCGTAGGAAAGCCGACCATGATACCACTTGGCCAGGAGACCGTTGGTGCTTTTCACATATTTTGATTACATATAAATGGGTCTGGTGCGGGTACACGATGACTCGCAAATTTAACGGGTTACATATGTCGACTCGTTACAACTCGACTATAACAACGAGTCGGATCGATTAATTAACGACTAGAGCCGAGCGGGTAAACGGGTAACGAGTGAAAATTGACAGACCTAGCAATAATCAAAATATTACTCCCTCTATCCCGGTTATGGTTGTTACTTTCTTTTTTAGTTTGTCCCAGAAAAAGATTTTTAGTTTGCTTTATTTTTAAAATGGAAAATGAGATCTATTTACCACACTTAAAACAACAAACCCACTTACTATTTTCTACTTTATTTTTTATACTCATTATATTTTTATTTTTTTAATTTTCATGCAAAATCAAAGTAGGAAAATTAAACTGAGTCGAAGAGAGTAATCATTAAGAAGTCAATAATGCATAAATAAATTAACAGGCAGAGTTGATGGTTGGCAACTAAAGAAAAAATGTGGGGACAAAATTTATTTTCATTTGAAATTGTTTCTAACCCCCGTGCAAGACATAGGACATTTCCACCACACCTATTACCCCTACCAATTAGGCAATTACCCACTAAATTTTACGTGTAACCCCTCTGCACTCAAACTCAATATGAAATATTGTACACACCGAAAGCGTTTTTAGTTGCATAATGGGACTATTTGCACCCATGACCCATCCACCCCTTTCTCTCACACATATATAAACACACATATAAATAGAGAGAGGTGGAGGAGGGAGAAAGATATGTGTAATAAAAATTTATCAACATCATATTTTAAGTAAGAACTGTAAATAAATATTAAGTTAAATACGTAATCAACATTTTATAGAAAACTTTATAAGAAAATATTATTTATATTAATGTTATCCTTGATGACAATAATATTTATCAGCTATGACAATGAACAAATATAAAAAATTGTCTTACTATATGTATGTGTAATATTTTGTTCATAGTCACTACTCCTATTTAATTATTTGGCCCCCTCTATTTCCTTATTTTTTTGTTTTAAATTATACTCGTATGATAAATGATTATTGAGCATAAACTTCCCTAGCTCTCTCACTTGGCACCTCCTACTTATTCCCATTTTATTTTTTAATTTCAAAACACTAACTCTACTTGTATGATAAAGGATTATTGTACATAAACTTCCCTCCCTCTCTCATTTGGCACCTCCTACTTATTCCCATGATTTTTTTTTTTTTTTTTTTAATTTCAAAACACTAACTCACCCGCAAGGGTCAAACACTAACACCTCCCATCTTTTTTCACTGTAAATCTCTTTTTTTTTATGGTCAAAAGAGTCATCCCCATTGCGAACATTAAAAATTCACATCCTCACCAATGTCAAAAACATAACTTTAATAGCATTATAAAACTCCTTGAAACCACCCCTTTTGATTTGCAAATTAGAGTGCTAACAATGGTGAGTTTGTCTAGGGTTTTGTTTTGCTGTTGTGAATCATGTGTCCCTTCTTCTCCTTCCTCCGTTGTTGATTATTCTTCGTTCTATTCCATTTTCCTTCATCGCAGTAGTCGTTAGATACCAAAGATCAAACATAAAGTA
Source organism: Adenophora triphylla var. japonica (assembly GCA_022495995.1). Lineage (NCBI taxonomy): Eukaryota > Viridiplantae > Streptophyta > Magnoliopsida > Asterales > Campanulaceae > Adenophora > Adenophora triphylla. Next base: position 217,026 of record JAFEMH010002061.1, on the reverse strand, counting down.
GAGCACAACTACAAATCCTAGAAACTGTTGGACAATTGTGTAGGCTTCTCAAGAACTTAACGAAAAACTTGACAGAAAATGATAACGGAGATTGGAAACAAAAGAATTCAAGTCGAGTCTTGTATTTAATACAATCTCCATAAGAAGTTATTGCCCCGCACAGGTGCTTACGGTTTATATGGCAATCTTCTAGTAAGATAAAACGACTTATAAGTAAATGATAGGAGCACTCCAAATCAAATACTCTAGCGAACAACACAATGTTTGGAACTTTGGACTTTGAAGGATTTAATGCAACAATATGCAATGATTTGGGTATGATAATCTATCTTACTAGAGGGTAGGAAGGGTAGAAATACAGTATATGTTAATTGAAATTCGGAGGGTAAGTATATAAGGAGAGTCAAAGGGTTTGGTGGCTTTTCCTCAAAAAGTCACAACTTTGGTATAACGGCATTTGCACGGCCGTGTCCAATGAACCGCACGGCCGTGCAAGGCAATATGCACGGTCGAGTTCAAGGCTCAAGACGGCCGAGTGGCAAGCCAAGGCACGGTGCACGGCCGTGTCCTAGACACGTGCACGGCCGTGCAAACACTTCTTCACCCGCTCGTCGCCCCTTTAGCCACAACAAGTCCACCCCAATTTTGGGGACCAACCCAAATCAAACTTTGACCCAATATTTAACTCTTGTTAAGTTACAAAAGACTTTATCATTAATTCTCATTCACCCTAAATGGTTTTGAGACATTAAATGAGTTATATATAATCTACAACAGATGTAGATTACCATTTGTAACTAGTTCCGTTAACACATAACGAACTTCCGTTAGAAACTAGATCAACGTTAAGTTAAACTTAACTTTTCGTTATCCATTTCCAACAATCCCCCACATGAATGACAATTAATGCATGTATGCAATTTCGTCCAAAGTTCGGCGAACTATTATTACATCGGGATAGATAGCTTGTGGCCTCAATCTTCCCTAGTGAAATATTATCGGATATACTAGCCATTTGGTAGCGAGTCGATTTGAACCAAATGGACCGTCTGGGTGTATATCAAGACAATAATACTCACATAATAACAGCTCTAACAATTGTTGTTCTCACGTTTTTGTCCATTTTGACCCTGGACCGTATCTCATTCATAAGCGTTCATTTAGAGGCGGCCTTATTACCTCTCGCTTTATATAGGTGATTCTCACTATAAGGAGTATCATGCACTACTCCACCCGCAGGTATAGAAATCATTAAAAGTTTTCTCAACTTATCCTCACCACTGTTGCATGTGCTAGTACTTGGACGTTCTGGGAATGAGTATTCAACATCTCTAGGTTAATAAACCGAGTTGTTGTTTCCAAGTAACTCTACTAGAACTTATAACTTGGTTGTCTCATTGAACCAAGGGCCTGGGATCTCCATTTCTCAAGGTTGAGTGTCCGCTATAAGTTCTTTTGTTGTGGGTTTTTAAACCCATTCCCCTTAACAGTTTATACAGTTGATCTCTATTACTACCCTTAGGTAGACGGATCCGATTTTGACTTCACATGGCTAGTTGTGACAGTCGCATATTGAGATCAATTGTACTATGGTAGTGTGTCTAAGACCATTATGTCTAGACTTACCATGACGTTCTACACCTTTTCCTATTTTTCATTGTCGTCACAATGCCTTAGGTCATGTAGACACAAGCTTATTCCACGAAGGAATATCTTTCAAGACCATTCAACTTACATAGGAATTGTAATCTTTTAATCATAAGTATATCCTTAAGTACACCAAGTACTTATGATTATAATATTCCAGTGATTGATTACAATTACAATTAGACCTTTAGTCTATCTAGAATGATCGATCCCCTTCGAGTGATCAAATTCTTCTATCTGGTCAGTTTCTTCAAGTGGTTATTATCTCTGTACCGTTCAGACTTCCCAAGTATTCAGTATCTCTAAGTGGTTTGACCTCCTTAGAGTCTACCTTTCAGAGATCTACTTTACAGAGATTACCTCTCAAGAATTTATTTGAACTTTCGAAGTACTTTTTCAAGATAATGGGATTGTGAAGGAACTAATCCTTCAGATGATCTAGAGATCTTTATCTCTAATATAACATCGGCTAATCCCATATCTTTCATGTCAAAGTTCTTCTTTAACATGTCTTTGGTATTCATGATCAATTCATGACTACCATTGTTATCCACGTAAGGACAGACTATTAACAAATGATTCAGATGTTCTTTTAATGTATGTAGACACATTTGTCACATTCATTAATCTTGAATCCATTTGATAACATAGTTCTATCAAACTTCTTATGCCACTGTTTAGTTGCTTGTTTAGTCCATATGAATACACAAGTAGATCCAACACGGTTGTGCGACATAGAACACTCTGTTGTGTCATTTTGGATAATCTTGCATGAATCATAATGTCCTTTTGACAACTATCCTGGCTTTCTACAGATCCATAGGCTTTATACTTTTTTTTTTTTTTTTTAAGAATCCAATTGCAACCTAATGGTTTGCAACTTGGAGGGAGATCTACCAATTCCCAAGTATTATTAAGCATTATGAATCTTTATCTCATTGTTAATAGCCTCTTTCCAGAACGAACTATCCGGACCAGATAACGCTTCCTTAATAGTTGCTGATTCGTTTTCCAACATAAATGATAGAAAATCAGGACCAAAAGACTTTTCCACTCTTGCCCTTTTACTACGTCTAAGTCCTTCATCCTTAACTTTGAGATGGACCGTTTGTAGTCTAATGTTTAAAGGTTTCATCCTTGGCATATCTAGTTTTGCAACCCAATGGTTCGCATAGGAAGATCAACCATCTTCCAAAATAGAATAGGATGCATTTGTCCTTCAATTGTATCTTGGTTTTTCTTCTTATTAAGAAGACCACCACCGTTTCTATAAATTTTCTTATTAAAATTTATGCATTTCCTATCATTTCAAGGAAGTATATTTTCAAAGAATATAACATGTCTTGCTTAAGTATTTCTACTTTAGCCGAATACCCCCACAGTTTAGGTATTTATAAAACAGCTTACGAATACTTCAAATTCGTTAGGAGTTTTTATCATCAAATAACTTCCACATATATGATGATCCATTCTTTTAACTGTTAACAGTTTCTGTTAATACTAGAAGTTCATATCAATAGAACTTATGTATTTAGCTTGTACCCCCACACTTGAGGTGTACTTCCACATATCAAATATTTTATGAATGTCCTAATTCATATTTAATATTTTCTTTTATGTGGAGTCATTTAATTGTAATAACCAAGTTATCTACAATGTCTTTCATCTCCTTGAGATGAACCGACGACATAGTCATATCTATGTTTAAGTGAGGTCTCTTCAACCATTTTTCCCCGGTTGAAGAATACTGCATTGCCAATGGAAACGTAATCCATGGTTTTTGGGTCCTATCTTAACCTCTTTAGGTTTAGATATTTCTACCTTTTCTAGGTATACCCACATAAGACGGAACTTATCAATAAGGAGTTCACCATCTCCTTAAAAGTTCTATCTTCCTTTTTCAATTGATTTGAGTGTGTAAGAAGCTTTCGTTTGATAAATAAGTGTCAGCGTCCCAACAATTATTTTTCAAACGGTACTACTTACTAACCACCTCTATCACTTCGAAACTCTTAATTGTTCATTAAGATGAATCACAAACCTTATTGTTTACTTAAAACTTTAAGGTTTTACCTATTACTTTTCCAAAAGATGAACTTTGCATTATCAAATGCAATCATTAATAGAAGTAAATAACTATCTATTTACTATTTCGGTTTGAACTCGATTTCTACAAAAGAAATCGCAATTGATTTGGCGAATCAAATTTCATTTTAGGTAGTAATTTTAAATTAACTCGTCGACTTAGTGAATTTAAATTTACACGACCTAAATGAACACGCCATAACAATTGGAACACTTCAAACCAAGTAGATAAAATCCGAAATTTTATTCTTCGCACTTAGGCGGATAAACAATTACAATTTAAGGAGTCCTTCAACAAGGTACCCTTTACTAACACAACAACCACTTTTGGTCAATTCAATCTTATGCCCCTAGGCTAAGTTGATCAAAGTCCAATGGAACATTTCTATCTTCATTCACATTGGCTTGAAGAGGGTTTCCATCTTGGTTGTTGATTCTAGGATGTAGACATTCCCTAGCCATATGCCCGGGTTTGCCGCAATTAAAACAACTACCTTTGACCTTCTTGGCGGTCCTCTTCACTTTCCCGGATTTCTTTCTCTTGTTTCCTGTACTTCTTTCCACCAAGTTCACTATGCGGTCTTTTAGTCACAATGCACATAGTATTGTGCATCTCGAGAAAGTCCCAAAGTTCTCTCGCGGTCTTTATGCCACAACACACCTTGTATTGTGCGTAATCCAAGCCATTAAGAATATAATTGCGACACAAGAAATCGCTGTGATTCCAAGTATCCAATTCATTCTTTGCTTTGGATTCATCCTCGTTGGATATCAATGGTGGATATTCCTAAAGAAAATGCACCAATTTTAATGTTGTCAAATAGACCAACATTTTCTGTTGCCACCTTTTAAAGTTCATCCCGGTAAGAATACCCGGTCTTTCCGCATGTACGAACACATGAGACGGAGGGAGAGCATTAAGAGGTGCAACCCTTGAGGTTGTACGTGAAGGAGGTTTCTTACCATGAACCGGGTGAGACGGTGTAACATTGTTGAATGTAGCATCACCTTGAGAAGGAGGCGTCACATTCCCTTGACTTGATTCTGTGGAGTCTTTCTCGTTTGCCATCTTGAAGATCTTGAAGAAGCGTAAATAACTTCTTACGATTGTTGGACAATTGTGTAGGCTTCTCAAGAACTTAACGAAAAACTTGACAGAAAATGATAACGGAGATTGGAAACAAAAGAATTCAAGTCGAGTCTTGTATTTAATACAATCTCCGTAAGAAGTTATTGCCCCGCACAGGTGCTTACGGTTTATATGGCAATCTTCTTGTAAGATAAAATGACTTATAAGTAAATGATAGGAGCACTCCAAATCAAATACTCTAGCGAACAACACAATGTTTGGAACTTTGGACTTTGAAGGATTTAATGCAACAATATGCAATGATTTGGGTATGATAATCTATCTTACTAGAGGGTAGGAAGGGTAGAAATACAGTATATGTTAATTGAAATTCGGAGGGTAAGTATATAAGGAGAGTCAAAGGGTTTGGTGGCTTTTCCCTTGAAAAGTCACAACTTTTCGGGTATAACAACATTTGCACGGCCGTGTCCAATGAACTGCACGGCCGTGCAAGGCAATATGCACGGTCGAGTTCAAGGCTCAGCACGGTCGAGTGGCAAGCCAAGGCACGGTGCACGGCCGTGTCCTAGACACGTGCACGGCCGTGCAAACACTTCTTCAGCCTGCTCGTCAGCCCTTTAGCCACAACAAGTCCACCCCAATTTTGGGACCAACCCAAATCAAACTTTGACCCAATATTTAACTCTTGTTAAGTTACAAAAGACTTTATCATTAATTCTCATTCACCCTAAATGGTTTTGAGACATTAAATGAGTTATATATAATCTACAACAGATGTAGATTATCATTTGTAACTAGTTCCGTTAACACATAACGAACTTCCGTTAGAAACTAGATCAACGTTAAGTTAAACTTAACTTTCCGTTATCCATTTCCAACAGAAACAGACAATAATTTCGCGAGAAATAGTAACTACAATTAAATTACTCATATAGTAAAATATTAGAACAAATCCAAAATCGTAAACACAAAAGAAAAAAGAGTTAAATTCAAATCAGGTACAAACAAACTACAAACCATAAGAATATGCCCAAACAAAATTTAAAATTACAATTACTCTAAGAAATAATATACACATATATACTCATGAACATTTTAATTGAATTTCCTTTTCGTTACATAAAACCTAGGTAAAAGGGGGCAATGGAAATAAATAAAAAAGATTTTTTTTAAAAGAATAGTGATTAAGAAAAGGCCTCAAATAAGAGGGAAACAGGTTGTTTACCTAGTAAAGTACGGGGAGAGAGAGGTATGATTATGGAGCCAGACTACGACAAAAAGTAATATTGAGTAGTCTTTGGGGTCGAATATGGCTTCTGAAAGTATGGTGGACAGGGTTAAATGGTGATTCAAATTGGGATAATCGGTGTGTGAGTGGGTTGTGTAACTTCATATAACCGCTCTAGGGAGTGGGGAGTTGGATTATTTGGATAAATTCATATCGTCTGATTAATTTTGTTAGGATCAATTTCAGAATCTTTTTGTCTCGGAAATTACCTTCAATATCTATTGTAATATACTCTCTCCGTCCACTTACTTACTTCACAATTTCTATTTTGGGTGTTCAAATACATACTTCATACTTTGTTTTTTTATTTAAAATGGAAAGTTTTTATCACTATTCCCTCCACTCATTCTCTCTCCTACATTATTTTAATACTCACAACACCATTATAATTTACTATTCCCTCTACTTATTCTCTCTCCTATTTTACTTTTACAATCACAACATTTATATCATTATTTTTTTCCTTAATTTCCGCATAAACAGTAACTGTGAACTAACTAAGTGGACGGGGGAGTAGATAATAATAATATTCAGACAGATGGAAAATACGCTTAATCAATAAACACACATGAAGGTATCCTGATGATAGGGCCTAAAGTCCGTCAGCCTATGCTACTAATCCTAGTCTAGATATGGTCATTACATACAAACACCATTAAATGATATATGCATGCCGCTAAACGCGACCCTCCAATATCATAATCTATAATCGGTAGCAAGAGGCCTTGACAACTTTTCAATATAACTTTTACAAATTCTTCTAATATACTGCTTCTATTTTAATTGAAAAGGGAGAGGTCTTCTCCATCTCATAACTAATACTCCTTCCGTCCCGTTGATTAGTTTATCATTTTAAGTTTGACACGCAAATTAAGAAAAATAGGAGAGAGGAAAAAGTATTGTGAGTATAAAACTAAAATAGGAGAGAGAATGAGTGGAGGGAATAATAAATTTGAAAAGTGTTATGAATGTAAAAGTAAAGTAGGAAAGGGAATTAATGGGTGGAATAGTAAAGATTCTTTGCCATTTTAGGAAAGATGAAGCTTTTAACGGGACATCCGTTTTGACAACAAGTGAAGTTATCAATGGGACGGAGGGAGTATATACTTCAGTCTTTCACCTGATCCATGAATAATCCTCGGCCCAGAAGATGGTTTCCCTCAAACTGTTTGAGAGAAAGAGAGAATGGAGAATTAAAAGGTGTAATGCGACCTTGAGGAGAAAAAAAGCAGAAAGAAGCATAGAAATCATTAGAGAACTAATTTGCTAAAAGAAATCATCAAACTCATATATTAAGCACCAGGTCAACTACATGCATAAAATAATCAAAATCAGTAATTTTTTAAAAGTCTGAAAAGAAAAATTAGAATTGAACCTTTTAACTTTTTGCCAATGTAGAAGTAGAGAACTATTTTCTGGCCAACATTAGTAAGAATACGACAGAACGGGTAACCACGGAGATAGAGTAGCGAATTTTGATAGCAGTTTTTTTAGGCAGTTAGAGTTAAATTTATGGTTTGGTATTAGGCTGTAGGATTGAATTTTGAGATTTAATCCTAACTCTTATTTGTGTTAGCGGTTAAGACTGAAAAGGTGGGGAGTTGTATGACATGTTGGTTGGGGATGGGGAGAATATATGCCGTCAGATCAATTTATTAGATTCAATCTCAGCCTCTTTTTTGTCTCGACAGTTATTCTCATTCCCTATTGTATTATAGACTAGTATTCTTACCCGTGCCAATGGTCCGGTGACAGTATGAATTTGGCTGGTTCTATAAAAGTGTATAACGTATTCTGCGATAGGGAGGATGCATGGAGAGGTCAATTGACTTAATTGTATGGTTAAAGTTTTATATCATCACCCGAAGCCTTGCTTGATTTGAACTTAATAGTTAAATTGATTAACCCGGTGAAAGAATGCAATTTTTTTGTTAAACTACAATCTTAATATTTGATTCAAGCTCTGAAAGAATTCAAAAATGTTATAAACTTTATGGGATGAAGGTTATATAAAATTAACAAAAATGTATTTCGTTAAATTTTAAGCAAATTTGTTAACAGAGTGAGAACATTTTGAAAAATGTAAAAGTTCAGTGAGAACATTTGAAAAAAACATAATTCAGTGAGAACATTTTGAAAAATGTTATAGTTCAGTGATGAAAATATGGTTTTTGCCAAAAATTAAAAAATAAGTGAATAAAGGAAACCGCTCACTGTCAGCCCTTAAATTAGAGTTACTAAAAAATAATCCAAAGATTGAAATTAAAAAAAAAATCATTTAATAATAGTCATTAATTAAAGGCAATTATGAATTAATCTGGACCCTTCTTTATCTAAAGTCAATATAAAGTTATTTTGAGCTTTCTTCATTCTGTTACCCCCGCCAACACTCGCTTTCCTCATTCCTGTTAACCCCTCTCGTCCCCCACTTACTTTCCTCTTTTTTGGCAATTCTCAACCCAACTCAGTACCCTCTTCTCGATAACCTTGCCTACCCATATAATACTAAGTAAAAAAAAAGTTATAATTCTGCGAAATAAAGGGAGTGATCGGATCTACACACTTTTATTTTTAAAAAGTATATTACAAAAGTAACCAAAATCCATGTCAGTTAATTTTATATTTATTTTTCTGCACACTTTTATTTTTAAAAAATTAATTAATTTTATATTTATAAAAATATGTCAAAATTTGATTGAGTTAATAAAAAAAATCATATATTACAAAAGTAACCAAAATTCATGTCAGTTAATTTTATATTTATTTTTCTACACACTTTTATTTTTAAAAAATTAATTAATTTTATATTTATTAAAATATGTCAAAATTTGATTGAGTTGATTATGCGAAATAAAGGTAGCGATCGGATCTACACACTTTTATTTTTAAAAAGTATAATACAAAAGTAACCAAAATTCATGTTAGTTAATTTTATATTTATTTTTCTACACACTTTTATTTTTAAAAAATTAATTAATTTTATATTTATAAAAATATGTCAAAATTTGATTGAGTTAATTCTGCGAAATAAAGGGAGCGATCGGATCTACACACTTTTATTTTTAAAAAGTATAATACAAAAGTAACCAAAATTCATGTTAGTTAATTTTACTTTTATTTTTCTACACACTTTTATTTTTAAAAAATTAATTAATTTTATATTTATAAAAATATGTCAAAATTTGAGTGAGTTGATTCTGCGAAATAAAGGGAGCGATCGAATCTACACACTATTATTTTAAAAAAAGTATATTATAAAAGTAACCAAAATTAATTAATTTTATGTTTATAAGAATATGTCAAAATTTGATTGAGTTGATTCTGCGAAATAAAGGGAGCGATCGAATCTACACATTTTTATTTTTAAAAAGTATATTACAAAAGTAACCAAATACATGTTAGTTAATTTATATTTATTTTTCTACACACTTTTATTTTTAAAAAAATTATTACTTTATATTTATAAAAATATGTCAAAATTTGATTGAGTTAATAAAAAAATCATATATTACAAAAGTAACCAAAATCCATGTCAGTTAATTTTATATTTATTTTTCTACACACTTTTATTTTTAAAAAATTAATTAATTTTATATTTATAAAAATATGTCAAAATTTGATTGAGTAGATTCTGCGAAATAAAGGGAGCGATCGGATCTACACACTTTTATTTTTAAAAAGTATATTACAAAAGTAACCAAAATTCATGCTAGTTAATTTTATATTTATTTTTCTACACACTTTTATTTTTAAAAATTATATTACAAAATTAACCAAAATTAATTAATTTTATATTTATAAAAATATTTCAAAATTTGATTGAGTTGATTCTGCGAAATAAAGGGAGCTATCGGATCTACACACTTTTATTTTTAAAAAGTATATTACAAAAGTAATCAAAATCCATGTTAGGTAATTTTATATTTATTTTTCTACACACTTTTATTTTTTTAAATTAATTAATTTTATATTTATAAAAATATATCAAAATTTGATTGAGTTGATTCTGCGAAATAAAGGGAGCGAACAGATCTACACACTTTTATTTTTAAAAAGTATATTACAAAAGTAACCAAAATCTATGTCAGTTAATTTTATATTTATTTTTCTACACACTTTTATTTTAAAAAATTAATTAATTTTATATTTATTTTATGACAGTTTTTGACTGTTGAATTGGATTAATCATGGCCGCTTTTAGTCTCTTGTCAATAGGATTAATATTACATAGGATCTTTATTCCTAGTCATTAGGTGGTTATTTTCGCTCTATATTGTATACTATTAGATTGGGGTTAGAACATAAGTTTAGTCGATTATGATTTTATTTTTGTGACTATTGGCTTTTCAACCTTATATTATAACCGATAGATATATACTAAATCACAATTTTATATTATGTTTTTTTATTGTAATAGTTTTCTTATTATTATAATTTCTTATTATAATAGTATTCATTGTCCTTTTGTAATTTTATATTTTCTTAATTAGTGATTTTTAGGTTATATATATTTATACAATGTTAATAATAAAACTTTACTAATTTATATCAATTCTATCTCTCTCATTTATGAATTAACTTCGTCTAAACAGCCTTTATTCTATTAATAAGTTGATTTCTTTAATTTCAAGTATCTATCCTAATTGAGTTCAAACCAGTTGCCAATGTTTAAGTCTTTATCTCTATTATTATTAGGGAAATAAAATGAGTAGGTCGGCTGAGAAACGCGTTTCTTCATAACTATGGAGAAACGTGTTTTTAATAGCCAGAAGCTTTGCATTTGATATCCAGAAAAAAAAAAAACCCAAGGCAGAGACCAAAGCTTCTGGATATCCAGAAGCTTTGGGTTTGATATCCAGAAACTGTTAGGTGCATATCCAGAAGTATGTGAAATGTATGTCCAGAAACTGTTAGGTGCATATCCAGAAATTGTTAGGTGCATATCCTGAAATGTGTTAGGGCATATCCGTAAATTGCTATTGAAGGTTTCTGGATATCCAGAAACCTTCAAATGTAAATCCAGAAACCATCAAATGAATATCCAGAAACATTTTGAAGGTTTCTGGATATTCATTTAAAGGTTTCTGGATATCACTTTCATAAGGTTCTGGATATCCAGTTCATTGTCGCGCGACAAGTCGGGACCCGTTTCTCCATAACTTATGGAGAATTCTCCCTAGATTTTGGCAAATAAAATAAAGTTACAAAATTTTGCTTACAAAATGAATGAGTTAGCGATATTTTATTGCTTGCATCAATAGTGTACTCGGTACACTATGTTGGAAATTAAATTATAAGCACCACAGATTAAACAACGATTTAATCAACAGTAGGGGATTTTATTGATCAAGTCAAAACGTACCAATTAAGCCAATAGCAAAACCGAAAGCCAAGGAACAGGATCAGGAAAACAGACAGAAACAAGATGAACAAACAGTTAGAAAACTTATCGTGATTTGATCGAGTCGCCTTAGGAAGACTGTCCTAAGAGAAAATATTGCCCCCAATTGGTGCAACTCAGGTACAGGCAAATTTCTCCGAGGATAAAACGATCACGGATTACGTACCACACAATAGCACACAGGTAGGTAATCACCGGCGGTCCTATCTCAGTCGCCTTGAATCTCACGAACGAATCTCTATGAACGGGAGTGATTGATCAATGAATAAAAGCAAGAGAATTGTGTTTCTCTCTAATATTCATGTACCAAAAACGGCTGGGAGGAAGAGAGTATTTATACATGTGGTAAAATTAGGTTTAAGGCTTAATTTAGACCTAAAAACCTGATTTAATTCGGCCCAGGATTTCACCATCCCGTCACAAGCGCGGCCGCCCTAGGGGCATGCGCGACCGCGCTCAAGGTCAGACAGATTGGGTGGAGCTACGGTAGAGAAGCGCGGCCGCCCTCATGGCTTAGCGCGGCCGCTCTCGAAGGCAGTAACTCCGACGTGAAATTCCTCCTTGCCAAGTTCAATACAAGCCAATTATCCTCCAAGGCAATATGACTATGAACTTAAACACCACATATGCAAATATTCCAACACACTATAATTAAAATACTAATAAAATTATTACACCTAAAATTTTGTTAGCAAATTTTTATGCCCCTAGTATTATTATTCGTATAGTTACTGTTCTTCCAAAGCATAATACACACTACTACAATTGCATGTTACACATAAAACCCTAACACCGTGAACATATTTAATTATTTTAGTATTTGATATTTTTTAGACATGCAGCATTTGTTTCGAAACTGAGTAAAAAAATACGGTATCTATTGTATGATAGAATAAAGCAAAATAATAACTAAAATGTTTGCACTACTTTGTTATGAAACAATAGTCAGTTAATGCAATTTTTGACTTTATTCATAAACAGTTTCTCTAAATTTTAATACATGAACAAAGTTGCGTAAATCCAATCTCATTTACTCTATTATAAGTGTGAGTTTTTGATGTAATATTGTTGTTGTATTTATTGTAGGGAACAGAAAAAGTATAATAATATTAATGAGTACATAAGCAGAGACATAGATAATAAAGTGAACAACTCAAGATTAAACAATAACTACATCCAAATAGCGAATCTAGTCTCTCTACTTTTGGACACTATTAAACAAGCTTTGGAACAGAATAATTGAAAAGTATTTTATTTATTGCACATAATATAATATTGAGTTGGTCTTATAAAAAATTAGTTTTTTGTTAAGATAAGGAAAAACGTGTTTTTAAAATAAACGGTGGCAATTTTGTAATTACTGGCAACCATGTTCAAAATAAACGGTGTCATTTTCGTAATTAATGGTTCCCCCGTTTATGCCAGTGCGTGTTTAACAAACTGCCAGTGTGACAAAGTGCCAGTTCATATGTAACAAAGTGCCAGTAAAAAAAGTGTCAGTACCAGTTTAACAAAGTGCCAGTGTAAACTGGTACTGGCACTTTGTTAAACTGAAACTGGCACTTTTTACACGGACACTTTTAAATACATGAACTGACACTCTTCACACTGGCACTCTGTTACACTAACACTGGCACTCTGTTACACTAATATTTTCTTTGGCTCTCAAAAATACAAGCACTGGCATTAAAAAATACATGGACTGACATTTGATTATACACTAACGGGCACTTATTTATACACTAACGGGCACTCAAATATACACCAACGGGCACTTGATTATACACTAACGGGCACTTGATTAATCACCAAATGGCACTCAAAATAACATGTACCGGCACTCAAAAAAATATGAACGGCATTAAAAATCAATTAAGCGGCATTCAATTTCTACCCAAACTCAAAGCTGGCATTCAATTTCTACCCAATCGGCATTCAAAACACAAGAACCGGCACTTCAAAATCAAGCCGGCATTCCACAAAACATAAGCCGGCATCCGAAAACTAGAACACTCGGCATTCAAAAACAAAACACTGGCATTCAAAAACCAACAAAACAAATTAGAAACAAATTTCTTGAATTGAGGACGGTGAAGAAATTGTTGCCGAGGACGGTACCAGAAACACCAAACAAAACACAAATTCCAGTGACGATCAAGGTACGGCCAGGGGGGATTTGGATGAAAATTGAAGGGGAGGGATTTGGGCCGGAGAAGACGGAGGTTGCTTGGCCGGAGTAGGAGGGCGTCGGCTTAGGGCTAGAATAGGGCCGGAGAAGATGGTGGAGAAGGTCAGTTGTTGGCGATTGAAGGAGTGTTGGAGGTCGCCGGTTGGTTTCAGGGATCGGAGAGGGGATTGGTGTTGCCGGAGAAGGAGATCGCCGGTAATGGATTTGGTGAGGACGAAGAAGAAGACGCAGAACTTCACTTTGCGTATAGAGAGAGAGAGAGGAGAGAGACTTCCTTTGCGTATTTGGGTAGAGAGAGAGAGAGGTGTTATTATATGTGTGTAACTGTCTGTTGCGTTGCGGTAAAACACGTTTTTTGTTAAGTTAACAAAAAACGCGTTTTTTATAAGTTTTTGGCTATAATATTTGGTTCTTAATATAAAATTCACCATAATACCTTTAAAAAAAAAGAAGAAGAAGAAATTAAGAAATGTAAGTGCCAATAAATAAATAACTCAATAATTTGCAATGCCATTGTGGTGTTGTTGGAGAAGTTCCACACAAAGTGGACAAGAGAAAGCTTCAAAATTATTTCCCTTACCCAGGGGCGGAGCCAGGAATTTGACGAGGGGGGGGCCGAAAATTTTTTTCGGGTCGGGGACAAGTAAAAAATGGGTCGGATTCATGAAAAACAAATAAATAAGGAAAAATGTCATAATATTTCATACACAAAATCATGTTCAAAATAGTTCAACAGAACGGGAAATAACCGGAAAAAAAAAACTTACAATTTAAATAGCACTAGTGGCACATTTGTAGAGAGAGAGAGAGAGAGAGGAAATTACCGAGAGAGAGAGAGACGGGCCGTCTCAGACGGCAGCAAGAACTAGAGGAGAAGTAGCAGCGGCGGCGGCGGCGAGGAGGAGGAGCGGCAGCGGCGGCGTCGAGGAGGAGCGGCGTCGATCGAGGAGGGGAAAATGGGTTCTAGGGTTCAAGGAGGAGCAACGTGCAGAGGAGAGGAAACGTAATGTTGCTTCCTCTGATTTTTTTTTTTTTAAAATACGCCTTTTTCTTTTTTTTTTTTTCTTTTTTTTTTTTTATTAATCAAAACTACGTCGTTTTGATTAATGAAAAAAACGAGGACTTTCTCTTCTCCGGCAAAGTACTCCGGCCAAATCCCTAATTTCTCCAGATTCCGGCAAGGGGGGGCAAAAAAAAAAAAAAAAATACACCGCATTGGCCGGCCGGGGGCAAGTGCCCCCCCATGCCCCCCTGGCTCCGCCCCTGCCCTTACCCTCCACATACTCCCTCCGTCCCATTAGTATTAGCACAAATACTGTTTGCGCGGGAATTAAGGAATATGATATTTTAATAAAATGTTGTGAGTGTAAAAGAATGAGTGGAGAGAGAATGAGTGGAGGGTGTAATAAATTATAATGGTGTTGTGAGTATTAAAATAATGTAGGAGAGAGAATGAGTGGGGTTGGGTGAATATTTTATTAATATAAAGTTTCCTTTTTGGGAGTGTGCGAATATTAGCGGGACGCCCAAAAAGGAAAGTGTGCTAATATTAGTGGGACGGAGGGAGTATATAAATTGATTTGTTTTCTTTGTTGCAGCCACAGCTGTATTCATTGCCTATAATTTAATACCAAGACCAAGACCAAAAACATTACTAGTATTATTAATTTAACAAAGGTCAATACCATATAGATTTTTGTATGTTAAATTCTGCATCAGTGCTCTTCCTTAACTTAACCAACAGTAACAATTTAAAGAAAATAATTAATTTGCAGGAAATTTGTAGATATTTTGTTCAATTCCTGAATACTAACTTACTACTACTCCTTCGTCTGTCTTAAAATAAATAACGTTTCGTTTCGTTTTATTTTTCGATTTATCCCAAAACTCACACAAGATCACTAGACAAGACAAAGAGGATAAAACCCGAATGCAAAAAGAAGGTTGAAATTGTAGGTGAGATAAAGGCCGCAAAACCAACTAACCAAGGATAAAGCATATAACTTCTCCATTATAACCCTAAAATAATCAAGAAATAACCTTTTTTTCTACAAGAAAGATTTACAAGCTTTAGTGCAAATCTTTTCATAATTAACTATTACTGCCTCATTATTTACGACAATGTGCATGCCTCATCAAAGGTCAATCATGAAACCTTTTAAGACTAAGGCTCTGTTTTTTTGTTTTTTTTGTCAGTAAAATGTAAAACGTTATTCTCATTTTTCGACGGCGGTAAGTATTGAAAAATGGGAAAATTATTTTCTGGAAAATGTTTTACGCCCTTTTCAACGTAAAATGACTTACGGATTTTTTTAAGTAAAATATTTTTCGAAAAATGATAACACCCTCACACGCCTAACTTTTCATACACCCCCACGTTACCCTCACCACCACCACCCCTGACCCCCCACCTTCCGGTTAAAAAAAAAAATTAATCATTTAAAATTTATTTTTAACAACTCTCCACCTCACTCCACTTACCACCACCACCCCAGCCTCCCACCTCCCGTCAGATCAAAAAAAAATTAATCATTTAAAATTTATTTTTAACAACTCTCTATCTCACTCCACTTACCACCACCACCCCAGCCTCCCACCCTCCGTCGGGTAAAAAAAAAATCATTTAAAATTGATTTTTAACAACTCCCCCCCCCACTCCACTCACCCCCACCCCACACACCCACAACCCCCCGTGTAAAAAAAAAAATTAATCATTTAAAATTTATTTTAACAATTCCCCACCCCACTCACCACCACCACTCCCACCCCACCCCCACTCGGGTAAAAAAAATAATAATCATTTAAAATTTATTTTAACAACTTCCCACCCCACCCCACTCACCACCACCACCACCACCACCACCACCCCCAACCCACTCACCACCACCACCCCTACCCCTACCCCCCCCCCCCACACCCTACTCAAATTATCTCAAATTGTGTTTTTATCGAAAAATATTTTCATTAAACAGATGAATTTTTTTTCGGAAAACATTTTCCTTACCAAACAGCCGAAAACATGTTTATCTCATTTTTCAAAAAATATTTTACAGGAAATTCATTTTTCGAAAAACATTTTACGAAAATTATTTTCCGTAAAACATTTTCCATTGAAACAAACGGAACTAAGACTAAGACGATGACAAATTGCTCTGTTTTTAGCCCTACAAGGCAAGGGATCAAAAGAGCAAGAAACAAGTAAGGGGCCGTTTGGCATTGCGTTCTAGTAGCCCAAACATGCGTTTTAAGTTTAAACGCAAGTCTATCGCTGTTTGGGAAAGAAATTGGGTTTGCGTTCTGGAGGTCGAGAACGCAGAAAAAAGCGTTCCATGATAATCTGCTCAATAGGTGCTTTTACAAGAATCACTTCTTGGATAATCTCTATCTAAATTTAAATCTATATTATGCCCTTGAACATTATTTAATTTTACCACAAATATACCTTGAATTATCCCTTTTCTTTTCGCTGCCTATATTTTTCGACGAACACTTCTTCAATTCTGAGATCAATTTCTTTCATCTTCTACTTTGTTATTCAATAATGATATTAATGCTTCTTCTATCTTTCCCTGGTTTACAATTAGGGATCTTCAATAATAAGGAAGAGAATAATGGGGTCTTAATATCCCTTTGATTAACGCACACCAAGTGTTTGTGTTTTTGTCTGAACCATGTTTAGTTGGTGAAATGCTCACCCTTTCTTAATGCATTCTACTTGTTTTGGTATGTTAATGTATTGTTGAGAACTTATAGTAGCATCCTTTCTCATCATCACTACCGTTGGTGCCATATAGATACTATGTCCTGTTATGCCTTTAGTGCTGATGGACAATTGCTTTCTTTTGGAAGCTTTGATAGCCTTATTAAAGTGTGGAACATACCTTCAAAGATCTTTTGTGCACACTTACTTGATGGTCCTAAAGCAGTCGCTTAGTCGGTTAGGTGGCACCTGTAAGGACACTTGGTCATTGGCTTCTTCCTAGTCAATATTAGGGAATGAACAGTTGTAAATTCTATTAGGAGTAAAAGTTCTAAGCTTCCATGGTCCATGTTCCATTTCCTTAATACATCAGACCTTTTATAGCATTCGTTGCTTTTCTTCATTCACCATGGAATAGTGGCTGGCACATTTGAGTAGGTTTCTTAACTATTTGGATGTGGTATTTGAAATCGTCTTTTGAAGCCATCCTTTTGCTAGAGCATATGTCGCAAATCAGTTTGTATACTCCCTCCATACTAAAATGAATGTCCAAATTCTTTTTTAAATTCGCTCATGATCATATGAGTAAATTTGGAAATTCTTGGACACTTATTTTGGAACGGAGGCAGTAACATTTTGGATGATATGTCTATTGGGACATATGGATCTTATGTAATTATATATGTTTTATTTGCAGGAAATCAGGCTCCAATACTTGTGATTTGACTATGGATGATGGAGCAATAGTGGCTGGCACATTCGGACTTCCAATAGAGATAGTGAGCAAGTTCAAACTGCAAGTGCTGTAAGAAATTTCATCTTATTCCCTTTATCTTTTCATCAAGTTAACAAAGTTATGTATACAATTGTCTAATGAATTAATCTGTCGTTTGTTGTCAGATATACTGATGACAAGCTAAGAATTACCCGCGGATATGGCAATATTGTATTTGTTCACTTGCGTGTGAATGGGTTCAGAATTTTTCTCCGTTTGCACATGAAGAAAGTAGGGGCCTCTGTGTGGTGTTTTCAGTGGATTGGTTTCTTCTTGTAAATCTATATAATATTCATATATTGAGAGTTTAATATGGTCTACTATTGAACTAGCATTTTGTCAAAAAAATGCTAAAGCGGATGAAGTAATTCACAATTATGAGAGACGCCTCGAACTTGTACTAACACGAGACTCTTATTGAACGAGAAATTGATCAATTTCGCGATCGATTGACATTACAAATTGCAACATCCGGTAGTAGTTAACATTGAAAATGCAAATTTCATTTTATTTTTAATTTTCAAATTAATATGTTATCTTTTTTAATTTAGGAGGATTCTTATGAGTTTAAATGTGTAAGGGTATTTTAGTCATTATTAATTTTATAATCACTTATATAGTGTGGTAGCCAAACATATTTGAAAATCACTTTCAACATAAAATCACTTTTCAAAATTGTAAGTCAAACACAGTATTGAGTTTTGAACAATCACTTTTACTAAAATCACTTATTGAGAATCACTTTCAAATAATCAGAAGCAATGCCAAACTAACCCTAAATTGCAATGCCAAAAGTGCTATATCTCGAATTGGACCGACCCAATCAACCTAAAAAATGGTTATAGAAGGAAGAATCCATAGCTTTTATTTTACAATCTAATAAACACGATGATAAATGAATTGACATATTATCAAGAAAAGGAACAATACTACGATCAAGATAATTGAGCATGTCTAAATACCCTAATCATCATCTCGGTCTATCGTAAATTTCCTTCCTTCCTAATTCCATAGAAAAAACAAGAACTAGGCCTGTACATTCAAATCCGCAATAAAAATGAAAATATTTTGAAAAAAACATGAAAATCGAAATAGATTTTCTCTTAACTCTTAGTAATAGTAGTAGTAGTAGTAAATTGGTAATAATAATTTCTTTACTGGGAAATTTCTGCTAATTTCTGTGACTTGAGAAAGCTCTGCTGCTTTTCAATAAACGTCTCTACTTTGAGCCGAAACTCCTCGTTGCTTAACTTGTCAAATGACGTCAATGCCCTTCGTCCGTGGTTACTGGAGGTGACGACTAATCGTCCAATTTCTGTTTCCGATCGCCGGTAATCCTTCCGTGGCTTCATTGAAATCTCCCGCTTCAATTTCTCCGACTGAGTCCTTTGAAATCGGCGTATCTGCTTCTTTGCAGCTTCAATCGACGCCGCCGCCGCTGCTTCACACTCTGTTTTCGCAACCGCATTCTCGAAACACACAATTTGCTTATCCTCTGTAAGCCTCTCCTCCGTTACTGATTGTGTCTGCGACGGTGACGATTCGTAATCAGAAGTAGGGGCTTCGGTTTCGGGACTGGCGGCGGCGTTATGATCCATTGTGCTGCATTTGAGATACTCCTCCGAGACAATACCAACGTCGGAGGCGGAATCACTCTCTGCGCCGTCAACATATCGGGAAAGCACATAAAGCGCTAGGACAATAACGTTTCCGATCACAAAAACAACGTGAGGATTGAATAGGTAACCGGAAAACTTAATCAAGTACTCGCGGCACAATTTAACAGCCGTCGGAAGCCGTGTCGACGACCACGAAATCAAGGCAAAGGCAACGAAAACTTCAAGCAATCGGAACAACTTGGCAATATTCCGAACTCGCCGGTAATTAGCAATGGCATTCGCCTTCTCCACCTTCACGGTATCAAATTCGTGATTATCCATTGTTTCTAGAAAATTAATCAAATAACGGTTTGAAATTGAAAATTAAACGGGAGAAATTCGAAAAACGCTCGGTTTGGGTGAATACGTAGGATTTAAGAGAGGAATATGTGATTTTTTATGGCGGCAGTGAAGATGATAATGAAAGATTAGGGCAGATCATGGCCAAATTTTCCTGGAAAATATGGTAAGAACAATTGGAATGGAAAGTTGTAACTGATAGATATTGTAAAAACTTAGCGAGATTGATTACGATTTTAGGGGAAGAGAGGGGAGGGGAGTTGTTTGGGACGAAGGCAGCAAATAAGTTTCCATGACAATGTACGAATTTATAGTAGAAAGAAAATTTAATTGACCGAGTATTTAAATCCGTTTGAATTGTTTATGGATAAATTCGAACAATATATTTCACTTTTTTTTTTTTAATGGACCACTTTTATAAGTGTACAAAAAACTTCTCCTCCTCTCATAACGATGTCCAAGAAAAAATTATTTTGTTTTAATTGAAAGTTAAATTGAAATTATTGGGAATATTAATTTTGGGACGAGGGAATAAAATACTTTGGGGGAATTTTCGTTAGATACTACACCCCAAGTAAAAAGATCAATTAATACAAAAATTTTGGAATTTAATCATCTATTTCGGCAACAGTATCAAAATTACACATATTCCCTCGATAGTTTAAGGACACGGGTGTCATTAATTGATAGCCTGTCACATCCTCTCTCCTCCATCGTTTTTTTTTATTTTTTCCCTCAAAACATTAAAATAAAATATCTTAAGATTCAAGAGTAAAAATAAATCTAAGAGCAACGTTGTGTTCGTATCGTTAAGACAAATCAAACTAGTAGCATCAACATATAATTTGAATCAAATTTGAGAAGTTCACAATTTTTCCAAGTTCACAGTTGTTCAAAAAAACAATTAAAAGAAGTTCATATTTGATTTATTTAAAAATTTGAATCAAATTTGAGAAGTTCACAGTTTTTCCAAGTTCACAGTTGTTCAAAAAAACAATTAAAAGAAGTTCATATTTGATTTATTTAAGTTCATAATTTTTTCATGAAAATGTCTTCTATTTTACTTAACTCACTGTTGTTTTAGCTAAGTTCACAATTGTTTTTAGTCTTTTATGGCCTCTATTTTTTATTTTTTATGAGATTATTTGACATGTTTGTTAAGTTCACAATTGTTTTTAGTTAACTTTACAGTTGTTTTTTTTTATCTTTATAGCCCCTATTTTTGCAATTTTATAAAATTATTTGACATATTTGATAAGTTTAGAGTTGATTTAGTATTTTATTTCCTCTATTTTTGCAATTTTACAAGATTATTTGACATATTTGTTAATTTCACAATTGTTTTTAGTTAAGTTCTCAATTGTTTTTTTTTTAATTTCATAAAAAAAGCAAAACTAAAGGCTATAAAATACTAAAAACAATTATGAACATAGCTAAAACAACAGCGAAAGTAAAATAGAAAACATTTTCATGCAAAAATTTATAAACTTAACTAAATCAACCTTGAACTTCTCTTATTTGTTATTTGAACAACTGTGAAAAACAATTGTAAACTTTTAAAAAACAACTGTGAACTTGTAACAATTGTAAACTTCAAAAATTTGATTCAGATTATATGTTAATGATACTAGTTTGATTCGTTTTAATAATACGAATACAACAGTGCTCTCAGATTTATTTTTTCTTTTTGACTTCTGAATTTTAAGATATTTAATTTTAAAATTTTAAAAGAAAAAAAAAAGAGAAAAAAAAAAGAGTATGACAGCTGATACACACGTATGTACTTATTTATAAAGAGAGAACCCGTTGTTCGTTTCTAAATATATGTGTCATAATAATAAGAATAATAAGAGACCTAATGGGCCATGGCCCAATGGTATCTTGGGTGGCTAAAGAGGAGAGTGATCGATTCTTGGGGGAATCCTTGTGGATAAATTTCTTTCTTGGGTTTGGGTCATGGGAGCCTCAAAACCATTGTCAAGGAAGCGGCTGCCGAAACTTGCAACCTCAGTGTCCTTGGGGCCAGAAGTATAAAGGGTGTTGCCACCCTGGCTGCATTAGGCACATCCGCGATTTACCTCCGCTAGGACACCGAGGAGCCGGAAGCTAGTGGTCCAGGATTAACCCGGCGAAGCTGGGAAACCTGGGTATAAAAAAATAAAATAATAAATAAAAAAAAAAGAATAATAAGAATAATAAGAGGAGGTCGTTGTTTTTGTTATGATGAATTGCCCCAATACTTTATTGGTTCTTTAAAAAAGAATACTTTATTGGTGATTTATTTTATAATAATATTGAGCATTGTTTTTCATTCGATACAACTCATAAGTCCTATCAGGCTATCACCGTTTTGACGATTAATATTTAATCCTATAATCCTCTAATATATATTCCCTTCGTCTCGTTCAAAAGAACATTTTTATGTCCTTGCATTGCATGAGAATTAAGAAAAGTGAGGTAAAAAAGAGAAAAAGTATATAGTAAAATAAATATTGTCAATGAATATTTAAGCTTTTTTTTTGGAATATCATTGGCATGTGAATTGTGTAACCTTTAGGCTACGTTTGATAGATGAATATTTGAGGGTAGGAATTAGAGTTGCCCAGCGACCCGCGGTTCCGGTTTTGAACCGGCGGTTCATCAAACCGCCTTCCCTTGAACCGTAACCAGATTGAATATGGACGGTTTCGGTTTACGGTTCTGAACAGTCCGTACGGTTCCGGTTTTGTACCGTCATTTTCAAAAAAAAAAAAAAGTTTTTTATTTTTTGTGCGGCCGCTCAAGAAAGGCCGAATGTTTTGTGCGGGCGCTCAAGCCAGTTATGAAAAAAAGTTAATTTCTAACAATTTTTGAATAAAAAAAGTTAAATTTTTAACAGTTTTTTCAAAAAATAGTTAACTTTTTAACGATTTTTGTTAAGTTCTATAAAAAAGTTAACTTTTGATTTTTTTTTAATTTTTTTTTGGATAAAGAAGACTATTTCAGACTTTTGTTTACTACATACATTTTTTGCAAAAAGTTATATAAATGTTATGAATTTTGAAAGAAATAAAATTTAACATTTTTAAAATAAACGAAGTATATAAAAGAAAAAAGGGACGGTACCCTTAAATTTATTAATTAAAATAATATTACAATGAGGGGGACAATCAATCTTACCATTTTATAAATAAGGTGGGACAATTAGAAGTCTTTACCTCAACCTAACTATTACAATTAAATAAAAATAAACATAATCTAAAGTCTAATCTATAAAATTACAATTAACCAAATCTAAAGTCTAAAGAGCGGCGTAGTTCATTCGGCTTCGCTCCCCGATGTATCTTCATCAAAGGTCTCTTCCTCCTCGAAACTACTTCTTTTATCTTGAAGTCGTAGTTCGGCTTTATGCCAATCGCCGAGCACCATTTGATATTCTAAATTATATGGAGACAATCTTGACCTTCGATCAGACAAGACACACCTTCCTACAGTAAATACTTCTTCTACGGCGACGGTTGAGGCGGGAGCGGCTAGGACCTCCTTTGCTATCAAGGATAGAATAGGATAGTTGTTTGCCCTTCGTGCTCACCACTTTACAATATCAAATTTTTCTATAGGCTCAAAAGAAGTGTTAAATAATTTTCAAGTTCAACATAAGTGGAGTCACCTCGTTGACGTTTTTGACTTCTAATTATCTATAAAGTTAAAGGAATCGCTATCATCATGTGAACTACTACCGCCTACATTTTCACTACTAGAATAAACTATATTACCAAAAAAATCACAATATTCTCTATAAAGTTCATATAAGATATTTTTAGTACTAGTTACAACGTCTTTTGCCTTTGGGATAGGTCTATCTAAGTTAAAATCAATGCCGATGAAAAATAGATTCTTATATAAAGCAGCTTGAGTCTCGTAAATTCGCTGTAATGTCTCCATTTGCTTGTGTCGGTCGACGGGCTGGATGTTCTCAGCCCGTCCAATGCTAGCTTTCCTCGTCGTCGACCTACAAGGAGCTCGTTTTCCTCGTGGGCGGCGAGGAGGGGCAAGGCTTGTATCTACCCCCTTGGCAGCTGGCTGTCCCATTGAACGGATAGTCATGCCGAGGGGAGGAGGCCCTTCGAGCTGAGGTGGAGAAGGAGGAAGCACCTTGTTGGTAGGAGGGATCTCGTTCTTGTGAGTCCTCTCCTCGTCATTGGTAACATTTGCAAAGTTTCCGTCTGCCATTGAAATCAGAATTGCTTACGGCACAAATTATCATGCGGACAAATTTTTCGGCAAACCAAGATTTTCGGCCAAAATCACAACTTCCAGTTCAACGTGCACCGAATATTATTCGCCACAAACGGAATTCAATTGCGATTGTAAGGAATACCAAATTTCCGACCAAGAACGATTTCTCCGGTGAAGATTTGCAGATTCCGACCGAAATCAACACAAAGCAAAACAGAACTGTGATTTCCGATCAAATAATGAGAATTATCCGGTTGAAAATATGGCTTTAAGCGAGCTTTTTTCAGGCCAAACAAAGGGTGTTTGAATCGATTCCCGGCAATGGAACCAAACTGATGAGTGATGACGCCAAAATGTCGATTCAACCCAAATCCAAGCGATTGGTTGTACTCCGGCGATTGCTTGACCTGAAAATAAGAGAAAACACGTAAACTAAGCCGGGGCTTCACCGGCGAAGGCCCTCTGGCGTGAGAGTAAGTTCACGATTTGTAGAGAGAGAAACTAAATTGATAGAGTTTTGGGATATAAAAGTAACGTACCAAAGAATGTGATATATGGCTTGTATTTATAATGATGGATTGATAGAATACATGTTGATCTTGGACTGTAAAGAAATAAGATATAATCCTACGAGGATTATATCTGTTAAGGAGTCCTTGTTTGACTTAAATTGATGTAGGTGGTTACAATCCTGATTAGATTATAACTGCTTATTATCCTTGTTTGATTAGGATTGTATAAGTTGCTGCCGGAGTGCCGAGATAGCAAAATGTCTTTCCTCATCATACGCATGTATGCCGAGATGTGATTAATCTGTTCCTCGTCATAAATGGTCGTCTAGGCTCATTATGAGCCGGGGAATGAGTTAAGAGCTGAAGAGCCTGGTGAGATAGAATAGCCGAGATAAATGAATTTCCTTCCTTGTCATACATGACCATCTCGATTCATGATGAGCCGGGGAAGGCAAGGCGTGATAGACGAGATTCAAACATTTCTCTCCTCGTCATATGATGATATGCCGAGGTGCGAACATTTCTCTCCTCGTCATACATGACCTTCTCAGTCATGATGAGCCGGGGAGGAAGTGAGAATGAAGTGGAGCCCGTCGTGACAATGTTAAGGCCGAGGAAGGCATCTCGTCCTCTGGGGAGATGATCTCGGCCTACGAGGGAGGTCTCTTCGGCCCCTCACGTTGAGCCTTGCTGATGCTTGCTGGGCCTTGGTCAGTGTTTGTTGATGACGAGATAGAAGGACGAGGAAGCCCAAGCTCTATCTCGTAATTAATGTTTGATGGATTATGTTTATGGCCCAATCCATTTGGGGTTGACTCGGACAAGCCCATGTTCATATCTCGATTTATACCGTTCAAAAATTATTCAAATAATTTTGTGTGTTGAGTTAAAATTTTAATTGAATTAATATGTAAATGGTTTGTCATTATCAACAGACTCAATTTTTAAAATTCAGCAATTTAATAAATTTAGATGTAAGTGATTAATTATTATTAAACAAATTTTGATTTAATCATTCACTCCTCTTCTCCTTTAATTCCTCTCTTAATTATTCACTCTCACATATTGCTCCAAAAAAATTATACACTAACAAATTCTTCATACACAACTTCACACACTTTCACTTTGTGCTCCATTTTCGCTTGGTGGTTCATTTTGGACTGTGAGGTCCATTTTAACAATGTGGTCCCTTTTTGGTCATGTTGAAGTAGTTATATGGAAAGGTGAATTAGGGAAATTGACTAGTATTATACTATACTAGTACTCTTATTCGTGTTAATGGCACGTTGACAATATAAATTTGATTGATTTTATAAAAGTGTATAACATATTATGCGATAAGGGGATGGAGAGGTCGATTGCCTTAATATATGGTTAAAGTTTTATATCATAACCCGAACATCAGTAGCACCATTGAGATAATATTTAATCTTACTTGATTTGAACTTAATAGTTAAATTGATTAACCCGATGAAAGAATGTAATTTTTTTTGTTAAACTACAATTTTAATATTTAATTCAAGCTATAAAACATTTCAATTCGATTTGTTTCTTCTCTTCTAAAATTTCACTAAAGTGACTAATTATAATTATAATTTAAAATATTTTATATGTACATAAAAATTTTAGAACTTTGATTGACGCACAATTAAAATACAATTAATAATTTTTTTTTATTTTTTTAATCATGCATATTTAATGTGGCTAGATTTCATTAAATTTTAAGCGAATTTGTTAACAGAGTGAGAACATTTTGAAAAATGTAAAAGTTTAGTGAGAACATTTTGAAAAATGTTATAGTTCAATGATGAAAATATGATTTTTGCAAAATAAAAAAAGAAATGAATAAAGGAAACCGCTCATTGTCAGCCCTTAGATTAGAGTTACAAAAAAAAAAAAAAACTCAACGATTGAAATTAAAAAGAAATAAAATCGTTTAATAATAGTCATTAGATTAGATGAGGGCAGTTATGAATTAATCTGGACCTTTCTTTCAAGTCAATAGGAAGTTATTCCTAGAGACAATCACATCCGCTCTTTATGATGGTTGAAGATAGATCCTGGCCGCTCTTTGTCTTGTGGTTATTTCCGAACATTATTATAATATAGGCTAGTACTCTTACCCTTGCCAATTGCACAGTGACAGTATGAATTTGATCGATCCTATAAAACTGTATAACGTATTATGCAATAAGAGAGATTGAGAGATCGATTGCCTAGCTTAATGTATGATTAAAGTTTTATATCATCACCCGAACATCAGTAGCATCATTGAGATAATATTTAGCCTTACTTGATTTGAACTTAATAGGTAAATTGATTAACCCGGTGAAAGAATATTTTTTTTTGTTAAACTACAATCTTAATATTTGATTCAAGCTATGAAACATTTCAATTCGATTTGGTTCTTCTCTTCTAAAATTTCACTAAAGTGATTAATTATAATTATAATTTAAAATATTTTATATGTACATAATAATCTTAGAACTTTGATTGACGCACAATTAAAATACAATTAATAATTTTTTAATCATGCATATTTAATGTGGCTAGATTTCGTTAAATTTTAAGTGAGTTTGTTAATAGAGTGAGAACATTTTGAAAAATATAAAAGTTCAGTGAGAACATTTTGAAAAAAAATAGTTCAGTGATAACATTTTGAAAAATGTTATAGTTCAGTGATGAAATTATGACTTTTGCCAAAAAAAAAATGAATAAATAAAACCGCTCATTGTCAGCCCTTATATTAGAGTTACTAAAAAATAATTCAACGATTGAAATTAAAAAGAAATAAAATCGTTTAATAATAGTCATTAGATGAGGGCGGTTATGGATTAATCTGAACCCTTCTTTAAAGTCAATATGAAGTTATTTCTGGAGACAATCACAGCCGCTCTTTATGGTGGTTGAAGATAGATCCTGACCGCTCTTTGTCTTGCGGTTATTTCCGAACATTATTATAATATAGATTAGGTTAATATATTAAATTTTAAGAAAACCAAGTTTTGAATTAATTTACCAAATGCAATTATAAGAAAATTGCATTTGATCTAAAAAATAGGTTTACCAAAAATTTGAATACGAAAAACATTATGGTATTCAATTGAATAAAATAACAAAATATGGAGTACAATCTATAGTATAAATGGAATCCCCCTTTTGAACAGTTCTATGAACAGTTTCAAGGGGGGAAATTCTCATTTTGCCCTCATTTTTTTGTTTCTTTTCCATCTTGTCCTTAAAATAAATAAATTTAAATTAAAAAAATTAAAAACAAAAAAAAAAAACAAAAACAAAAAATGTGACATTGAACACGGGCTTAGGCTAGTTAAATTAAAGTGGGCAAAATATTATGGTACCACATTGTACATTCGTGATTCAATGAAATTGATGACATCATAATAAGGATGTCAATTTAAATAATTTAGGTTTT
Organism: Adenophora triphylla var. japonica; assembly: GCA_022495995.1. Taxonomy (NCBI): domain Eukaryota; kingdom Viridiplantae; phylum Streptophyta; class Magnoliopsida; order Asterales; family Campanulaceae; genus Adenophora; species Adenophora triphylla. The sequence goes on along the minus strand of JAFEMH010002061.1, from coordinate 188,731 downwards.
TTTAATGTGTGTCCTAGCTAAAGGAAATGTTAAGCTCTATAATTAGAACACGTAACACATTTATTAAATCGGTTTTTCTAACGTGTCTATTATTAAATAAGGCAACTATTTATATGCTTTCAGGAAATATGCAATTTGCAGGAAATATGCAAGTTTACATATATTAAAAAATATTTTTATAATTATGAAAATGAATAGGTTAAAATAAATATAAATATGGAAATGAGTAAGTTATAAGTTTAATAAATGCCTTGGTTTCCTTATTTAATACTCCCTCCGTCCCATATTACCTTACTCATTTTGTTATTTTGAGCGTCTCACTTTAAAGTTACACTTTCTTAAAAAAGAAACTTTTTAATACTTCTTTATTCATGGGATCCACTTGTCATACTCACAACACTTTTCAAATTTATTATTTTCTCCACTCATTCTCTCTCATATCCATTGACAACTCCAATTTTAATAATATTACTTTTTATTTTTCGTTCTCAACAGTAAATGAGTAAGATACTATGAGACGAAGGGAGTAAGCTTAACTTAACATGTGCCCTGCCCTGACACAGGACACACATTTAAAAACCCGCTATTAAATTTCTATTTTACCATCCCATCTGTTTCCATAATCATTAAAAATTAGTTGTTACATATGTAAACTCATATTTATGGAAACACATGTTGAAAATAGGTAACGAAAGTTAAGTTTGACTTGTCGTTGACCTAACATTCTAAAGTTCGTTAACTTTCAACGGAGTTCGTTATTCGTTAACGAAGTAAGTTACAAAATGTATTCTACATTTAGTGTAGATTATGAAACTCATTTATTGTCTCAAAATCATTTCCGGGTGAATGAGAAATTAATGACAAAAGATTTGTAACTTAACGAGAGTTGTTTAAAGGGTTTTTTGATATGGTTTGATGTGCTCGGCCGAGCAAGTCCTTGACTCGGCCGAGCAGTATGATTGACACAGCCGTGCAGTTCATTGGACTCGGCCGTGCAGCTTGGCGCTCGGCCGAGCGAGTCCCTTGACTCGGCCGAGCAGTTTCTGAACAGGCACCAATTCAAAAGAAAAGTTGTGCCTTTTCAAGGAAAAGACACAAAACCCTTTGACTCTCCTTATATGTTTCCCCTCCGAATTTCAATACATACATTCAGTCATTTGAGCCTTTCTACCCACATTTTGAGATAGATTAACATAGCCAAATCATATCATCTTGTTGCATCAAATTCCTTCAAAGTCCAAAGTTCCAAACTTTCTATTGTTCGTTAGAATTGTTAATTTGGTGTGCTCCTATTAACAATTAGAAGTCGTTTCATCTCACGAGAAGTTTGTCATCAACCGTAAGCACCTGTGCGGGACAAATACTTCTTACGAAAATTGTGTTAAACACAAGACTCGACTATTTGTGATTTGCTTTTCAATTTCCGTTATAATTTCTGTTATCTTTCTCATCCTTCTTTGTTATTTCCTTAAGAAGCCTAACATAAAATCCCTACAATCGTAAGAAGTATTTGACGTTTCTTAAGGCTTTCTTTCAATGGCAAGTGAGAAAGACACCTCTGAATCATTCGGGCTTACTCCTCCTCAAGGCGATGCAACGTTCAAGAATATTGCACCCGCTTCTACAACATCTCACTCGGTTCACGGTGAGAAACCCCCAAAGTTTACCGGGATGGATTTCAAGAGATGGCAACAGAAAATGCTATTCTACTTGACCACTCTAAGTTTGCATCGGTTCTTGAAAGAGGATTCGATTGTTACAAAGGATGATCCCGACCCTCAAAGGCTTATGGCCAAAGAGGTTTGGGACCATGGTAATTTTTTGTGTAAAAATTACATTTTGAATGGACTCGATGATGCACTATATAATGTGTATAGTACCGTCGAGTTAGCCAAGGCATTGTGGAATACTTTGGAAAGGAAGTACAAGATTGAAGATGTCGGGTCAAAGAAGTTTGTCGTCGGCAAATATCTTGACTTCAAAATGGTGGATTCTAAGTTGGTAACAACTCAAGTTGATGAGTTCCAACTTATTTTGCATAGACTTGATGCTGAAGGAATGATCATGAACGACCCTTTTAAAGTGGCATCAATCATAGAGAAGTTGCCGCCTTCATGGAAGGACTTCAAAAATTATCTCAAGCATAAGCGCAAAGAGATGACTTTGGAGGACTTGGTTGTTCGTCTTCAAATTGAAGAGAATAATCGAGACAATGAAGCCATGGCTACCAAAGGCAAGATGGAGGCAAAAGTCAATCTCGCCGAGGCAAGCACTAGCGGCCCCAAAAGGAAGCATTCTGGGAATGCTAAGAGATGGAAGAACAAGGGCTCCTCAACCAAGAAGTTCAAAGGAGCATGCTATAATTGTGGCAAGTCGGGCCATATAGCAAAGTATTGTCGTCACCCAAAGAAGGAGGCGAACAATGTCGAAGATATGGATCTTGATTTTACTGCGGTGATCTTCGAGGCAAACGTGGCCAATTTGGATGACAATCCAAAGGAATGGTAGATAGATACCGGGGCTACCCGCCATATTTGTGCTAATAAGGAGAGCTTTTCTTCTTATACTCCCATTTCCGGAAGGAAATTGTATATGGAAAATTCAGCGACTTCCGATGTTCAAGGCATTGGAAATGTTGTATTGAAGATGACCTCGGGGAAAGAAGTGACCTTGCTTGATGTGCTGCATGTTCCGGACATCCGCAAGAATCTAGTTTCCGATGCTTTGTTAAGTAAAGCCTGTTTTAGATTAGTTTTTGAATCCGACAAATTTGTACTAACCAAGAATGGGTTATTCCTTGGAAAGGGTTACCTCGAGAAGGGACTTTTCAAGATGAATGTAATGAATGTTATCCGCCAAGGTGCGAAGAATAAAAATGTTGTTTCTTATGTTTACTTGTCGGAAAGTCCTAGTTTATGGCATGATAGATTAGGTCATGTAAACTTCGACACTATTAAGAAGTTAGTTAAACAAGATTTAATCCAAATGACTAAATCTGATTCAACTAATAAGTGCGAAGTTTGCGTTGAGGCAAAAATGACGAAGTCGCCATTTAATGCCATACAAAGAAACACAACTCCTCTCGAGTTAATTCACACCGACATATGTGATTTAAAACTTGTGCAAACTCGAGGAGGTAAAAAGTACTTCATTACATTCATAGACGATTGCACTAAGTATTGTTATGTTTATCTCTTAAGAAGTAAAGATGAAGCCTTAGGGGCTTTCGAGACTTATAAGAAAGAAGTTGAAAATCAACTTTAACTTAAAGATTAAGAAAATTAGAAGTGATAGAGGAGGAGAATATGAAGCTCCGTTTGAAGGACTATGTTGGGAATCTGGCATAATTCATCAAACGACTGCTTCATATACCCGTCTGTCTAACGGAGTTGCTGAACGCAAAAATCGTACTCTCAAAGAGATGATGAACGCATTTTTGATAAGTTCAGGCTTACCCGACAACTTGTGGGGGGAAGCTATACTCACTTCTAATTACATTCTTAATAAGATACCCAAGAAAGGTATTGATAAAACGCCCTATGAATTATGGCATAATCGTAGGCCGTGTTATAAATATCTTAAAGTATGGGATTGTCTAGCTAAGGTTGAAGTACCTAAACCAAAGCAAGTAAATTTCGGTCCCAAGACGGTTGACTGCATCTTTATTGGATATGCCAATAACAGTAGTGCCTATCGATTCATAGTGCACAAATCAGAAATTCCTGATATGAATGCAGGAATGACAATAGAATCAAGGAATGCAGTATTCTTTGAAAATATCTTTCCTGCCAAGGATAGGAAAGAAAGTAATTCTTAAAAGAAAACATATGAATCCACAAACGGTCCATCTCAAGTAGAAGATGAAGGACCTAGACGTAGTAAAAGGGCAAGAGTGAAAAAGTCTTTTGGTCCTGATTTTTCATCATTTATGTTGGAAAATGAACCAGCTACTGTTAAAGAAGCGTTACCTAGACCGGACAGTACGTTCTGGAAATAGGCTATTAACAGTGAGATAGAATCCATAATGCTTAATAATACTTGGGAGTTGGTTGATCTTCCTCCAGGAGGCAAACCGTTAGGTTGCAAATGGATCCTTAAACGGAAGTATAAGGCAGATGAATCTATCGATAAGTACAAAGCGCGGCTGGTAGCCAAAGGGTTTAGACAAAAGGAGGGATATGATTTCTTTGATACATATTCTCCTGTCACAAGAATCACATCCATACGTGTTCTCATTGCGATTGCTGTTGTGCATAACCTTGAGATACACCAGATGGATGTGATGACAGCCTTCCTAAATGGAGAGCTAGATGAAGAAATTTCTTCCTAAATGGAGAGCTAGATGAAGAAATTTACATGGAACAACCCGAAGGGTTTGTTGTTCCAGGTAAAGAGCAAAAGGTGTGTAAACTTGTAAAGTCGTTGTACGGACTCAAACAAGCACCTAAACAATGGCATGAGAAGTTTGATCGAACTATGTTGTCAAATGGATTCAAGATAAATGAATGTGACAAGTGTGTCTATATCAAAGGAACATCTGAATCATTTGTTATTGTCTGTCTTTACGTAGACGACATGTTAATAATGGGAAGTAGTCATGAATTGATCATGAATACCAAAAGCATGTTAAAGAAGAACTTTGACATGAAAGATATGGGATTAGCCGATGTCATATTAGGAATAAAGATTTCTAGAACATCAGAAGGAATAGTCCTGTCACAATCCTATTATCTGGAAAATGTACTTCGAAAATTCGATGTCATTAACAGCCCTCCGGCTAAGACACCGGTAGACTTAACTCTACACTTAGCAAAGAACAGAGGGGGATCAGTTTCTCAGTTGTAGTATGAAAGAATAATTGGCAGTCTGATGTACTTAACGAATTGTACACGTCCAAACATTGCATATTCAGTGAGCAAACTAAGCAGGTTCACGAGTAATCCCAGTACAGATCATTGGAAAGCACTAACGAGTAATATATGAGATGGTCTCCCGTGAGAACAAGGGGATTCGTCTCATGCATGAGACGGGTCGACCCATGACCCATGCAGCCTTTTATAGGCCAATTTTTTTTCTCCAGGACCCATGGGTCCGACCCTGACACGTGGCAGCCTCTCATAGGTTCAATTTTTTTTTTTTTTTGCTTTTTTTTTTTAGTTTTTATATTATTTTTTCAACTTTTCAGTGGTTTAGAAAGAGTAATAGTTACCATCTCTTAATGTAATGACTGTATACATATAAAGTAACATTGTTTATAAGTAAACGTAATACCTGTTTTAAAAAAACAAAAGCTCATTTTTCACCCATTTTTTCAAATGTAATACAAACTGAACATACCAAAAGTGCCGAGTTGGGCCAAGCAAGTAAAGCCCAATTACATCCAGCTTTGATTATCACTTTCTCAATAGGGCTGGCCCAGTCAGAGCAAGGCCCAAAGCCCATCTCAAGCGTCAGTCGACTAAGCCCACGGTCCGATCTACTAGGTCCTGACCTAACTTAGTCCGACCTCATGATCCATATTACAATTCGGGTACGAACCATGCTCTACCCGACAGTCAGGTCGACCATTCCACGAGTGGCGACCTCGACCTAAATCAACAAATGACGACTTAACACTTGCCAGCTTATTTGGTTGAACAATCCTCATAACCACATCCCTACAAATCAGGGACCGTTATAAACATGTTCCCACGTCCAAGTAACTGCCGCTATAATCTCGGAGGACATGTCGCCTCCCCAAAAATACATCCCTCTTGCCTATAAATACTTCATCACTACCAAACGGTGAGAGGTAACTGCCATTTTGTATTCTGAGTTCATTATTCAATACATTTTGAGCTTTATACAACTGTTATCTTACTCTCACGCCCGAGCGTCTTCGCCGGAGACACATCCGGCTAGTCGTGGGTTCTGTTTTCAGGTCAAGAAGCCAGGTGATCAGTCCTGCCACGTGGAGGAAGATTGATAAGCACATTTCCTGTAGCATCAGTTTGGTTCCATTGCCGGGAACGTGCTTTTAAACTTGACCTCAAAACTTTTCTTAAACCTACAACAATGGTGACTCCAGACGGGCATGTAGAAGATGTTTCTGAAGAGCTCAACGAAGTGAACAACAACAACAATACAAACGTTGGAAATGCAGATTTGCCTCCTCCTCCCCTCCTCAACGACATCATGCTAGGGCGACACGCTCTAACCAGCCGTGGCCGATGGCGTGGGATTGCGGATGCAAGGAGAGAAAAGCGTCCCATGGAAGGACAGTGAGCTCCACCTCACCCAAAACGCATAACCGGGCATGCGAATGTGGGAAGCAGTGGCAGTCCCTCCACTAATCCCATGAGCAAGAAAGAAATGATGTTGGAGCGAGCCCGCATTCTCGCCGACTTGATAGCCATGGAGGAGGCGTAACAAAGCCGACATACGCTCCGAGAGAGTGGCACCTACTCGAGTTTCTAATGGGCAACGAGCCAGGAGTGCTAGGCCAAACGAAGGTGTGGGACGTAACGGCGAGGACAGAATAGTACGTCGAGCTCCTACTATAGTTCATGTGCCGAGTAACGATTTAAGGGCTAGCCTCAACGTAAACAGAGAGAGCAGAGGCTCAATCTCGAGCCTGAGGACTCGCAATGTGCCCAATAGAAACATGACATGCTTCCCAAAGAAGAACACAGAGATCGTGGTCTCAAAGAGACAGGAATGGGCGCAGGTCGCCTATGAGAGAGGAGAGGCGCAGTCGCCACTTGAGATAACGGCGCAGTCGCCATCTCGCCGAGAGGCGCAGGTCGCCTCCAAGAAGCAATGACATAGATCTCCGTAAGATCGAGAGGGCCAATCCCTATAGAGACGGAAGGAGTGAAGGCCGAGGTCGAATGCTCCCCCTCCAGGAGATGAAAGACCCGATGCTAGAGAATGGCTATTGATGAAGAAGAAATTCGAACAATGGGAAGAGGAGAAGAAAAAAGAGACGGGAAAGGTTGAACGAATTGATTTTGCTCTTCGACCTTTATCCAAAGAAATCAGAGATAGTCGACCTCCTCCTACTTTCAGGTTGCCTCTTCTGGAGAAGTACTCTGGGTCGACAAATGCCAGGAGCCACATAGCACATCTGGAAGCCACTATGTGTTTTGTCGCCAATGAGGATGACAACATGTGCAAAGCTCTCCTAAGCACACTTACCGGGGCAAACTTTTAACTTGGTTCAATGGTTTGGCCGCCGGTAGTATCACCACTTGGGCATGCTTCGTAACAAAATTCTTAGACCGCTTCTCGATCGCAGGAGCTCGGAAGATAACCGTCACCGATCTGAATAACTTGGTGCAGGGTAAGAATGAAAGCTCGATGAGCTATTTCACCAAGTTCAAAGAGATGGTTGATAAGATAGAGGAAGACCTCACTGATAGGGAAGTCATTAACTGCTTCCGAAACGGTATTTCCTCGGCAGACATGGATTACGAGCTCACAGTTCGTACAGTAACAACTCGACAGGAGTTGTTTGAGAAGGTATACAACGTCGCTCTTGCTGAGGAGAGGAAGGAAAAGAAGAATGGCAAGAGCCCCAAGGTTGAAGTCGCTGACGATAAAAAGGACTCCAACAAGAATGGGGGGAACAATAAAAATGGAAAGAACAGAACTAGGGCAACAGAGAAGGTGCCCGAAGCTTTCACTCCCCTTACGGTGAGTCGAACTGAGATTATGAATGCCGTCGAGCTAGCTCCTCCTGTCCCAATGAATCCAGGCAACAAGTTTAGGAGGGACAACAGCAAGTACTGCGACTACCACAAAGACACTGGTCATCTCACAGAAGATTGCTTGGGATTAAAGCGTATCATCCCAAGAATGGTAGACCAGGGAAGACTCGAAGCTTATGTGAAGAGACCTCAAGCCGGAGGAGGTGAGCAGCCAGCAGGTGGGCAACAAGGACCTAGGCAGCCTAGATCGAACCCTCGGGGTCATCATCGAACAAGCGAGCAACACGGCCATCAAGCACAAGATATTCCACCAATAAGGCCCCACATGTGCCTCCAAGGAGAGAAGTAAGAGATGAAGCGATCGCCTTCTACCCCCACGAATTGGCAACTAATATGGCGGCTAGGGAGCAAGTTCTCGTCATCCCAGTGTCTCATTGATGGATGTACGACGAGCGTACTCTTAGTCGACACGGGGCCTCGCAAGGATATTTTGTTTTACAAAACTTTCAAGGAGATGGGTCTTAATGAAGAACAGTTGAGAGATATGATGGCAGTGTCGAGGGCTTCACCAACCATCGAGCCGATGCTAAAGGCCGATAGTGCTCGACGTCGACCTAGGCGCACCCCTCGTGGTTGTCTCGAAGGTACAATTTATCGTAATTGATGTAAATAGTGACTATGCCGCCATCCTTGGAATTCCCGGACAGTCGCTCTTGGAATGGTAGCATCAATTCCTCACCGAGTAAAGTTCCCCACACCCGCCGGAGTGGGTCGCGTACAAGGCACATCTCGTGCTTATCTCGGATCATGTTCTAAGAGAAAGGAAGAAAAGGGAGCTAGAGATTGAGACTGCTGACGGTTACTTGAAGCCGTCCCAGCCGGGCCACCAAAACTACCCGACCGTCAACAATCACCGACGTGGTAGAGTCGACCTATCACTCAAAATGACGAGGTCATGCTTGAGTCGACACGTCACTCTAACACCACCGAGGTCGACTCGATGTAGTTATGGTCGATCAAGTCGTCATAGGCAACCTACGCCTCCGCCTCGACAATAACTCCTGGGGCCACCACCACTACCAAGAAGGTTGCAGACAAGCTTCGATGATATGATAGCCGAGGAGGCTCCACACTTGGGAGCCGAGGAAAGACAAAAGGTCGTGGAAATCATAAATGAGACTCTACAATTCGTAGATGGACCAGAGCTAGAAGCTCATGGATGAGCTAGAGTGGTGCAATCACCAACCCTTCTTACCCCGACCAAAAAATTCGGGATTGGGAAGCAATATCAGCTGAGGAGCGAGCGTAAATCATCGAGCTACTCAAAGAAAGTAATGATGTCTTTGCATGGAGTGGTAGAAGACATGAGGGGAATCAAGGAGGAGGTCGCTGCTCACAGATCGGAAGTCAACCCGACCATAAAGCCTAGACCCCAAAAATTGAGAAGCTTTGCTCGCGACAAGGAGGAGGCCATAAAACCGAGGTACAAAAACTTTTGAGTGCAGGGATAATCAAAGAGGCCACTCATACAACGTGGTTGGCCAACGTGGTCATGGTGAAGAAATCGAATGGCAAGTGGCGGATGTGTGTCGACTTCACTACTCTCAATCTAGCTTGCCCAAAGGATAGCTATCCTCTTCCAAGGATAGACAAGCTAGTTGATTCCATTGCCGGTCACTCCACCCTCGCTCCTCGACGCTTATTCGGGATACCACCGCATCAAGATGCATGAGGACGACATAGTCAAGACGGCATTTCAAAGTACTGGAGGCATCTACCGCTACAATATGATGCCTGGATTGAAGAATGCAGGAGCGACCTATCGAGGATGGTGAACAAAGTCTTTGCCTCACGTATTGGTCGAAATATGGAGGCCTACGTTGACGACATGGTCATTAAAACTAAGGCCGGGAGTCACGCGGTCGACCTAAAGGAGACATTCGCCAATTTACGAGCAAACGACATGAAGCTCAACCCCAGCAAATGTGTGTTTGGAGTGGCAGCTGGCAAGTTCTTGGGATTCATGGTATCTCAAAGGGGCATAGAAGCTAATCCAAGAAGACCCAGGCTTTCAATGATCTTAAGGAGACACACAACGATCTGGACGCCTCCTATGATGCCTTGAAGCTTCTGCAGACTGATACAAAGGCGGAGAAGGATAAAGCCTGAGGATCCGAAGGCCTCGATGCACGGGTCATGAATTGACCAAAGAGAGAGATGCCGATCGTTTGGAGCTTGATAAGGTCAAGAAGGAGCCGCCACTATTTCTCGTATCCTCCAAGAGAGACTCCTTTTTGACCAAGCTGAACGAGGAGCACAATGCTGCTAGAGCTATATGGAAGGAGGATCTCAAGGCTGCTGGTAAGAAAGCTGTTGATCAGTTCAAAGAGGGAGATGAATACTTCGACTCTATCATTGCCAAAGCTAGGAGATTCTTGGAACTGGGCAAGCGTCACATGGCTCGTCGAGCTTTAATGACCCCCGATTTAGGAGTTTCCTTGGACCAGCTTGCTCAATGGGCGTATGCTCCTCAATATGACATGGCAGCTAGAGGGGGCCATTCATTGGTGCCTTATAATGAAGATGACCTAGCCCATATTGCTCGAGAAGATAAAGGATTGGAATTCTGGGAGATTAAAAGGATTGGAAGAGAGGACAACGAGCTAGCTGATCTCCTCTCAAAATTAGCTACCTCAGATGAGCCACATGATGAACCTATCTCCTTCCTCGAAAGTCCAAATTCTACGAAAGAGTAAAAATTCATCGCATAGATGATCCCTCAAGAAATTGGACTCAGGAGAAGTGTTGGATCGAGGAAATGAAGGCATATTTAGAGAATGGAGAGCCGCCGATGACGAGAAGAAGGCTCGAGCTATCAAAAAGAAAGCTCCAAGGTACGTCATTCAAGGAGGCGACCTATTCGTAAGATCCTATACTCGACCATTATTAAAGTGCATCCACCCTCAAGCAGGTCGCCATATTGATACATGAAGTGCATAATGGAATTTATGCGGTGGACACCCGGGGGCCAGACCTCACCGACAAGTTAATCACTTTGGGATATTACCGGCCACACATGAGAGCCGACACCCACAACTTTGTTCAAAGAATGTGATCAATGCCAAAGGTTTGCCAACTTACCTCACGTGCCAACAACCGAGCAGACTAAGGGCATCGCAGCCTGGGCCATTCGACATGCGGGGTGTCGACTTGATTGGACCCTTCCCTCCCGCCCGAGGAAATTGCAAGTATGTGATCGTTGCCATAGATTACTTCACCAAATGGGTCGAGGCCAAACCGTTAGCTCGCATCACCGAGGAGAATGCTATCAACTTCATTCACGACTTCATTTGGTGTCGATTTGGGTTTCCTCGAGCCATAGTATTCGACAACGGATCATAGCTTCTCCCAAACCTTCGAAGCGTAAATGAATCGAGTAGGAATCAAGCATTGGAAATCTTCTGCGGGCCTACCCTCAAGGAAATGGACAAGCCGAAGCAAAGAAATAAACTTGTTCTATCTTCGCTCAAGACAGACTCGTAGGTCGACGTAACAATTGGTCGGACGAACTCCCTCGCTTTGGGGCAGTCCGTACAACCACTGGGGCCTACTGGGAAACCCCTTTGCTCTCACATACGGGTCGAGGCCATGGCACCCGCCGAGCTCGCATTCCCCACTGCTAGATTGACTTTCTTCAATCAAGAGCAAAATGATACCAATAGATTGATCGACCTCGATCTAGTCGACGAGAAGCGAGAGACAGCCTACCTCCGAATGGTCAACTACAAACAGCGAACTAAAAGTTACCATGACAAGAGGGTCAAAGCAAGGTCGTTCCAAGTTGGGGATTTCGTATTGAGAAAGATTGAGGCAACGGGCAGAAGGACCCAGCAGAATAAACTATCTCCTAACTGGGAAGGTCCATACGTGGTTACTCGAGTTGTCAAAGAAGGTACTTACATGATCGCTTATCCAGAGGGAGAGGAATTGAAGCACCCATGGCATGCTACCCACCTGATCAAATACTACTTCTAGTTTTCAATTTCAAAGTTCAAGTTTGTGTTAAAGCTAGTTTCGAATTAATGTAAGCATGATTCCTACTTCAATGAAAAGCGCAGTTTATTCGATCAAACATGGTGTTACCTTAACATCAACAAGCTCGACTCTTAGTCAGCTTCGTTCTAACGAAGCTCGATTCTTAATCGCCTTTATTTATTTAACAAGTCCGACTCTTAGTCGACTTCGTTTAAACGAGCTCGACCTTTAGTCGCTCGTCTTAGCTCGACTCTTAGTCGCCTCCACCCTAACAAGCTCGACTCTTAGTCGCCTTCGTTCTAACAAGCTCGATTCTTAATCGCCTTTGTTCATTTAACAAGCCCGATTCTTAATCGCCTTGTTCACTTAACAAGTCCGACTCTTAGTCGACTTAATTCTAACAAACTCGACTCTTAGTCGCCTTGACTTACTTAGCTCGATTTTTAATCGCCTTTACTTATTCAACAAGTATGAATCCTAATCAACTTGGTCCTAATTAACTCGACCCTGTCGCCTTCAATGGTAATGAGCAGTTCGACTCATGGTCAATCTCGTTCACAAAAAAGTTAACCAAGTCCGAGGTCGACTAAACCAACAAGATCAAGTCGCCTCTAGGCCCAAGTCGACTCATTCATCTTATCTACATCTAGCTCGACGTACAATATGAAATGGAAAACATACCACATTCATGAATCGAGGTCGCCTAAGATTGATGTAATAAGTCTCCCAAAAGCGGGCCAAGACTTGAGAAAATAAAACAAAGTATTCTCGCTCCCAATAAATAGGGCCAAGGCATCCAACATTCAAGAAATCAAAGGAGCAAAAATGTTATGGGGCTTGCTGCATTACATAGAGTTTTTCTAAAATCAAATAGCTTGATCAGTAGACATTGAGGTCGCCGGTAGCAACCCGATCTTCGTTCGTGGGTTCAGCTTTGTTGAGGGCTCAAAGGCTTACCCGACTCCGAGAAGACCCGATGGTCGAACTCACCCTCCTCCTCCATATCCTCCTCGCTCATCCATGTCGCCTAGCTCTTGTAAAGCCACATCAAAGGTCCTGGGGGCCAACTCGAGCTACCCAAGGCTCACAATGCTCCTCTTTATCTTCTCGAGCAATATGGGCTAGGTCATCTTCATTATAAGGCACCAATGAATGGCCCTCTAGCCGCCATGTCATATTGAGGAGCATACGCCCATCGAGCAAGCCGGTGCAAGGAAACTCCCGAATCAGTGGTCGACTAAAGCTCGACGAGCCATGTGACGCTTGCCCAGCCTCCAAGAATCCCCTAGCTTTGGCAATGATAGAGTCGAAGTATTCATCTCCTCAACCGATCAACAGCCTTTCTTACCACAGAAATTTCGAGATCCTCCTTCCATATAGCTCTAGCAAAGATTGTGCTCCTCGCTCAGCCTTGGTCAAAAGGAGTCTCTCTCTGGAGGATCTCGAGAAACAAATGCCAGCTCCTTCTTGACCTTATCAAGCTCCAAACGACGGCATCTCTCTTTGGTCAATTCATCAACCCGCGCATCGAGGCCTTCGCATCCTCTAAGGCTTTATCCTTCTCCGCCTCAGTATCACCCGCGTAAGCTTCAAGGCATCATAGGAGGCGTCCGTATCGTTGTGTGTCTCCTTAAGATCATTGAAAGCTCCGGGTCTTCTTGGACAAGTCTTTAAGGGCCTCGCCTCTCCCTTTCAATGGAGGCCCTCCAAGAGCTTTTGGCCCGCTTCGATCATGGTAAGATTCTCGCATTCCAAAGAAAACAAAGAAGTGTTAGCTCGAGACTTAAGTTGGTCGAGTAAAAGAATAAGCGACTAAAATGAAAATGGAAGTAAAGAATTACCTCGCAATGAGCAAGTCCAGACGAGCCGAGAACTCCTCGTGCGTTATGCCCTTGTCGCAAAGTGAGCTAGCGTGCTCACATCCACGGCTCTCCTCACAATGACTCGACTCCAAGTTCATAGCCGGATAGGAGCGACTCATGCAGCTTAATTCCCTCTAAAGAAGGGACATCACTCAATCTCCGCATCATCTCTTCAATAGATTCTTGGTTGGGATGAGAGGAGGGTGGAGGAGATGGAAGAGTTTGGCTAGAGGAAACGCCCTTACCCTTTCCGCATCTCACCTCTTCCTCGTGTTCGCAGCTTGATCGTCAACCTCCTCAAGGACATCATCATCAATCTCCACCACATTCAAAGGGCCGGATCCCGCTATATTAGCTCCAGAGGTATCCATGTTGACATCCCGAATTGGGCCTGAGTTCGTGGTTGCTTTCGCCGACTGATGACTCGTCACCTCCATCTCGCAAAGCACTCCACGGACTGGGTACCACTCAAGAATGGATCTTCTTCTTCTACCCCTTCCATCGGCACCATCCCTATGTTGTCTTTGGCAAGGTGCCGGTCCTTACCGTGGCTTCCTCTCGCCCGTGAGCTCGAGCATTGGCCTTTCCGTGGTCTTTCTTTGCTTTCTTCCTATCTCGCCACCACCGCATGCGCCCATGTTAGCCTCTTGCTCAGGAGTCGAACCGCAACAAAGATTCAAGTAGACAAGTGTTAAATCGACATACGAGTAAAAGTTCTATGTACGAGCTAAAAGTTCTATGTACGAGCTAAAAGTTCTACATACGAGCTAAAAGTTCTATATACGAGCAAAAATTCTATGTGTGAACACAAGATGACCGACTTGATTATCCTATGAGCGAGTTAATTATAGGCGAGCTAATCATTCTACATACGAAACGCTATGCATGAGCTAGCTATGTACGAAAGTCAAGTTCAACCTATAACCGACTCACCCAAGACAAATGCTACATACAAGCAAATTATATATACTTACAAGTATCCCTATAGAGGACGAGTAAAGAGAAGGGCCGAATAAAGAAATCTTACCACCGCCGTGCTCCCCGTCGGGTTTTGCAAGAATCTTTGCTTTTCTTACAAAGTTGGCACATATCTCCAAACTTCGCCCAAGTGATGAGTTACCCGGGCCAGTATATTTCGACCCTCAAAGACAGAATAAGAGGCTCCACCACTCCATCTCCAGCATCATTCCGCCGCCATAAAGTTGTATTTAGTGGTGAGCAAACTCTCCCAAACTGACGGGCCTTTTCTCGACTAACCTACATAAGGTCTTGTACAAGCTAAGATGCCAAGACGGCTCCCAAAAGTCTCCTCATCTACGGCTTCGGCCTCACCATCGGGCAATGGAAATTCCCATCCTAATCTACTCTCTACCACTACCACGTGCGAGTTCCAACCACCGTGCTTATCGGGAGGTTGGTAAAGAGTTTGGGAGATTTGGGTTTAGAAGGGGTACTCGATACTCATATCCTCCCCCGTATTTGATGGTGAAAAATTCCTTGAACACCCTCATGCAAGGTTCATACCCCAAGAACTCCGCACACCATAGCAAAGCACACAAGGACCCTACTGTGCATTGGCTCCGAGTCAAGGGGAAGGGCATCGGCACACTCCAAAAATTCGTTTATGAATGGATCGAGGGGCAACCTAAGACCAAAGAACGAACCGACCATAGAAGAAGGCTACCTTAGTGGCATCCGTGGTAAAGGACGACCCGAATTGCTTCAAGAATTCCTTCGAGTGTAAATAGTAACCCCGTAATCCTCCTTACTCACCCCACGTAAATCCCAAATCATGCTATACCTAGAGGGCGTTCTTGTTGCCTCGTAATGGCCCTCGGGGAACATAGCCCTCTCATTCTTGCCTCGGCACCACGTTGGACCCAAAGGCGCGACGATTCGAGGACCCGAAGAAGTTGAGGCAAGATTTCCTTCTTGAGTCGCCATATCTCGTACAAGCAAAAGAGGAAGCAGGGTGAGTCACCCTATGATCAAGTTCGCCGACCTACCTAAGGACGACCTAGACTCCCCGGAAAACCTATCCTATTTCTAAGAAAGGAGGGCTTTGGACATCCTTAACATAAAACAAGGTGATATGGTCAAGCAGCTCATGGAATAGATGAAAAGCAACAACATTCGAGTCGTCAATCACCACATTTCCAACATCTCCTACAATGGGCAGCCCTATCTCACCGTAATTCAAACCCCAACTAGTCAAAATGGAGGCACATTCATCCAGGGACATAACTCTCCACTCACCGTTCACATTCTTACATGCCCTACTAACAAAGCAGCAGGGCCATACCTGTGCCCCCGGTTCGCAACTAAAGGTCCTAGCCATGGTGGAAATGAAGAACAAAGGCATAAAATAAAACCCTAAAGCAAGGATACAAGGGAAATACCTCAATCAATTGCGTAAAAGGAGTTCGTTGCTGAAGCCGAGAGCCAGGTTTAAATCTTGCTGCAATCCCGTGATTATCGCCGGAGAAGCAGAGTTTTAGGACGGTAAAAGTTCTAAACGAAGAGGGATTTTGCTGTTTTCCTAAAATTTGGAAAGGTAAAGGAAAATCGAAATTAATTTTCCAAAATTAAAAGTCAAGCGGTTTTCGAGAAAGAGTTCCAAACGTCGAATAGTAATCATTACGAAAATCGGCGCTCCTTCATCTCCAACCGTTCATCAAGCTAACGACTGTGATGTTGCCACGTCATCAAAAGTCGACTAAACCTCGTAACGAACAACACCGCGAGTAAAGTAATTCTCATAAAAGTTTGCCGTAACTTCCAAGTCGACGAAGTCAACTCGAAAGTTGGGGGCCAATGAACATACCAAAAGTGCCGAGTTGGGCCAAGCAAGTAAAGCCCAATTACATCCATCTTTGATTATCACTTTCTCAATGTGGCCGGCCCAGCCGAGAGCAAGGCCCAAAGCCCATCTCAAGCGTCGCCGACTAAGCCCACTGGCCCGATCTACTAGGTCCCGACCTAACTTAGTCCGACCTCACGATCCATATTACAATTCGGGTACGAACCATGCTCTACCCGACAAATGTCGACCATTCCACGAGTGGCGACCTCGACCTAAATCAACAAATGACGACTTAACACTCGCCTGCTTATTTGGTTGAACAATCCTCATAACCACATCCCTACAAATCGTGGACCGTTATAAACATGTTCCCACGTCCAAGTAATCGCCGCTATAATCTCTGAGACATGTCGCTCCCCAAAAATACATCCCTCTCGCCTATAAATACTTCATCACTACCAAACGGTGAGAAGGTAATCGCCATTTTGTATTCTCGAGTTCATTATTCAATACATTTTGAGCTTTATACAACTGTTATCTTACTCTCACGCCCGAGCGTCTTCGCCGGAGACACATCCGGCTAGTCGTGGGTTCTGTTTTCAGGTCAAGAAGCCAGGTGATCAGTCCTGCCACGTGGAGGAAGATTGATAAGCACATTTCCTGCAGCATCACAAACTATATGTATTACATTTGAAATGTAATAACTTATGTATATGAATGTAATAGTTTATACAAGTAAATGTAACACTTTGATAGATGAAATTGTAACATATTTTTATAGATAATGTAATACTTTTACATGTATCATGATAAATTTGAACTCATTGTAACTTATTGTTTGAAAACATATAGATATCTATACATATGTGTTACAATTATGTACAAATACTATTACATATAAATAACACGTTTGTTACATTTTAGTTATAATAAGTATTACTTTTGCCAAACAAAGAAAACATAGAGAAAAACACTATTACTTTTCTGTATATATGTATTACTTTAATGTCAAACTATTACTTTATATGCATACAATTATTACATTATGTTATAGTAACTATTACTTTTCACAAATCGAAAAAAAACAAAATTTAAAAATTAAAAAAAAAAAATTTGGGCCTATGAGAGGTTGCCACGTGTCAGGGTCGAACCCATGGGTCCTGGAGCAAAAAAAAATAAAAATTATAACACATTTATATATGATAAGACCTAAAATTGGGTTCAAGGCCCAATTTGCATCAATGTTGCTGGCTGGAACGTGCTTGGCGTGAAGAAGAAGTGTGGCCGGTCACGGGTCGGGATCCACCTCCTGGCGATGAGACTGTCATATCTCACATAAGTTTTTGTCTTAATATATACTCCTTCCGTCCCACTTCAAGTGAGTCATGATATAAATGCACGCTTCTTAAGAAAAATGAATAAAGAATTGAAAGTGAGTAGAAGATTAGAGGAGAGAGAATGTAAAAGTTAAAAATGTAACTTTTACCCTCAAATGTAGATTTAATTACAATGTGCCACTAGTAGTACCTTTGTAAATATATGGACATTATAAGGGTATAAATGTCTGAAACACTGTTCACATATTTTTATTTATGGAGTGACTCATTTAAAGTGAATTTCTGACCAAAAAGTGAATGTACTACTAAGTCGGCATGATGTAGTATATTGCTTTCTTAATTTACAAATGATGAAACTTAACCCGAGACGGAGGGGTATAACTGAAAATGAGGAAGAGAGACAAGAATGGAAAGTGAGAAGGTGGGGAACCGGGAAGTGAAGCTGAGGCGCGGGGAAGTGTAATGCGACCGAGCCACGAAAATCACGCCTGTGTTTGTACGTCTAGTACGCATAATTTGCACGGACGGGTAGGGTTTTAAAATGATACCTGGTCCAATATGGGTGGGATTATCAGTAATTTAGAGCACAGTTATTTGGTGATTAGGTTAAGTGGAGTAAAAAAAAAAACATTATTTCTAATTAAGGAGGATATTTTTATAGCATAATTTCATAGAAGTACAATTAATAATTTTGCATTTAAAGTGCTACCTTCATCCCAATCTAAAATTCTGAATTTTTTACTACGGTTATTAAGAAAAAATAAATGTTATTAGTAAGAAAAATAAAATAAGATATAGAAAATTAGTAGGACATAGTAAATAGGTTGTTATGTGTAGCAAGTAGGTCCCCTTGTCCATTTTAGGAATCAAGTAAATTAAGAACCTTATAATTGGACAAACTGAAAAGAAAATTAAGAAATTTGAACTGGGACAAAAGGAGTACATGTCATTTTTGAGCTAGAAATTCTTCTTATATAAAATTGTAATAATTTATTTATTTATTTATTTATTTAAAGAAAAGGAAAAATCCTAAAAGGAAACTATTTTAAACCCTAGGAGGACACTTTTGCATGGGAAGATGATGAATGTTTCAAAGTGAAAAGGTAAAAGCAGAGGAGAGGAATTAGACAACCGTGACCAATTCGAAAGAAATTTGTAAGGACAAGTTTGAGTATCACGTGCCCCAACCATATACTCCACACACCAAACATCTGTACTAAAAAAGCGAGAATAAGACCTAATGGGTCTTGGCCAGATCGTGCGACTTTTTGAAAGAAGCTCATCTGCTCGAGCCCCCCGAGATTCTTTCGCTTTAATTCCTACCTCTCAGGCGCTTACGAAGCTCCCAAGGCACATTCGTGCAGTTAAGGAAGCAACATTGCTGGGCTTGTATCCTCCGTGTGGGGAGTTCGAATCTTGACAGGAGCAGCTGAAGCAGCCAATTGGTGTTGTAAGAGTGATGCAAATGCCTCTTTGGCAGAAGCAGTCAATTGGTGATGTAAATGCCTTTTAGGAGGGCTCCCTTGGGGCTCTGGAGTATAAGGGGTGCTCCCACCCTGGCTGCATAGGGCACATCCCGCGATTTACCTCCGCCCGTATACTGAGGGGCCGGTACCTGGTGGTCCAGGATTAATCCGACGAAGCTGGAAATCTGAATAACAAAAAAAAAAAAAAAAAGCGAACATAAGAGTTAAATTTTATACTTTTGTTTTGGTTCATGAATAACCCCGTCTCATAAGGAATTGAAGAATTATTTCCTTTTTCATTCATTTAACTGATTATACATTGTTTATTGTTCGTTCGTTCAACTGAGTATACACTGTTCCGCCAAAGATACCGAGGGGCCAAGACTGTGGGCCCGCGATTAATCCGCTAAGCCGGGAAAACCTGGGTGAACTAATAAACCGAGCTACGAATACGGGCTTCGCTCAACCTCGGGCCCAACTATATTGGGCCATGGATATTATATATTCATCAAGTGTTATGGCCGAGCATTATTTTCCTCGTATGCCGAGGAACATTTGTCGCCCTTCTTGGGCCGGCCTGTCTCGATTACCGAGGAGAGAAAAGTCCTTTGCTCGGCATGTCACCAATTACCGAGGAAACAAAAGTATTTTCCCCGGCATATTTTCATGTCGGCCATTTACCAAATGACGAGGAAACAAAGTCACTTTCCTCGGCTAATTTGCCCAAGGCCGAGGAAAATCACTTGTCTTCCTCGGCGTTCCGGCTAGCAGTTACACTCCTTATTCAACAAGGATTATACAGTTGTAACCCAATCAGGATTACAATTACCAATATCAATTCAAGTCAAACAAGGATTCCTTAACAGATATGATCCTCTTAAGATTATATCTTATCTCATTACAAGTTCATTCCAACATGGATTCTACTTATCCATTCTTATAAATACAAGCCCCATGGCTCTTTATTCGGTACGTTACTTTTTACATTGGAGAAACTCTGTCCATTTGATTTCTCTAATATCAACCGTGAACTTACTCTCACGCCGGAGGGCCTTTAGCCGGATCCGCCCCGGCTTAGTTTACGTGTTTTCTCTTATTTTCAGGCCTTGCAATCGCCGGAGCATTCAACGCTTGGATTTGGGCTGTGTTGACGATTTTGGCATCATCAATTGGTTCCATTGCCGGGAAATCGATTCAAACACCCTTTGTTTGGCACGGAAAATCTCGCTGAGAAGCTATTTTCCGTTGGATTTGTTCTTGATCGAAATTGGTAATTTTCGCTCCGACAGGCTACGTTCTTGATTCGGTCGGAATTTGTAAACTTCCACCGGAAAGCGCATTAATTCGGCGGAAGCGCTAGTTCACGGCGAAGCGAAATTTGTGGCTTGAATTTTTGTGTTGGGAAAATCACAATTGGTCATTTGTTTTGGTTAAAATTTACCCTAATTTTAGCCATAAATTCGTGCAGTGAAATTGTGATTTTTGGAAAATTTTGCATTTAATAATCTATTTGTGATTCGTAATGGACGGACAATTCACAAGTGTTACCGCGAGGATCCCACCCAAGTGAATGGGGAAACAGGAGCCGAGGAGCCACCGCCTCCTCCTCCTCCTCTACCTCAAGCCGATGCCATTCCTCCCCTTGCCATGACTCTTCGTTCCGGGGTCGGCAAATGCCGAGGAGAGGGCAATGACCTTCCTCGTCCTACTCGTACTCGTGGGAAGCAAGCGGGAAGGAAGAAAACAAAGAATGCCGGCCAGGTCAAGCAGGAGGATCTCAACCCGTTGACCGACGCTCTTTGTTACACAAACAAATGGAGACTTTGCAAAGGATGTATGAGACCCAAGTTGCCCTGTTGCAAATGGACCCAGACCATTCCATGGCTCCCTTCATTGTACCGTCAATGGGCCCACCTTTGAGAAAGGAACAGGGAGAGCATCAGGCTCCTCCCACGAAGGCTGGCGAGCTACAGCTGCCAACTCCCAGGGATTCTCCTCATCCTCGGCATAACAGTAAGCATAAGGAGCCTGTGGTCGACCTGAGAAGCCAAATAACTCCTAGGGAAGAGGAAGTGAACTCCAAGGACCTAAGAACAAGACTTAGCTTGAATAGACGCCTATCACCTGCTCGCCTCATCATGACACCTAGGCGTCCCGCGTCTCCTCGAGCTCGTCGGCCGAGATTCTCCTCGTCCTCGTCATTCGATTCTCATCGTACTCGTCGACGGACTCTCCTCGTCCTCGGCATCGGGAATTTGCTAGGCCAAGGACCCCAGAGCCCTACGGGATGATACTTGGCGCACAAGACACGGAACCAAGACGTGATAGGGCCCCCTCCAAACGTGATGGTCACCGTCATGAAGAAAAGCATAGTAGGGTGAATGATCGCCCAAAGAAAAGTCCGTTAGAAGCTCCCAACGAAGCACTCGCTCAAGCGGTGAGAAGGAAATAGAAACAAAGCAATGGGAGTTTGAAGCAAAGGCTGGATGATATGGAGAGGGAAAGAAGTATAATGACGATGATTATGATTGGGCCACCCGTCCGTTTTCCTTGAGGATAAGCTGCGGCACCTCCCCATCCTAACCTCAAGCTCCCAAATTTCGAGAAATATAACGGAACCACGACGCCGAGGACCACGTGCAAAGTTTTGAACAAACCATGAATCTCCTCACCTTTGGCTAGCGATGACTTGCTATGCAAAGCTTTCGCGAGCACCTTCTTAGAACTGACTTTGACCTGGTTCCGTGAGCTCAAGAAAGGTTGCATCGATTCTTTGGAGGGGCATGAGGAGAATGTTCTTAGATCACTTTGCCACGGGTGGGAAGAGGAAGATGAGATTAACCGACTTGGCCAACATTGAACAAGGGAAGGGGAGACCACCCTTAGCTACTACAATAGGTTAGAAAAATGGCGGATCAAGTCGAAGAAAGCCTTGCGATAGGGAGGTCATAGTTTGCTTCAACTCTGGGATTAAAGTCGGCCCCCTCATTTATGAACTCTCGGCCCGGGGAACCCGGCTCAAGGCGAATTGTACAAAGTGGCTTATGCCATTTCCATGGTGAAGATAAGACAAAGAAAGGGGAGGCGACAAGACGGAACTGAAGCAACTAACTCCCGACGAATGACAATGGGAACGGCAAGAAAGGAAAAAATAAAACCGGAAGCAGCGAGAAGCTGGAGTTCGCCCCCTTACAAAGCCCATCTCCGAAATCATGCGGATGGTGAACCTTCCTCCACCTCGTCCATTGATAACCCGAAGTATCCCGCAACAAGAACAAATACGTGATTTTCACAAGGACAACGGGCACACCACCGATGGTTCTTGGGCCCTTAAGAAGATAATCCAACAATGGGTTGACGAGGAAAATTAGACCGTTATGTCATGAAGAAAGATGGCAAGCGAAAGCGGAAGCAAGAGGAGAGTGAAGATGATTCCAAGAGTGAGGATGAAGATCGAAGGCCTCCTAGGGCTAAACTACATGTGATCCGCGAAGAGGTGACCTCCACCAGAAAGCTAAGGGACCAGATTCACGAGCTAAGCAAAGTATACCATGTCCCTGCTTGGATCCATAAAGCAGAAGAAGTCATTAGTTTTTCTCCGAATGAGTTGGCAGGAAGTCGAGCAGCTCGTGAACAGCCATTGGTCATCAAGGGCCGAATTGACAATGTTGAATGCGAAAGACTTCTTGTTGATACGGGGGCCTCAGTGACATCCTATATTATTCGGCCTTCCAACGAGATGGGGTTGAAAGACACGGCGCTAGAGCCATATCATGGAAGGCTTGAAGGATTCACCAACCATAAGGTTGGAGCAAAGGGAACCGTAGAGCTAGAACTCGAAGTCGGCGATCATCCCTTAGAGCCAAAGCTCTTGTCACTTTCATAGTCATGGATTTGACTAGTGACTATCATGCGATTATTGGCATTCCAAGTCAAGCCAAACTTGGGATGGTAGCCTCCCTTCCTCACCAACGAGTTAAATTTCCCACTCGTCTTTGGCATTGGATGCGTGAGGGCAACCCCCAAAGATTTCTTGGAACATGTTGTCAAGAGCCGGAAAAAGTCAAAAAGCGTGGAGATAGATACGCCAGGAGAACATCAAGATCACCAAATCTCGGAAGACCACGGAAACTAGCTCTAGAATGAACTATATCCGTGAAGTATGGGAAAGTGAGGAAGAGGAACCTATGGTCCTAGAAATTGTGGATGACCAAGGCATAACTCTAACCACACCTGGAAGAAGAGCCTATGGTCCTAGAAAGCTGCGGATGACCAAGGCATAGTTCTACCCATCTCAGGAAGACCCCATTCTCGTCGATGACCCGAACTCGGGGGCCAACCATGACTCGGGGAAGAACGATCTTCCGGACATTGATAAACTTATGGAGGAAGAAGGCCTCAATGTAAACGACAATGAAGGGAGAAGAATCGAGAGAGATCATCATCGAATCCCTGGAATTTCGAGACGGACCGGAAATGAAGCACGTAGATGAGCTAGAAGAGGTAGTCATTAATCCACGACTATCTGAACAAAAAATCAAGCTAGGAGGCCAGCTATCACGGGAAGAGAAAGAAAGAATCATATCCCTCTTGAAAAACAGTCTCGACGTCTTTGCTTGGAGAGTCGAAGACATGAGGGGAATCAATGAAGAAGTAGCCCTCCACCGCTTAGAAGTTGATCCTCTAGCGAAGACCATCTCCCAGGACGAGGAGAAATTTTGCAAGGGACAAGGAGGAAGCTATAAAAGAAGAGGTGCGAGAAATTACTCGTATTTGGAATAATTCGCGAAGTTAAATACCTGTTTGGTTGGCTAATGTCGTTATGGTGAAGAAGCAAAATGGGAAATGGCGTATGTGCATAGACTTATTGATCTAAACAAAGCCTGCCCCAAGGACAGCTATCCTCTCCCCGAGAATCGACAAGTTAGTGGACTCCATTTACGGACACCAAACTCTCGGCTTCTTAGATGCCTACTCGAGGCTATCATCGAGATAAAAATGGCGAAAGAAGACATCGAGAAGGCGCCTTTCAAACACACGTGGGGAATTTACGCTACATCATGATGCCTTTTGGGCTCAAGAATCTTGGTGCCACTTACCAACGGATGGTAAATCAAGTTTTTGCAAGTCGAGATAGGTAGAAACATGGAGGCTTATATTGATGACATGGTCATAAAGACCAAGGAAGGCAGCCACGTTCACGACCTAGAAGAAACCATTCACAACCTCCGGAGCCAACAACATGAAGGCTGAATCCAAGCAAGTGCGTGTTCGGAGTTCTGCGAGGAAATTTCTGGGCTTCATGGTTTCCCAAAGGGGATTGAAGCAAACCCGGAAAAGATCAAGGCTCTCATTGACATGAAGGAACCTACCACCATCAAGGAGGTCCAAAGACTTAATGGAAGAATTGCGGCCCTTGGAAGATTCATCGCCAAGTCCGCCGAAAAGTCACCGCCTTTCTTCAAGGTATTGAAGGGTACCAAGAGCTTCTCTGGACTCCTGAATGCTCGGAAGCATTCCTCCGGTTGAAGGAGTACTTGGGTTCCCCTCCCTTGCTTAGCGATCAGGCTCTAGGTGAGATGCTATATGTCTTCCTAGCGCCAGCGATCACTTATTGTCGCTTTGTCTTGGTTCGAAAGGATGAAGGAATTCGAAGCCGATCTATTATGTCTCAAAGGCCACTGTCCAGATGTGGAAACGAGATATTTCAATGTGGAGAAGATAGCATACGCCCTAGTCATTGCCTCAAGGAAGGCTGCGTGCATATTTTTACGCACACCCTATCACCGTCTACACCAACGAACCATTGAAGAAAATCCTTCACAAGTTGGACGGCTCGGGACGTCTCCTTAATTGGTCAATCGCTCTAACGGAGTTTGATATCACTTACCAACCAAGGAAGACCCTCCTAGCACGGCCTTTGGTTGACTTCATGGTCGAGGCGCCTTTATGGGTGAGCATCTCCCCACCTCCCGGAAGCAAAACGCGCCGGAGGAAAAGACTCTCCCATTGAACTCCCATCAAGTGTTGGATCCACGTATACGGACGGATCGGCTACCAAGGAAAGAAGCGGAGGCTGGAGTAGTACTAGCAAGCCCCGGAAGGAGAATATACTATACAAGATGCCATCCGCTTCGGGTTTCCTGCCTCTAACAACCAAGTGAATACGAGGCTCTCATATTTGGCATTGAGTTGGCCTCCTTCTATGGAGCAACTAAGGTGGGTGCACTTTACGTGACTCCGGCTTGTTGTCAAACAAGTGAAAGGAGAATATAACACTCAAGATGTCACCCTTGCCAAATATAGAGACCTGGTCCTAGATATGACGAAGAAAATGGAATTTTTCGAGCTCAAGCGAGATAGGAAGGGAAGACAACCAAGTCGCGAGACGTTCTCTCCAAACTAGCCACCATGGACGTGTCTCCTGCGGAGACCAACCCATATGTAGTTTATGCTTGAGGAACTGCGTATGAAAGATTACAAGTCATGCTTACGGACGAGGAAGAGAGATCTTTGGATCGATGACTACATCGAATACATTGAGAAGGAGAAACTCCCGGAAGACGATGCTCGAGCCAAGCTTATCAAGAAGAGGTCTCCAAGATTCGTGGTGATGAACGGAATCCTCTACCGAAGATCTTTCACGAAGCCCTGCTAAGGTGTGTCTATCCCAAGGAAGCGAGAACCTCTGGCGAAGTACATGAAGGTGTTTGCGGCGGACACCGGGGGCGGAACCTTAGGCGACAAAATCATAGCGCTAGGTTACTGCGCCAAACCTAAGGGAAGACGCGCATGCCTATGTTCGAAAATGTGACAAATGCGAAAGGTTCTCGACATTCCAAGACTACTGCGGTCGAGCAAACACTTGTAATACCTACGTGGCCATTTGATATGTGGGGGATCGACCTCATTGGACCCTTCCCACCCGCCCGTGGTAATTGCAAGTACGTGATAGTAGTGTTGATTACTTCTCCAAGTGGATAGAAGCCAAGGCATTGGCCAAGATAACGGAAGAGAATGCGATCAACTTTGTTCATGACAACATACGGGTGCGAGATTTGGCCTTCCGCATACAATTGTTTCGACCATGGCCTCCAATTCTCCACGGCATTTACAACCGGAATTGGGAAGAGTCAAAGTACGCCATGCAAAATCTTGATTAGCGAGACCCCAAGGCAACGGTCAGCGAAGGCGCCAACAAAGCTGGTCCTAACCGCCCTCACCAAGAACCTTGAAGGACGCGAGGGTAGATGGTTGGACGAACTTCCCCTAGCTTTATGGGGCATTCGCACAACCACCCGAGGGCAACCAGGAAACCCCATTCGCACTAACTTTCGGTTACGAGGCTATGGCACCGGCGAGAGATGGCCATCCCTACAATAAGGAACTCCCATTATGATGAAGCAAGTCAACAAGGTCGATAGGCTCCTAGACTGGACACGATAGATGAAAAACGACTAGGCTGCGCGAGATGAGGATGGTGAATTACAAGCAAAGGACCAAGGCATATCACGACAAGAGGGTCATCAAAAGAGTATTCCAAGTTGGCGATTGGGTACTTAGAAAGATCGAAGCTGCGGGTCGGAAAGCGAGAACAAAACAAGCTCTCCCCAAATTGGGAAGGTCCCTATATCATCACTCAAGTCATTCGAGAAGGGACCTACAGATTAAGGACCAAGGAGGGGAAGGATCTCAAGCATCCATGGCACTCCGACAACCTTAGAAAATATTATCACTAGTCTAGTTTATTTTGCAATAGATTAGCTCTTTATTTTCGGTCTTTTATTTTCGGTCTTTTGTTTTCTTTTTGTCTTTTTAGTTGATAGGATTGCAGTTCTATGTAATCGCATTTCAGTTCTACGAAAGCAGTTTCTTCTAATATGCAAAGCCACTATCAACTATCTACACCAACTCCGGAAGAAGAGGACTTTATCTCCAACTCTCTCAAACACACCAGCCAAGACCAAGGATCTTCCTTGGCCTGATGGCCTATCAACAGCCAAGACCAAGGGTCTTCCTTGGCCTGATGGCTTACCAAACAGCCAAGACCAAGGGTCCTCCTTGGCCTGATGGCTTACCAAACAGCCAAGACCAAGGGTCCTCCTTGGCCTGATGGCTTACCAAGCGGCCAAGACCAAGGGTCCTCCTTGGCACGATGGCTTACCTACGGCAGACGAGGGTCTTCCTTGGCCTGATGGCTTACCAAACAGTCAAGACCAAGGGTCCTCCTTGGCCTAATGGCTTACCATGCATCCTACCAAGGGGCCACCTTGGTTCAGGATCACAAGTCATATTTAAAGCCAAGGAAAACTTCCTCGGCCTAAATGACGTACGAGCATAGTTAAAGCCGAGGAAACTTCCTCGGCCAAACCACTTGTTCAATAAGTAAGCAATAAGGGACCTCCTTTGGATCCCACCTTCTCAAGTCCAGTGCCTCTGCCTAGCATGCAAGGATACGAGCAAGTTATTAAAAGAACAAGAATCATAACAAAGGATTTTTTCATTAATATTCAAATGAAATTACATATCCTATCATCTATTACAAAAAGCATAAAAGGAAAAACTATCCTAAGGCTATTTGAGATTCTTGAACATCATCAAAAGGCTTTTCAAGCCAATCTTGAGTAATGGAGCCGGGAGGAGGAAGGTCCGTTTGATTGTTAAGAGCATCAGTTTCCTCGGCCCCTCTTCCCTCCTCGGTTTCCATGGCCTCAGGCTCTTCCTCGTCTGGATGGCCTCAGCTAAGTCTTTGATGTTGCAGGGACTACGGGTGGCCTCCACACTTCCCTGCATGCTTGAGCATCCTTGGCTGCTATCAATTCCAAGTTGCTTGCAGAGAAGGGGACTAAGTGATGGAGGGCCCTAACTTCCTCACTATATTGGTCCCGGCATATCAGCATAGCTATTTTATTGATATCAAGACCGGTGGAGGGATCGGCCCGGGATACTACGAGCAAGATGAAGGTATCCATCTTCGAACATAGTAGCCGTCTGCTCGTCCACGGCGTCTGGAAGGCCGAGCTAGCTACCGCGGCATCCTTGAATGCCGGGCTCTCCTTGAAGCGCGCCGCGGCCTCGTTTTCTTTGGCGGGAAGGGCGGCCTCCGGCCCTTGGTATTTGGCCTCGGCTTCCTCGGCCTTAGCACGAGCTCGGCCTTATCAGTAAGAGCTTTGGTCGGCTCCTCTCCTTTAAGCCGGGCTCGTCGGCCTTGGCTTTCTCTTCCTCGGCCTTGGCCTTGCTTTCCTCGGCCCTCTTAACCTCGGCTTCCACCTTCGCCTTGGGCGCCTCGAAGCTCGGCATCTTTGGCTTTGAGAAGTTTGACCAAGGAAGACTTCTCGAGAATCGCTTTTGGCCGAGGCGCCTTGGCCTCATTCATGCGTCTGGTCTTCTTCTTGGCCAAAACATTTTCATAGGCCGTGACGAAGCCAGCGAAAGAAAGTTCAATATCATATTAGAAGAATGTATCAAATCAAAACCAATGATCAACGAGCAAGGAAAGGATATTCACCTCGGCAATTAAGAGCCCACTTGCGACGAGCAAGGTATCATCGGCAGGAGCCTCCTGGACAAGAGCATCATAGGCATCCTCGTCCATAGATCTACGGGTGGGGCTCACGCCCGATCGTACCAAGGGCCCCGTCCTAGCTTGCAGAGGAATTCCTTTGAGCCGAGGAACGTTGATGGCCATGCTCTTGGCCAGCTCGTCAGCCTGCTCAATGGTCTCAATATTTTGCATGGTTAGAGGAGGAGGAGGAGCATCAACCTGGGGAGCCTCAACGTGGGGAGCCCCACCAACATTAGCCTTCTTAGTTACAGGCTCCTCGGCAATCGAAGCTTGGGCTCTTTTGGAGCCAGATCTCCGAGCAACGAGGCGGCTTTCCTCGGCTCCCGCCTCCTCGGCACCAGTAGAAAGGTCAGCCATGTCACCAGTTATGGGTTCAACTGGATCCTCGGATGCTGCGTCCTCGGAATTAATCTCCTGATGCACTTTAAGAGGTAGGGGCTTATCACCCTGGACACCGAGCACCAAGTTACGAGCATTGGCCTCGTCCTTCCTCTCCACCAGAGCTGACTTCTTGCTCAGCTTTCTCTTTCGCCTGATCAGCTCCTGAGGACTTAGTCTCTCCATTGCAAGGGTGGCTTCTTCCTCGGTAGTCAAATCTGTAAAGACAAGGAAGAAATGGTCAAGTACGAACAAGATCCAAGGTCAAGTACGAGCAAAGTAATATGCAAAAAATTACAAGTGTAGGATAAAAGATTACGTCCAACAATGTTAGGTGCTCCAATACATTGGTCGCGGGGACGCTCATCGTGGCACCTAATACAGTCCTCGTGAAATACAAAGCCTGGATGTACCGTCCAATCATTGAAACGACGACCTCGTTTAACATTTACAAGGGGAGCTACCCGTCCTCGTTCCGGCATCAATCACCGCTTTGGATATAGAAATGATCCGAGGATTCAACTTGCTTCCGATCCAGGACCCCTACTGGCAAACTCTTCTAGGCGTTTGATCAAAGCTTTGGTCCACTCATATTGTTGGACGGCGAAGGTAGATGTTGGGTCACCGCAAGGAGGCTGGAACTCCCAACCTTGGCGGCTCTCAGCTCGGATGACATGATGATCCCAGCCTGGAACTTTACTAGACATGGGGAGGAGCAATTTTGGTTTCCTATTGGCACTCCTAATTACTACCAGCCATTGTTCCTTAATGACTTGGATAATGTAGAAATGACGGAAGGCTCCCATGGTCGGCTCATAGCCTAAACTACGGCGAGAGGATGATAAAGGCGACCAAAACCACTAGTACCGTTGGCTCCTAGCATGCATTTGGACTTGCCTTTACATCATCCAAAATTCGCAGATGAAGGGGTCCGAGAGGAAGACGAAGCCCTTGTTGGACCTGTTTATAATAGAAGTGAACATAATCTTGATTGTAGTAGAAGTTCGTCTCCTCCTTCTCCGTCTTCGGCTCAATCTTGCCCATATAAGTTAACTTGTACTCATCCCGGTTCACCTTGTACTTGGAGTACAATTTTTCAATCATGGGATCCCCCAGGCTTTGGTGCCCTCTCCACTTGCTTTCCTCGGCTACTGCTCCTCGGACTCTTCTTCGGACGAGGCGGGCATCGGCTTGTGCACCTTCAACGAAGGCGTCAACTATACGAGTAGACGAGGAGGGCTCACCTTCTCTTCCGTCATATCTTGCATAAAGACGAGGAGACCAAGTTATTTACCTCGTCAATGGCTGATTAAATGACGGGGAAGGAAGATTCCCCTCCTCGTCATTCCATAAGGCCGAGGAAGGAAGATCTCCTTCCTCGTCATTTCCTAAGGCCGAGGAGGGGACCGTACCTCTCGACAGCTCGCGCATTTCGCGATGGGAGGCCGGGTAGAACAGGTTCGATGTGCTCCACCATTTGAGCCCTATCCTCAAACACTATGATGTTGGGAGAACCGGACTCAATCCTATCTATTCTTGTGGAGTGCGGGTATTGAATGAATAAACGGGAGCGGCCGTAACCCCTGTTGCTTGCTTATATCATCCAAGTTCAGCATCAACCATGGACCCCTCTCTCTACGATAGACCCTCAAATTTCCAGTATGATATCCATAACGGAATCGGGGAGAATGGTCCCAAGATCGAGCCATTTCTAAGGGGAATCAAAAACGAAGGGGGAGTTCATTCAATATTTTAGAAATTTCATATAAAATGCAAAGAGAATTGAAGAACTGAAGTTTTTAAAGTTTTTATCAAGAAAAGCTTCAACCTTCAACAATGGCGGTTCTTGGCATAGACAAATTCACTCCTAAACCCTAGAAAACGCTGGAGCATGAAAGGAAGTTGTAAGAAAGGGAGGAATTTCATACCTGAGTTTGCAAGAATGAATGGAATCAGTGCAGAAAGCAACTTCGCCGGAAAAACAAAGCTCGCCGGAAGCTGGGATGAAGGTTCTTTGTGATCGCCTGAAATCTCTTTCGCCTTTGCTCTCAATTGCTTGGGGTTTGTAAAGAGTGAAATGAAAAGGGTTTTAGTTTTTATACCCCTCCAATCCGGGTCAACCCGTGGGTAAAGTAAAGATCCAGGTCCGGAGTCCCAAGAATTAAATGCGAAATGATGGTTTCAGGGCGTGACAAGACTGGGGGGCCCCAGAATGGCAACCGTCAGTCATATGAAGCGACGCCGAGGACGCGTGTCAAACCTATTCGTATTCCATATGCCGAGGACGAGCTAACTTTCTATTCGTCTAAGCCGAGCTAGAAAGTTGGGGGCCACTGAACGGAATAAACCGAGCTACGAACATGGGCTTGCCCGAACCTGGGCCCAACTATATTGGGCCATGGATATTATATATTCATCAAGTGTTATGGCCGAGCATTATTTTCCTCGTATGCCGAGGAACATTTGTCGCCCTTCTTGGGCCGGCCTGTCTCGATTACCGAGGAGAGAAAAGTCCTTTGCTCGGCATGTCACCAATTACCGAGGAAACAAAAGTATTTTCCCCGGCATATTTTCATGTCGGCCATTTACCAAATGACGAGGAAACAAAGTCACTTTCCTCGGCTAATTTGCCCAAGGCCGAGGAAAATCACTTGTCTTCCTCGGCGTTCCGGCTAGCAGTTACACTCCTTATTCAACAAGGATTATACAGTTGTAACCCAATCAGGATTACAATTACCAATATCAATTCAAGTCAAACAAGGATTCCTTAACAGATATGATCCTCTTAAGATTATATCTTATCTCATTACAAGTTCATTCCAACATGGATTCTACTTATCCATTCTTATAAATACAAGCCCCATGGCTCTTTATTGATACGTTACTTTTACATTGGAGAAACTCTGTCCATTTGATTTCTCTAATATCAACCGTGAACTTACTCTCACGCCGGAGGGCCTTTAGCCGGATCCGCCCCGGCTTAGTTTACGTGTTTTCTCTTATTTTCAGGCCTTGCAATCGCCGGAGCATTCAACGCTTGGATTTGGGCTGTGTTGACGATTTTGGCATCATCACTGGGTAATAAAAAAAAAAAAAAAAACTGAGTATACACTGTTTAAAAAGGCAAAATTTTAACACTTTTTCTTCCGCTTATCCTTTCTCCAATTTTACTTTTATATTTATAACACCAATCAACTTACCATTTCTTTTAATTATTCTCTCTCATATTTTATTTTTCATACTTACAAACACCTTTCCTGTTGGAAAAATAGTGTGTTTTGAAAAAAATTAATGGTTTATTTCCTCAAGGATATTTTTTTTTTTCAAATTACTTAATTGTTTATGTGTTTGTATTCTACTCCATGAGAACAAGAAATCAAATACTTGTCCAAAGTGAATTTTGGATGAATTAAATATGAATGCTTAAAGTATGTGGCCCACCTTTTGCTAATCATTTTGATTTTGCAAATAAAAAATGTCTTTGACTTTGACTGATATGCTCGACCGAGCAGAGTGATTGACTCGCCCGAGCATAGCATGGCAGAATGACAAAGTTTCTGGAAAGTCATGTTCGGCCGAGGCATATGCCTTGCTCGGCCGAGCAGATTCTGGCAAAAGGTTCTGGACAGCCTTGCTCGGCCGAGCAAGGCACATGACTCGGCCGAGCAGTTCCTGAGCAGATGTGTAACAGCCAAGTATTAAATGTGAAAAACTGAAACGGAAATCATTATGGCTAATATTTTCGATTTAATGGTTGTTTAATTTCGTAATAATAGTATTTATTACATAATTAAAACTATTTTTTTTCAGTTTTGATCTTGATTTTTGAAATGTTTAAATTGTTGTTTGTCAACAACATTTGGAAAGAACCTTTTGGAACACTAGAGAAAAAACACAGCACACAGAAAAACAACTATCTTCTAAAATCCTTCTCCATATTCTCTTGGTGCATCTTGTATTTCTTTCTTTGGCCTCCTAGCTTGCATTGTAACATCAAGAGGTGATCTAGTCCAAGTTCTATTCAGTTCGTCGGGAATTTTAAGTGCAAAGTGCCCCCGGTCCGCACGTTCTATCCTGGGAGACAAGCGATCCAAGCAAACTCAAGCACACTCGGTGAGGGATCGAATATGTTTTAAGGAGACAATGAATTTCATTGGCTCGTGCATCTTCATCAACAACTTTCTCTTTGTATTTTCAGTTTATTTAATTGTATTTTATTTACAATTTCTGTAATTGTTTCCTCGACACCCTTGTAACATCCCAACTAATTTTTTCTCCTTCTTTCTCTTAATTCGTGTGTCCAATATTTTGGTTTATACTCACGTGAGATAGAGTATTTTTTTTTTTGCAGGTAAATCTTGATATTCCTCACTTTCATAAGAGTTTGTTAATTGTGATGGACAGTGGCGGATTCAGAAATTTTGTTTAGCGGGTGCACAAAATTGTACTAAAACTTTAAATTTCAATTGTTTTCGATACAAATATAGTATAAAACATCAAATTATATTTATCCTTACGAGATTTAAAATTTTAAATGATTATTATTATTATTATTATATATATATATATATATATATATATATACATATATATATATATAGGAAGCTATTCAAATGAGAACCAAATTTATATGAGAACCATGAGAACTAAACCCAACCATTGGATTAAAAACACATCAATGCTTCAGATTAAAAGAAAAAAGATAGAGGGGGTGGCGTTTTCGTAATTATTGTGAACTAAATCCCCCTCAAATTTCAAAATAAAATATCTCAATATCTATAAGTCGAAAAAAAATTTCGAAAACACTGATTTTTTTGTCTTGACGAGACGATTCAAACTAGATCCCTGAAGAAAGAATTTTGAAAAAATAATATTGAACAACGTCTAATTTTTAGTTGTTCGAAACAATGCAATTGTCAGTTCTTCAAGCAGCACTGCTGCGAATACAGATATGTTTTGCACTCGTTAGAATTAGTGTCAGATTTAGTGTTTTTTGTTGGTAAAGTGAAGTATAATTATTATTTTTTGGCTGTAAAGTATCCAAATTTTGTTTCGGTGGAATGTCAATCTCCAGGTTTGAACTTCTGCCATATTAGAAGAATTTTGTTAGATATTCACGAAATGTTCGGACAATCAAATCCAAGCTTTGAAGATAGAATTGAAATTCGACGTACAATTTTGAATTCTGCGTTAGTCCATTCACGGTTTTTAAATGCTTAAAAATGTTGTACCTTGAGTTTGGATTCTTCTAGTTTTATGAAGCTTGGTAACACAGCTAGTGTTCACTAAGACAACACAGCTAGTGTTCACTAAGACAACTAGCTAGTGTTCACTAAGACAACATAACTAGTTAACTTACAGCTAGTGTTCACTTACAGCTAGTGTTCACTAATTAATTAGTGTTCACTAAGACAACATAACTAGTGTTCACTTACAGCTAGTGTTCACTTACAGCTAGTGTTCACTAATTAATTAGTGTTCACTAAGACAATACAGCTAGTGTTCGCTAATTAATTAGTGAACACTAGCTGTAAGTGTTAACTAAGACAATACAACTAGTGTTCACTAATTAATTAGTGAACAATACATCTATTGTTCACTAATTAATTAGTGTTCACTAAGACACTAAGACAATACAACTAGTGTTCACTAAGACAACATAGCTAGTGTTCACTAAGACAACACAGCTAATGTTCACTAAGACAACATAGCTAGTGTTCACTAAGACAACATAACTAGTTAACTTACAGCTAGTGTTCACTTACAGCTAGTGTTCACTAATTAATTAGTGTTCACTAAGACAACATATCTAGTGTTCACTTATAGCTAGTGTTCACTTACAGCTAGTGTTCACTAATTAATTAGTGTTCACTAAGACAATACAACTAGTGTTCACTAAGACAACATAGCTAGTGTTAACATAGCTAGTGTTCACTAAGACAACATAGCTAGTGTTTACTTACAGCTAGTGTTCATTAATTAATTAGTGTTCACTAAGACAATACAACTAGTGTTCACTAAGACAACACATCTAGTGTTCACTAAGGCAAAAGTTTTGTGTTCTTCCATGTATACTCCGCCTCGACTACTTCCTTGTATGCTCCGCCTTAACTAAGCAGTACGTTAATTTTAATCTGTCTCCAGCTACTAAATTCCATAAAGTGTATTTTGGGAAAAATGCAATGGTTACTGTTAATTAGTTAGTGACATTGGATTAGTGTTAATAGAAGTGACTGTTAGTATTGTTTGATTAGTGGTAAGACCGACCTTTATTATCAGAGTGATTGATACTCTCATTTTAGAGGATTGTTAGAGGTAAGTGACTTTTGCCTTTACTAGCGTTTTCAAAATAACTGTTTGATTTATAATATGCTATCTTCAAAATTAGACGTTGTTCAATATTATTTTTAAAATTCTATCTTCAGGGATTTAGTTTGAATCGTCTCGTCAAGACAAAAAAATCAGTGTTTTCGAAATTTTTTTTCGACTTATAGATATTGAGATATTTTATTTTGAAATTTGAGGGGGATTTTAAATGAAATAATTACGAAAATGCCACCCCTTCTATCTTTTTTTTTTAATGCGGAGCGTTGATGTGTTTTTAATCCGATCATTTGTTAGTGGTTCTTTATGGTTTACCGTATAAATATGGTTACCGTTATAATAGACTTATATATATATATATATATATATATATAATTATTTGATGTATTAGTAAAGAGAATAATGGAGGGCAAGCAAACGAAGGAGAAATTAAAAGGTAAACAATGATGTATATTTTGGTACAAGTAATTTACTAATTGGACTAAATTAAAACGTAATTATTAAAAAGTAAAAAAAAAATATTTAATAATTATTTCAAATTGGAGGGGAGTGAGAAAGCACTTAAAAAACTATGAACATGACAGATGCCACCGAGAATCGAACGATGACATGAGTGTTTACACCCTTGAAGCTTTACCATCTATACTAACTATTAATATGGCCATTGTTGGCACATATTTAATATATACTAAAAAATATACTTTTTTTTCTAGTTAAATTTGGGCATTCTGCGGGTGCACGTGCACCCGCACCATACACTGTAGATCCGCCCCTGGTGATGGATTCATTTCGGCTCTAAATAAATATTTATTTTTTATTTTTTAAAATACAAGATTTTTGTAGGAATAATGACGAGGTATAAATATTCTTAAGATCTAGTTTGTAATGACTTTGTACACATTTAAATTTAAACTATTGTAATTTGGTTTAGCTTGGAATTAACAGCTATTTTATATTTTTAGCAATTTTAACGGAATGCGACTTTTAATCCATTTATAATTATTTTAAACGTGAGATTATGATTACTGATGAAGAGATATTAATTTGCGTTAAACATTATAATCTATGAGTCAAAAAGCACATCACATTAAGAATTACCGAGGAAATTAGAAGTTCCGTTAAAAAATGGACGGATTAGAAGGTATATATGGGTCATTTCATTATAGGTGGTGTTAAATTTGTTTTAAAAAATACCTAAAATGATCAAAACCAGGACTTAAAATAAAGTGCAATGGTATAAAACTACATTAATCTACTTATAAATGTTTTTTTTTTTTTTTTGAAAACCCACTTATAAGTTTTAGTTTTATATATAATGGATATTATTAAATGTGAAAAGTCATTTAAAAATAATTGTATTTTAAAAAAATGACCACTTATTTTAAATCAATCTATTTAAGAAAAAGGAAAGTGTTCGAAAATTTCAAAAAAGTATCATAATATTCGAGAAATTTTTCCATCAGTTATATTATATATGTAATATTATATTATATATAATTGAATATAATAATATTACAACTTTTTACGATAATACTATATAAAAAGTTTCTCTTTCATTAAAGAAGGATATACCCTTGTGACACGGCAACACTGTGGCTCATTAAATTAAATTAATTAAAAACAGGAAATACTTTGTCACGATTTCAATTGCTTTTCGTGAATTTCTTTTCTCATTTTAGATAACTTTTGTATGTTGCAAATTGATTTCATCTCTCTCGGGAACATTCACTTGTGTACTTCCTTTTCTTTTTCCAACTTATAATGCCAATATTCTAAAATGTGAATAAAATAATTCCTTCATAAAATTTAAGCTCGAGTACAAATGAGAGACATTCATTTATTACAAATTAACTTGAATGTTCTCCTTTAATACCTATTTGTTTTTCATTTTCAGCTTTTATTCAAATCTAAATGAATGGATGCATCAAATATAATACAATTCAGACTATTTTTTTTTTGGGATTGGAGTCCTAAACTACGAGGATGTTGGGATAGAGGACCAACCGGGTTAGACATCGAAGCAAGGGGGAAGAATTTCGTCAGAGGTTTCTGGGGTCAAGAGCGGCCGCGCTGGCTTTATGCGCAACCGCGCTCTTGGACAGAAACATATGGCTCGGGGGATTTTCTTCAAGTGCGACCGCGCTGAAGGGGAGGGCGACCGCGCTGGAGGTTTTGTCAAAGGCGTTGGACTTGCATGGGCGCGACCGCGCTAGGCTCCAGAGCGGCCGCGTTGGGCCCGATTTCAGCAGTCCAGAATCCTTGTTTGTTTAGAGTTTGGTTTGTTCCATATGTCATATATAAGTAAAGTTCCGCCCCAAAACTTATTGTAATAAAACTTCTACATACATAGTGCAAGATCCTGGCTTGGTAGTGCCCCCAGACGTAGCCAATCAAATTGGTGAACTGGGTTAACAATTTCTTGTGTTCTTTTCTGTTTCTTTGATTTCTTGTGCTTGGTTTGTGTGCGATTATTATTCTTGTAGGTTTGCTTGGGTGTGGAGGGCTATATTCACAACAGAGGAAGAGGAGGAGCCTAAGTCGGAGGAGTTGGTGAGATCAAGGAGGAAAATCTCGGAGGTACTTCTGTCGAGGAGAGCGGCCGCGCTTAGGTGGAGGGCGACCGCGCTAGAGGTACGTTCGAGGGTGCAAAGTCTCTGTCGATAAGGGCGGCCACGCTGGGTGTGCTGCGCGACCGCGCTCGTGCAGAGGAGGGTGTTTTCAGTAGTTGATTTTGTTTCCTATTTTGATAAGAACTCTTCTTAAATTAGATTTAGGACTTCCTTGTATTACTATATAAACATAGATACGACCTAGAACATGTTGGTAGTTGTAGCAACATATTAGAAGGTGTCTAATAACATATTGGCTTGGCAATTGCCCCCGGACGTAGTTCATGTGTTGAATGAACCGGGTAAACAACTCTTGTGTTCTTGTGTGTGTGTTTCTTCCATTATTGTGTTTGTAGGTGTGTTGATTTCTTGTCTTGATTGCAACGGGGTACCACCAAATTCACAACAACTGGTATCAGAGCATTGGTTCGGAGGATTCAAAGTTTTTCATTAGTTGATTAATTTTGAATCGCGTTCTTGGGGACTTGGTGAAGCAATCAGATGAAGAACTCAATCGAGAAATTCAGCGGTGTGAATTTCACGTTTTGGAGGACAAGGATTGAAGATTACCTTTATTGTAAGGATCTTCATAAACCCTTGAAGGAGAAGCCCGAAGACATGTCACAAGATGATTGGGAGACGTTGGATCGGAAGGCGTTAGGAGCAGTGAGGAGTGCCCTAACCGACGACGTTGCACGGAACGCTATGGAGGCCAAGACAACGGTGGAGTTGCTACAAACGCCGTCGACATGTATGAGAAGCCGTCTAATATCAATAAGGTGCATTTGATAAAGAGGTTTGCGAATGCGAAGATGTCGAGGGCGGACAGCGGCAAGTCATATCGGCAATTTCAAAGGTATGGTGGACCAATTGAAAAGTGTTGATATTACTTTCTCCGATGAAGTGCTAGCTTGTTTTCTACTAAAATCATTGCCTGATAGTTGGGAGGTTACTGTCACAACGATTAGTACGTCGAAAACAGCATTGGTGTATACGGAGGTTAGAGATCTCATCCTTCAAGAGGAGTTGCGAAGGAAAGAGAAAAGGGGAGAATCTTCCGTAGATGGGGCTGCACTTAGGGTGGAGAGAAATAGGGAAAGGGGAAGACCGAAAAAGGGAAAAAAGGTCAAGTGCTACAATTGTGGCGAATTAGGTCATATTAGTTATGACTGTCCGGGAAAAGATGG
Organism: Adenophora triphylla var. japonica; assembly: GCA_022495995.1. Classification (NCBI taxonomy): domain Eukaryota; kingdom Viridiplantae; phylum Streptophyta; class Magnoliopsida; order Asterales; family Campanulaceae; genus Adenophora; species Adenophora triphylla. The sequence continues at coordinate 149,477 of JAFEMH010002061.1, read as the reverse complement.
TGGTGCTCACGTGGTGGATGATGGGGGAGATGTATTGATCCTAGGAGAGGAGCAGTCGGGTGAAGATTGGGTGTTGAATTCTGGAGCTTCTTGTCATGCTAGTGGGGATGCAGAATCAATGAAGCGGTATAAAACTGGAGATTTTGGGGTTATCTATCTTGGTGATGGTCAACCATTGAAGATCAAAGGTAAGGGGGATGTGATGACGAAAACACCTAACGGGGCTGTTTTACGACTACACGATGTGATGCATGTTTCGGATTTGAGGAGAAGAGTGATTTCTGTGGGACAACTTGACAGTGAAGGGTATGGTGTGTCTTTCATTGGTGGGTCTTGGAAAGTCACAAAAGGGGCTAAGGTGGTAGCTCATGGGGTTAAGGGGAAGATGTTGTACTCTACCTACAATGTCGATATTCGTTCCGGTGGGAGCAAGAGGCTAAAGAACCGGCCTGTTGGTGTGAAAAGGGGAGACATCAAGAAACGGTATGTTAGGGGGGACACAAAGTTGATCAACGCGGTGTGGATGTCCAAGTGCCCTAACAGAGAGCGTATTCAGACCGAAAAAAGACGATGCAAGAAACAAGGTGTGTCCAAGTTTTAAGGGGAAGCATTGCGAGGAAGGTGGGTCTGGAGGGATAAGGCGAAGTTAGACTTGCGGGGAGAAATCAAGGTAGAAGATGATTTGGGGAGGCAAGAATCATCTAACACGGAGAGGTTGAAACGTCGCTTGATTTCAACTCGCCTTAGTACTTGAGCGGAGGTTTGGTAGTGTCAAGCCAATATGGGGGGAAATGTGTTCGAAGGTAACTACTCCGTGGTGGGAGTTGATGGGTGTTTCTATGTTTGTTAGTTTAGTCTCCGGTGGGAGATTGTTGGGATTGGAGTCCTAAACTACGAGGAAGAGGAGGAGCCTAAGTCGGAGGAGTTGGTGAGATCAAGGAGGAAAATCTCGGAGGTACTTCTGTCGAGGAGAGCGGCCGCGCTTAGGTGAAGGGCGACCGCGCTGGAGGTACGTTCGAGGGTGCAAAGTCTCTGTCGATAAGGGCGGCCGCGCTGGGTGTGCTGCGCGACCGCGCTCGTGCCGAGGAGGGTGTTTTCAGCAGTTGATTTTGTTTCCTATTTTGATAAGAACTCTTCTTAAATTAGATTTAGGGCTTCCTTGTATTACTATATAAACATAGATACGACCTAGAACATGTTGGTAGTTGTAGCAACATATTAGAAGGTGTCTAATAACATATTGGCTTGGCAATTGCCCTCGGACGTAGTTCATGTGTTGAATGAACCGGGTAAACAACTCTTGTGTTCTTGTGTGTGTGTTTCTTCCATTATTGTGCTTGTGGGTGTGTTGATTTCTTGTCTTGATTGCAACGGGGTACCACCAAATTCACAACATTTTTTTCATTCAGATTTGAATGCCTCTTATTTTTCACTTAATTTTCAAATATAAAACTATCACTTATTTGCCTTTTAATTGATTTTTTTTCCATATATATCTATTTCATAAACTCGTAATTTCAAAAATACCCAACTCAAACATTAGATCAATAACCATTCATCTCATCTCTCTATACATTAAATGTCGTAACATTAATTTCAGATGTGAATTCAGATGAATATTCAAACACTTTGAGTAATTCAGAAATCAGCCTTCAGACGTTAGCTATTATCAATTCAGCCAAATTCAGATTTGAAATCATGATTTTTTTTCAAATAATTCCATTTTAAAAATCTAAATTTCAAAATAACCCACATTTAAAACTATTTGCCAAAATGACCCAATATTTGGAACTCGCTACACGGTGTAGCGAGTTTATAATTTTACCGATTAAAATCGCTACACGGTGTAGCAAATTTAAATTTGCTCAATTTTATTTTAATTTATGCTATTAAAAAAAATCTAAAATTTGAACTCACTACACAGTGTTTCAAATTGACAATAAGCTACTACTACAAAGGTCCAACTTCTCCGTCTAACTCCTACTACAAAAAAGTCCAACTTCTCCGTCTCACTTTAAATTACAAAATAATAATACAAAAATTATGTATTAATAAAGAAACTAAATAAAAATATTATTTTTCCATATCAAATAAATACTTTAAAAAATATACTTCTATAAAAAATTATATTCTTTATTTCAAAAATAAATATTACTTTCGACTCAAAATGAATAACCAAAAAATAATACTACATTTTTATCCAAAAAATGAGCATTAATTCCTTCATCCCAATGAATATTTTAAAAAATACTGCTTCATTCACCTCTAAAATTAATATTTGTAATGTTAGTGCATTCGTCTCCAAAAAAGACATTAAGATGACATTAATTTTTTAGATGAATAAAGTAGTATTCTTTTTTTAAATGTTCATTGAGACGAAGGAAGCAATGTTCATTTTTTTTTTGACATAGAAAAAAAATCTAATTTTTAAGAAAAAAAATTCCTTCAATTTAAAAAAGAATATTACTTTCGTCCCAAAATTAATACCACTTTCTATATCCAAAAAAAATTGCTTCCTTTGTCTTGATGAACATTTTAAAAAAGAATACTACTTTACTTGTCTCAAAAATTAATATTCATTTTCTGAAACGAAGACACTAACATTATAAACATTAATTTTTACAAAAGAATACTACATCGTCTAAAAAAATAAATTACTATCTTTGTCCCAATTAATATTTTATAAAATATTACTTCATTTGTTTAAAAAATTAATGTCATATATTGAAACGAAGACACTAACATTGCAAATATTAATTTTTGAGGCAAATGAAGCAGTATTATTTTTTTTAATATTCATTGGGATGAAGAAAGTAATGTTCATTTTTTTTGGACAAAAAATGTAGTACGAGTATTATTTTTTGGTTATTCATTTTGAGTCGAAAGTAATATTAATTTTTGAAATGAAGAATATAATTTTTTATAGAAGTATATTTTTTAAAGTATTTATTTGAGATGGAAAAAATAATATTTCTACTTAGTTTTCTTTATTAATACATAATTTTTTTGTATTATTATTTTCAGGGCCGGCCCTGTGATATTCGGGGCCCTAGGCCGATAACTTTGGATGGGGCTTTCACTGTTCTGATAGCAAAAATCAACAGGATTGGCCGACATCTTATGAATTAAGTGAAGTGTTGCTGAGACTTTCGAAATTCAAGGGATTCATGTTAATGCTTATCAGGATATATTATATTCCAAAGCAACAGCAAAGCAACCACATGCCCATTCGGACCTGGGTATTAACTTCAAACTACTATTAAGAAATATTAAAATCATGCTCAGAATAAATAAGAAAGCAATAATTTCAGTTTTACGGTGGCTCCTCTTGTCAGATTACAGACTAAAGTAGTGCTATAAGAAGCTATTTTAATTGGGTGAAAAGCAATTGCAATCTGCTCATTCCATAAAGAGACTAGACCAACATACCTGAGTGATCATTTCTTTCAAAAGTTTCCAGTGTGAATTTTTATCAAAATTGGTTGAAAAAGACAATATAGGACGTGAACCTTTGAGATGATTTTCAGTAAGTTTCAACTCTTCCATTGTGTGAACTGAAAAAACAAAAGAGACATTGACAAATACAATTTTACAATCAAGTATTTATAGATATATAATTAACAAGCAAACAGAATAATACTAATCAGAATAAAGTACAAAACCAGAAATACCAGCTTGTTGGTTCAGAAAACTCTAAAAACAAGACGGATGCGTCTAAAGCATTATAACTTGCAAATCACAATTTACTCAGAAATAAGATATTACCTGCATTAACTAAGAACTTCACAGACGGACCATTAGGGCACTTGGCCATCCATAGGTAAAGGTCTTTCGACTTTCTGCACTGAAATACACATGAAAATAAATAAGAGATTCCAGGTTAAGCTAAGAACAAACAGGGCCTCAACATATCAAGCCAAACAAGTTTTATACACTAAAATCCACTAGCCAAATCACTTCCTCAATTCCACTAATGAGTCTTAATACTTTATTATGAAGTCTCTCCAGATGGTTCTCAGTAGAAATTTAAGAGAGTTTTCTGAAGGACTCCAAGTTTAATCCTAATCATACAATAAAGTGATAAACAAGTTTGATGCAGCTAATTTCGGATAAAATAAATTTAATTTAACCCTAAATCAAAAGCTCTAGCCCTATTCTAGGATAAAATAAATTATTTAACCCTAAATCAAAATTTCTAATTTGTTAGGAATTTAGAAATTTGGAGGATTTGAGATGAGGGAGAGAGAGGAAAAGTCGATGAAGGGAGAGAATCAGAGAATCGAAATACCTTGGCAAAAATGGTGCGGCGGACGGCGGTGGCTGGGTGGTGGCTTCGATCGATCGCAATTCCGTCTGGACTCTAGACCGTCTCTTCGTCGTCGCTTCTTCGTGAAATTGTGAGAGGCTAAGAGCTGTGAGATTTCTGTGCGTGTGTTTGACTATTGACTTTAATTTTCAATGAGGCCCCTCACTTCCTAGTATATTACCACTAAGTCCGTAAATTTTGCTAAAAAGTGCCAAAAATTGGGGGCCTAAGGCCCGGGCCTCACCTGCCTAGGCAGTGGGCCGGCCCTGATTATTTTGTAATTTAAAGTGAAACGGATAAGTTGGACCTTTATAGTAGGAGTTAGACGGAGAAGTTGGACCTTTGTAGCAGGAGCTTATTGTCAATTTGAACTCGCTACACTGGGTAGCGAATTCAAATTTTAGTTTTTTTTTTAATATCATAAATTAAAATAAATTTGAGCAAATTTAAATTCGCTACACCGTGTAGCGATTTTAACCGAAAAAATTATAAAATCGCTAAACCGTGTAGCGAGTTTCAAAAAGTTGGTCATTTTGGCAAATAGTTTCAAATGTGGGTTATTTTGGGATTTAGATTTTTAAAATGGAATTATTTTAGAAAAAAATCTGAAATTAGATTTCAACACTTAACACTTAAAAAACTCAAATGTCACCTAAGAATTTTTTGTTTCAAAATCAACGTTAATTTTGTAAAAAAGAAAAGAAAAAAGTGTGTCTATAAATTTATAAATGTTCTTTAAACTTCTTCTTTTTTCAATGTTAGTCTTATATGTGAAAAATTAAATGTTTATATAGTAAATAACAACAATATTTATAAAATTTTGTCATTAAATTTTTTCAAAATTGTATATTTTAAAAATGTCCCCTTAATAAAATTTAGGGCATGGGAAATGTTCAAGTGACACTTAGAGAAGCATTTTCAAGTTATTTTTTTGTAAAAGCGCTTGATCAAGATTTGGTTTCAGGAATATCATTAGCAATGGTTTGATTCAGGTGATTTTGAAGTTGATAGTTCAATTATGGGAAAATAGCATTTTACTGCCACTTAGTTTACATGAAGTTGCAATGTAGGATCTAAAGTTTTATTTTTTTACAATTCAGTACACTATATTCACACTTTGTTGCAATTTAGGGCAAAAATTGATGACATTTGCAAAAATTAACGAAATAGACGGAAAGTGTAACGAATGTCTTATAAATTTACATTTTTGTCCTAAAATTTAATAAATTTATGAAAACATGTTGTAATAATTCTAATAAAAATTTTTACTATTAAATAATTACATATAAATAATTTTGAATTAATATAATACGTACAAAATGGAGAAACATTAGAAAAAAAAAATGAATGATTTTTATTTACAAATTTCGAACAATTATACTAATTTTCTATAAAAAAAAAATTACACATTCTTTGAGAAAATTATATTGATTTTCAAAACAAAAAAAAATAAAAATCCTAGAATTAAAATGTAACTTTTTTTCTACTATAAAAATAATACTCTTTTAAAAAATAATTTCCCCATACTTCTCAACTAATCTAACTGCAACATTAAAAAAATAAAAACTCTTTCTCTAGCTATAGCTTTCCTCTCCCTCTCCCTTTCCCACAAGCCACTGCCTCCCTAATTTTCCAAGTAATAAATTAGTGAATACAACTTTTAAATAGAGAAAAGAAAAAAATGGGATTTTTTTTATATACTCCCTCCGTCTCGGCCGACTTAGAATTTTTTGAAATGGCATGGAGATTAAGGAAAAGGTAAATGTTGTGAGTGTAATTTAAAAATAAGAGAGAGAATGAGTGGAGGGAATAGTAAATTATAATGGTGTTGTGAGTATTAAAATAATGTAGAAGAGAGAATGAGTGGAGAGAATAGTGATTTAAGGTTTCCATTTTGGGCCGTCCTAAGTCGGGTGGGACGCCCAAAATGGCAAAAAGTCCTAAGTCGGCGGGGACGAAAGGAGTATAACATATTTTTTTGGGACAGAGGGAGAATATTTTTCTTAAGAATGTAAATAAAATTTGATATTTTTCTCTTTTAAGATTGCTCTATATATATTTTTCAAAGATATTATATTATTTTTATTTATATCTTTTTTAAAATCATTTATATGTTATTATTTTACAATTTTTTATTATTAGAATTTATTTTTACCATATTTTTTTAAAAAATATGAAACATAAGGGGCTGAAATGTATTTGAAAGATGCTCATTACGTTTTTTTGCTTATTTTGTTAGGTTTCGTCAAATGTCATCAATTTTTGCCTTGAATTGTAACAAAATTTGAACATATTGTATTAAATTTCAAAAAAATTGAACTTTAGGTTCTACATTGCAACTTTATGTGAACTTAGTGGCAGTAAAATGTTATTTCCCCTTCGATTGTTTAAAAAAAAAAAAAAGGGTCTTACTTCAACTCAATGAACAATTTCATTAGAATTTAAACAAAATAAATAAATAATAATTAAAATCCTAAAACTTGTTATTTATAATTAGCTTTTTAATATTTTTTCATTTAGAATACAATCTCATTGAAATTATTGAGAAAGTGAGATGGATGTCATTTTCATTCTTCTTTCCGAGAACATTTTATTGTTTGTTATGAATAATTTCCCTTTGTATCATAACTCTGAACGTGGATATATAATTCTATTCATTGCTTAACTTATAAATTTACTCATATTTTCACCTCAAAGTTGGAATTGAAATTGAGTAACCTTATTAAGTACTATAACTGGTGCGCTAAACCGCTATTTTTGTTTAAAATACGGCTAAACCTCAATAAAATAATATTCAATATGATAAAGTAATAATCTCAATTAAATAATAAATTCATTCAGTTTCGACCTTGACCAATATTATAAAATAATGTTTTCTCTAAATGCATTAGATAATTGTAACGACCCTAAACCTAGGCACTAATTTTAATATCACATTGTGTGTTTTATTATTATTGTTAATATTATATGTCCATTTTTATATAATTGATTTCATATGATAGGATAGAGGATAATAAAATAAATTTATGTTCTAAGAAAAAATATAAAAATAGCAAATAAATAATTATTGGGAGAAGGATAAATTGAGTAGATAAATAAATTGGGTGATGATTAAATTAATTGGTGAAAGCATTTGGTTTGAGTAGGGAGAAGGGGGGGGCCATTTCCTTATTTCCTATTTTCCTCCTCCTTTGGGCTCAATAGTCAAACCTCCCCACTCCTCCACCATACCTCCCTTCACCTCCCCATACTTCCTCTAGATCAACTTCATCTTCTTCTTCATTTTCTTTCATTTTCCTCCATGGAAAGAGCTTAGAGAAAGCCTTCATCTCTCAAACTCATACCAAGTGAAATTCTTGTCCAACTTCAAATCCAAGTGTCCTTTTGTGAGTAGTTCATCCAAGGGAATTGATCAAGCCTAGAAAATCATCACTTCCTCTTGTATTGGCAAAGGTGAGTTATTATGACCCTTTTCTTTCCTTGAATGATCATGAATATAAATGTTATTGTGGTTGTTCTATTGATTGTGATGATTGAGAACCTTGTTAGTTTTATAGAAGTATTATGGTTTATGGAGGTTGGATTGATCTAGGGTTAAGACATGATTCCAAGGAGCTAAATGAGTAGATTGAGGTTACCAAGGTTGAAAATGCCCTTTAGGTTCATCACTTAGGATACCTTTGGTTGGAACTTTGGGATTTTGAGAAAATTGTTGTTGATTGTGCTGTTTTGCCATTTACGGGCCGAGGGCACGAGTCGTGACCTCGGGGACGAGTCGTGCCATGTGAGGGTCACGAGTCGTGCCTTGGATAAAGGGAAGTCGTGACCTGTGAGGGGACGCTGGTTCGGAGGGGGTCGCATGGGCACGAGTCGTGCCCTGGGGGCGAGTCGTGCCACTGGCACAGTTTCAAGGTATCAACTTTAGAGCATTCAAACCTAATCAAACTCGAACCAAAATGAAATCTCTTTAACCTAGATTAAAGTAGAATACTTTGGCTTCACAATGACATTCTAGGTGATCAAAATGGAATAGTGGAAGTACTTTAAATGTTGCTTGGAAAACGTTAGCTAACCTAGTTTGGTAACTAGACAATTATGATCCCAGCTTGGTAGATTCAACTTAGACCCTTAAAGAGGCTAAGTATTATTGTATAATGAACGTGTAGGATGGATTAATGATACTTCCTTGCCTTACTTGAATTCTTATACATTGTTTATAATATGCATAGTGTGTTGTATAACTGTTGCACTATGACATTGGTTGGACATGAGTATATTTTACCATGTTGCTATATTGTTATCCCTTTTTGTGGATTTTATTCAAGTATCTATTATGTGCTTGATAATGTGTGAGTCATCTGACATTTGGGGGTATAACATAATACGATCCATTATGGAAGTGTGACCTAATGTGATCAGATTATGTTATATCTGTGGACGTCCCCTCCTGTGGCCACAGGTTGGGGTTATAGCATCTGTATTGAGCCAAAAGCCTTACAGAGTTGCTACTATCTTATTTGGTTCCCTGAAAAATGGGTCTTATAAGATGTGAGTATTGCTTAAGCAGCTCACTTAAGATTGGAGTATTATTATACCCAATGTTGTACGACTATTGTTCAGACGGGAAAAAGGTAAACCAAAGGTAATGTAAGGTGTTTACGGTTTTCCAACGTGTTATGTGTTGCATCTATTTGGCATATTGTTGCATCCATAATAGCTTCTTGAGATTTATTCTCACCCCTCTCCCTTTTTTGTTTTAGATCCCGAGACAGGCGGGCCAGGCCAAGTAAGGACGGAGAGGAGTTTGGAGAAATCTTTTGGGTGTTGTCGGGGTATGTTTAGGGTGACGTATAAAATTGTATTTTGGTAATTTCTTTCTTGGAGTTTGTAATTATAAACTTTAAACTCTACGTCATAACCTTAATCTTTTGTAACTAAACGGTTGACCGTTTTCAAAGTTAGTTATCTCCTCCTCCGATGTGGAGTTGAGTGGAGTTCTTTTGAAATGTTATGTTATTAATATTTATGTTTGAAAGTCAAAGCAAAGTTTTAAAAGTTTTTGTGTATTTGGGTTAGTTTGAGAACGCTCCAACTCGGGACACGTGTAGGTTAAGGTCGGGGTCCTCACGGTTGGTATCGAGCTCGGTTAGAATTCTCGGGTAGAGTCTAGGCGAGTGAGAGTGTGTGATAGCGACGTCGAGTGTTTAATGCGGGAGTTTGTTGTTATGGCGGGAAATGATGGTGATCGAGAATGCGGGTTTGGGTGGTGTTGGTAATCCGAATGCCGAGATGATGGATATGTTAGGGTTTATTCGGCATATGGCAACTCGGAATCGAGAACCGAGAATCAGAATCAAGGCGACGCAAGGGCAACATGGTTTGGAGAAGTTCGTGAAGATGTCTCCTCCTAGCTTCAACGGAGATCCGGATCCGGTGAAGGCCGAGAGGTGGCTTGAGGCTATGAATAAGATTTTCGCAGTATGGAGAGTTCGGATGCGGAGAAGGTGAGATGTGCCGTTTTCAAGTTGGAAGGACCCGGCGAGCACTTTGGTGGCGAGGTAGTGAAGGATGGTTGGGACCGGGATTTGACACGCAGAGACTTGGGAGAACTTCACACGCAAGTTACGGGATCACTTCGTGCCTATGGTTACTAGAGACAAGAAGGAAGGCGAGTTTACGAAACTGGAGCAGGGACCATGACGATAGCGCGGTATTCGGCAAAGTTCACGAATTGGCCCGATATTGTCCTCATTTGGTGCCGGATGAGGAGAGGCGAGTCTACCGGTTTGTGAAGGGTTTAAGGGTTGAGTTCAGCGGTTATTGACGCATAACTTCGCCAACTTCCAAGCGGCGGTGAATATGGCGTATCGGATTGAGAATGACATAGAGGAGCATCGTGGTAAGAATGAAGGCGGAAACATAAATAGATTCCAAGGTCAAGGTTCGGGACGGAATAGGGTGCGTAGGGGACATTTACTCGGGAGCAAATCGAGGAGGAAATGTGGCGACTCCGGAAAATCGTGCGACTCCGGGTCGGTTTGGGACGGTGTGTGGTTATTGCGAAGCTAGGGCATTCGGAGGACAAGTGTTGGAGCAAGCAAGGAAAATGTTTAGAGTGTGGGGCAACGGGCCATTTCAGGAAGAATTGTCCTAGGTGGCGAGAATAAGCAAGCGACGGAGTGCGGATTTGGGGGACAAGGTAGTGGTGTGAAGAGAGGTGTAGATGGGAAACCCAAAGATAGGGTGCAAGGTCGAGTGTTTGCCTTGGGGCAGGAGAGGTCGACCCCAATGCTTTGTCATTAGAGGTATAGTTCCTGTCTCGGGAGTTAAGGCCCGCATTCTTATAGATCCGGGTCTTCCCATTCATTTGTGGCATCGCATTTTGCATTCTCATTTGCATACTTTGCTGAATCTATGCCTTATGTGTTGGAGGTTTCTACTCCTATGGGAGAGTGCCTCACATCTTCTTTGATATATCCTGGTTGTGATGTGACTATATGTGGGCATGTATTGCCGGTGGATTTGGTCGAGTTACCAATCCGTGATTTTGATGTGATCCTTGGGATGGATTGGTTGAGTCGGTGCCATGCTATGGTAGGCCGTCGTAGAAAGCGAGTCTCATTTGCTATGCTTGATATGCCTACTTTTATATTTGATGCGGATAGATCTATGTTCGGTTTACATGTTATTTACGCTTTAAAGGCTAGGAAGATGTTATCTAAGGGGTGTACGGGTTACTTGGCTTATGTGGTAGATTCCAATAAGAAGTCTCCCGAGTTAGCTCATGTTCCGGTTGTCAATGAATTTAGTGATGTGTTTTCTAGTGAGTACTCTATGCCTCCGGATCGTGAGATAGAGTTTTGTATTGACTTAGTGCCGTACCGCACCTATCTCTAAAGCACCCTATAGAATGGCTCTGGCCGAGTTAAAAGAGTTGAAGGTCCAATTGCAAGAATTGTTAGACCGAGGTTTTATTCGTCCTAGTGTGTCTCCGTGGGGAGCACCGGTCTTGTTTGTTAGGAAGAAGGATGGTACCTTACGATTGTGTATTGACTATCGTTTGTTGAACCAAGCCACCATTAAGAATAAATATCCCCTTCCGCATATAGATGATTTGTTTGACCAACTCCAAGGTTCCGTTATCTACTCAAAGCTTGATTTGAGAAGCGGATACCATTAGTTGAAGATTAGGCCAGGATGATATTGCTAAGACGGCTTTTCGGACTAGATATGGTCATTATGAGTTTGTTGTGATGCCTTTCGGGTTGACTAATGCTCACGTAGTGTTTATGGATATGATGAACCGTGTCTTCAAGCCTTATCTTGATAGCTTTGTGGTAGTGTTCATAGATGATATCCTTGTTTACTCTAAGTCTCGGGAAGAGCATGAGAATCATTTGAGGATTGTCTTGTCCGTTCTTCGGGAGAAGCAATTGTACGCCAAGTTCAGTAAGTGCGAGTTTTGGCTTGAGCAGATTTCTTTCTTGGGGCATGTTGTGTCGAGTTCGGGAATTTCCGTGGATCCTTCAAAGATTGAAGCCGTGGTTGATTGGAAGCAACCTTCGACTGTGACCGAGGTCCGTAGTTTTCTTGGTTTGGCGGGGTATTATCGGAGGTTCATTGAAGGGTTTTCTCGGATTGCGACTCCGATTGACTAGGTTGACTCGGAAAGATGTATCGTTTGTATGGGATTCCAAGTGTGAAGCAAGCTTTGATGAATTGAAGAAGAGGTTGACAACGGCTCCTATTCTTACCCTTCCGGATGGTTGCGAGAATTTTGTTATTTATAGTGATGCCTCGAAGGCGGGTTTGGGATGTGTGTTGATGCAAAATGGGAAAGTGATTGCGTATGCCTCTAGGAAGTTATCACCGGCGGAACAGAATTACCCTACTCATGATATGGAGTTGGCGGCGATTGTATTTGCGTTGCATAAGTGGAAACATTATCTTTATGGAGCGAAATTTGAGATTTTTACCGACCATAAAAGTTTGAAGTATTTGTTTACCCAAAAGGAGTTGAATAACCGGCAAAGGAGATGGTTAGAGTTTTTGAAGGATTTTGATTGTATAATTTCTTATCACCCAGGGAAGGCAAATGTTGTAGCGGATGCGATTAGCCGAAAGGCGTATGTGACAGCTTTGAGTTCTCGAGAGTTGAAGAGTGAAGTAATCGTTGCGAATGTTCGAGCCGTTCCGACTTTGTATGGAGATTTGAAGGAAGCTCAACAAGGTGATCCGGAGTTGAAGAAAATTTTTGATCAAGTGCAAGATGGGAAAGCCGAGGAATTTGCTTTGAATAGAGATGGGATTTTAACTTTTCAAGGGAGAATTTGCGTTCCTTCATCGCCGGAAATCAAGAAGCGTGTTCTAGAGGATGGCCATAAGTCCAAGTTTGCGATTCATCCGGGTAGTACCAAAATGTATCAAGACTTGAAGCGTGGATATTGGTGGAATGGAATGAAAAGAGAAATAGCGGATTATGTTTCTAAGTGTTTGACTTGTCAACAAATCAAGGCCGAGCATCAGAGACCGGCGGGACTACTTCAACCATTGGATATTCCGGAATGGAAATGGGAAGGGATCTCGATGGATTTTGTTTCGGGTTTACCTCTTACCGCGAAGAAGATGGATGCTATTTGGGTTATTGTGGATAGATTGACGAAGTCGGCTCATTTTCTTCCGGTGTCAACTAAGTTTTCGTTAGAGAAGTTAGCCCGGTTGTATTTGAAAGAGATCGTTCGACTTCATGGGGTTCGGTTAGTATTGTTTCCGACAGAGATCCGAGGTTTACATCTAGATTTTGGAGAGCATTGCATGAAGCCTTGGGTTCTAAGTTGTGTTTGATGCGGCGTTTCATCCTCAAACCGACGGTCATCAGAGAACTATTCAGATACTTGAGGATATGTTACGAGCTTGTGTGATGGATTTCCAATTATCATGGGAGGATCATCTACCTTTAGTGGAGTTTGCCTACAACAACAGTTATCAGTCTAGTATTGAGATGGCTCCGTATGAAGCGTTATATGGTAGGAAGTGTCGATCTCCGATGTGTTGGGACGAGGTTGGTGAAGCGAGACTTTGAGGCCCGGATTTGGTTCGAGACTCTACGGAGAAGATCAAGGTGATTCGGGATAGATTGAAGACGGCTCGAGTAGACGGAAAAGCTACGCCGACGGTAGAAGACGGGATTTATCTTTTCAAGTTGGTGACTTTGTGTTCTTGAAGGTCTCTCAGGACGGGAATCAAAAGGTTTGGTAATAAGGGTAAATTGGCTCAGGAGGTTCGTTGGTCCGTTTGAGATCTTAGAGAAGGTTGGGGATTTGGCTTACCGGTTGGCATTGCCTCCGTCTCTTTCTTTACTTCATGATGTTTTCCATGTCTCGATGTTGAGGAAGTATTGTCATGATCCTTCCCACATCTTGAGTTCTCCCCCCGATGATGTCCAAGCGGACATGTCGTATGTTGAGGAACCCTTGAGAGTCCTAGAGTTTCAAGTTAAGGAGTTGAGGTCTAAGAGTATTCCTATAGTGAAGGTCCTTTGGAAGAACCACACCGTTGAGGAAGCGACGTGGGAGCTAGAGTCGGAGATGAGAGCGAAATACCCGTGGTTGTTTGAAAATCCAAGTAAGTTTTCTTTTTAAAATTCGGGACGAATTTTCTTTAAGGGGGAGTGAGTGTAACGACCCTAAACCTAGGCACTAATTTTAATATCACATTGTGTGTTTTATTATTATTGTTAATATTATATGTCCATTTTTATATAATTGATTTCATATGATAGGATAGAGGATAATAAAATAAATTTATGTTCTAAGAAAAAATATAAAAATAGCAAATAAATAATTATTGGGAGAAGGATAAATTGAGTAGATAAATAAATTGGGTGATGATTAAATTAATTGGTGAAAGCATTTGGTTTGAGTAGGGAGAAGGGGGGGGGGGGCATTTCCTTATTTCCTATTTTCCTCCTCCTTTGGGCTCAATAGTCAAACCTCCCCACTCCTCCACCATACCTCCCTTCACCTCCTCATACTTCCTCTAGATCAACTTCATCTTCTTCCTCATTTTCTTTCATTTTCCTCCATGGAAAGAGCTTAGAGAAAGCCTTCATCTCTCAAACTCATACCAAGTGAAATTCTTGTTCAACTTCAAATCCAAGTGTCCTTTTGTGAGTAGTTCATCCAAGGGAATTGATCAAGCCTAGAAAATCATCACTTCCTCTTGTATTGGCAAAGGTGAGTTATTATGACCCTTTTCTTTCCTTGAATGATCATGAATATAAATGTTATTGTGGTTGTTCTATTGATTGTGATGATTGAGAACCTTGTTAGTTTTATAGAAGTATTATGGTTTATGGAGGTTGGATTGATCTAGGGTTAAGACATGATTCCAAGGAGCTAAATGAGTAGATTGAGGTTACCAAGGTTGGAAATGCCCTTTAGGTTCATCACTTAGGATACCTTTGGTTGGAACTTTGGGATTTTGAGAAAATTGTTGTTGATTGTCTTTGTTTTGCCATTTACGGGCCGAGGGCACAGTCGTGACCTCGGGGACGAGTCGTGCCATGTGAGGGTCACGAGTCGTGCCTTGGATAAAGGGAAGTCGTGACCTGTGAGGGGACGCCTTTGGTTCGGAGGGGGTCACATGGGCACGAGTCGTGCCACTGGGGACGAGTCGTGCCCTGGCACAGTTTCAAAGTATCGACTTTAGAGCTGTTCAAACCTAATCAAACTCGAACCAAAATGAAATCTCTTTAACCTAAATTAAAGTAGAATACTTTGGCTTCACAATGACATTCTAGGTGATCAAAATGGAATAGTGGAAGTACTTTAAATGTTGCTTGGAAAACGTTAGCTAACCTAGTTTGGTAACTAGACAATTATGATCCCAGCTTGGTAGATTCAACTTAGACCCTTAAAGAGGCTAAGTATTATTGTATAATGAACGTGTAGGATGGATTAATGATACTTCCTTGCCTTACTTGAATTCTTATACATTGTTTATAATATGCATAGTGTGTTGTATAACTGTTGCACTATGACATTGGTTGGACATGAGTATATTTTACCATGTTGCTATATTGTTATCCCTTTTTGTGGATTTTATTCAAGTATCTATTATGTGCTTGATAATGTGTGAGTCAGCTGACATTTGGGGATATAACATAATACGATCCATTATGGAAGTGTGACCTAATGTGATCGGATTATGTTATATCTGTGGCCGTCCCCTCGTGGCCACACGGGTTGGGGTTATAGCATCCGTATTGAGCCAAAAGCCTTACAGAGTTGCTACTATCTTATTTGGTTCCCTGAAAAATGGGTCTTATAAGATGTGAGTATTGCTTAAGCGGCTCACTTAAGATTGGAGTATTATTATACCCAATGTTGTACGACTATTGTTCGAGACGGGAAAAAGGTAAACCAAAGGTAATGTAAGGTGTTTACAGATTTTCCGACGTGTTATGTGTTGCATCGATTTGGCATATTGTTGCATCCATAATAGCTTCTTGAGATTTATTCTCACCCCTCTCCCTTCTTGTTTTAGATCCCGAGACAGGCGGACCGGCCAAGTAAGGACGGAGAGGAGTTTGGAGAAATCTTTTGGGTGTTGTCGGGGTATGTTTAGGGTGACGTATAAAATTGTATTTTGGTAATTTCTTTCTTGGAGTTTGTAATTATAAACTTTAAACTCTACGTCATAACCTTAATCTTTTGTAACTAAACAGTTGACCGTTTTCAAAGTTAGTTATCTCCTCCTCCGATGTGGAGTTGAGTGGAGTTCTTTTGAAATGTTATGTTATTAATATTTATGTTTGAAAGTCAAAGCAAAGTTTTAAAAGTTTTTGTGTATTTGGGTTAGTTTGAGGACGCTCCAACTCGGGACACGTGTAGGTTCTGGGTCGGGGTCCTCACAATAATAATAAAAAAAAATCATTAAGGGCCCAACAAAAATATCAAATATATATATATATATATATATATATATATATATATATATATATATATATATATATATATATATATATATATATATATATATATATCCAAAGTAATAAATACTCCCTCCGTCCGCTTACATAGTTCACACTTTCTATTTTGGGCGTCCGCTTACATGGTTCACACTTTGATTCTTTCCAAAAAAGGAAACCTTAAATCACTATTCTCTCCACTCATTCTCTCTCCTACATTATTTTAATACTCACAACACCATTATAATTTACTATTTCCTCCACTCATTCTCTCTCCTATTTTATTTCACACTCACAACACTTTCAATATAATACTTCCTCCTTAATTAACGTGTAAATAGTAACTGTGAATCTTCTAAGCGGACGGAGGGAGTATAACTTTATAAAGTAAAATATTTTTTCGGTCTCAAAAGTAGTACTTTAAAGAGGTTTACCTGTATATTTTCGCTTTAGTTAATCTGGCCATAATTTTGTGGTTGTACTACTCCTTCTTCATCGGGAAATGATGTTCACACTTTTTGGTTGTTACTTGTTAGTTTGAATAAATTTTAGGTTAATTAATTTAATTATTTTAATAAAAATTAAAACTCATTATTAATACACCATTATTGTAACGATCCAAAACTTGATCCCATTTTTGTGGGTTCCAACCTTGAGTCCGTTACCAAGATAATACATAATTAATTCGACTCGAGCACATCAAAAGTTATTCCCATATCACTATTGCAATTCAAACAGTCTAGGGTTTAATCCAATCGACACACTTACAATTAAACTTAAAAGTCTTACATCATTATTAAATGTCTAGACAACATAAATTCTAAAATATGAAAGTACTCAAATCATCCTCCATCTAGTGCTTACCTGTAAGAAAAGAAAATACGAAAGGGTGAGCGAACAATGCTCAGTAAGTTCATATATGGACCCATTCGATTACTAAGAAGAGGTGACCACAAATAATTATTCTTTTCGAAGAGACAATAGTAATGCGAGTAACTGAATGATGACTTTCAAGATTTATTCAACGAATGAAACATAACAATAAACAATATGATCGATTTATCACAAAGCGAATATTCTAACGGAATCATGATCACGTAAGCGGTCAAACGACCTTAACAAATCAAAAGCCCACAAGGAGCACAAATACAAAACAGTGATTTCGAAACACCCCACTGCTAATCCTCAGCAGTGAACAAAATGCCAAAAATGCCAAATTACAATTATACCCCATTAACATGGGTTGTTTAGCTTAGTGATCATGTAGAATAATTACCAATTCATATTCAAGAATACATATTGAGATATGCAAACGACAATACTTCATGTATAAAAGAATATTAACATGAAGCCACAAAAGTTTGAGATATCAAAATATTGTCTTTTAAAAGATGTTGTTCGATGGACTTAAAGCAAGTATCAACCCAAAGTTGACTTTTAAGATTTTCAAGAATGGACATTTTCAATAAAAATTCATGAAAATTTAAGAATTGAAATGAAATATCAAATACCTAATTAGAGGTATAATTCCATACCTCTTCCAAATGTAGCAGTAGTATCTCAACTACACAAGCTCTTAAGGATATCCACCAAATCTAATATCAAAAGCATTCAAATAATGAACATTAGTCCAATCATAAAAATTACGGTACTATACCATATAGCTACTTTGAATAGTAACCTACTCTCTTTTATTTCCCCTAGATTTGTCCACTTACATGCCACCCAACTGTACACCCATTTTCTTGTACAGAGATATATGTTGTAAATCCCATTAAAAATCACAACATTAGCATGAGTGATAGAAATTTACCTTTTTCTTCTTTCTCTCTTTCTACTTCAACACGCCAACCTTGTCAACTTTTGACTCCTTACGTTCTTAGTTATTGTGAACTACAAAGATGTAATATATATACCCCCTCAAGCAAAGTACGACAAACCCCTTCAATTTCTATAACTCTCAAATAATTGCCATAACCGCTTCAGCTTCTATAACTCTCAAATAATTGTCATGGATTAAAATCCCTAAATGATTACCCCCCATTATTACACTCACAAATGACGATTTTTAAATCTATACAAATTCATTTACTTAATGCTTATCACTATTCCTATTTTTTTATTTATTTTATTATTATATTTATTTGTATATTTCTCTATATTACAATTATAAATAGCCAAAATCTTGTAAAAAATTAGTTTTTTCGTAATATAAGAAAAAATTTGTTTTAAAGCACTAAGTCTAACTAATAAGAGTGATGAACGGTTCTGAAAACTAGTTTTTCACAAGAGTTACTCTTATAAATACTATTTTCTTCATTTTATAATAAACTAGTACATGTCCGTGTCCAAGGTCACGTGATTATTTTTTTTAATTTTTTTTTAAATTAAATTTTTTTTCTTTAAAATTATTTTTTTTTTTAAATTAATTTTTTTTAAAATTATTTTTTTTAAAGGGCAAAATGGGAAAGAGACAAAATAGTGAGGGCAAAATGGGAAATTCCCCCATTGGAACTGTTCATGGGGGAGGTTCCATTTATACTATAGATATTGCACTTTCTTTTTTTTTGTTTGGTTCTTTCTAAAATTAATTTTGCATTTCTTATAAGGATATTGACATGTGATATTTTGTTTTCGTATACAAACAAGTAAAGTAGCATCGTTAA
Organism: Adenophora triphylla var. japonica; assembly: GCA_022495995.1. Classification (NCBI taxonomy): domain Eukaryota; kingdom Viridiplantae; phylum Streptophyta; class Magnoliopsida; order Asterales; family Campanulaceae; genus Adenophora; species Adenophora triphylla. The sequence continues at coordinate 130,534 of JAFEMH010002061.1, read as the reverse complement.
AAACATTTTAAAGTCAAATGCTACATAAACCTACACAAATAAAATTGGGTTGTCGTCAAATCATGATTAAGGAATGATTGAAATTAGGTATAAGAAAATGTTCAATTAAGAAATAGTAGTAATGTTAGATTAATCAAAATGGGTCCCTAAACAATGAAAAGGCCATAATGAATAATTAAGCTCTAGGGTTTATTTTGAAGATCTTATCCTTTTCTCCAAGCCAACATTTCTAAGCACTTTAGACTTTAATCATTTTTCTTTAAATCATATTGCTTCCCACTTAGAATTTCATTTCATTAATTAATAGCTTAGTGGCCCAATCATCTACATAATTTAATATATTCTTGCATTTATCTAATTACCACTATTCTAGATTTTTACACAAATTCAATACATTTCTCTAAACCCAACCCCAGCCGAAATTTTGGAAATAATTACTCACTGTTTCTGAATTTTTTTTTTTTCCGATACGAAGATAATTTGAGCAATAAATTTATGTTACTTTAATTATTCCAATGAAAACTCTAAACATGTTATTTATATATCATCATAAATACTAACAATAACAATTTTTCGATATTTATTATGATAGTTAAATTAATTTAAAATTATTACTCAAAGTATATTTATGTGAACAAATAAAAAAAACAAGAAAATCACTTCGGGACGATGAATAAGAAGTTTGAGCTTTGTCAAATGGCAGAAAATTAATTAGTGAATGTGGTTTGCTTTTGCTTCTATCATATGGTTATATACTTCCTTCGTCTCAAAATAATCTTCCCATTTTACTACTCTTCAGAATTTTTAATGATGTATTTCCTTTATTTCAAAATAAATGTATCAGTTGATTCGTTTATATTTTGAATGGACTTACTTTCCTTGTTTGCACATTTATCGTACAACGGTAAAACTATTGCACTAAGTCTATTTTCTCATTTAGAAATGCATCATTTGTTTTTTAACACACAAAAAAGTGCAATATTTATTATGACACATACAAAATACTTCCTCCTACCCAAAATGTTTGTCCCATTTGACTTTTTTTGTTAAACGTTGACCACAAATTTATGAGAGATTAATCATGTTCAAGAAATTCTAAAAGTTGTTGTTGATAATATTATTGAACGGAATAATCTGTGATGGGCCGAGCCCAATACTTCACTACGAGCCAAGGGGGCCCAACGGGTCCACCAAAAGGACCAACTACGAAGAATCAGACCAAGATCGGGGTAAGGGCCCGTCCAACAACGGATGGCGGTCGTCGCCACTGAGCGACCAAGCCCATCCAAACGACGAGTCAATACACCTTTGAGCAAAGGTTTGGACCTTAGCCCGTCGATACGCCAGGAAGAGGCCGTCGCCAATGAGCCACGACCCACCTAACGACGAGCCTTCCAGTCGCACCAAGCTTATCTCCTCCGACAGTGAGCGTCGCCATTGAACGACCTCCTCTCAATGCCGCACGCTCGTCGAATCATCTCTCAAGGAGACGGTCTAATTGGGCGTACAACTCCAAGTCGTCTTTTCCATTAAGCTTCTTCAGTAAGCTTGATTAGTTAGCTAATTTGGGATAATGTCAGACCTACCACAGTGCCTTGTTACACGTGCAATCATGCAACCAGTAATAACTCCAAAAGGCGTGCAGGTTCACTTTCCCTTATAAGGCAAACTGCTTATCAATGTCAGATGCTGCAGTGTCCTTACATAGACGGACCAGTCCCAGCGTGACACGTGTATGCCTGGGAGATGGAGCTGGTCCAACGGTTGGTAACCATCCAATCCAACGGCTCTGGTGAAAACCCTAATATCACTACTCCCACTATAAATAAGAGAATAACGTCATGGACACAGGTAATGCTTTATTGCATACTTACGTACTCCTGCATTCTCCATACCATTACTTCCATATTCTCAGTCCATCATCTTACTCTCACGTCGGAGGGGCTTGCCGGAAGACCCCCAGCGCAGTTTCACTGTCATTTCTTGTGGTGTGCAGATCACAAAGCTAGCTCAATCATTCGCTGGACCCAAGAACTGAGCCCAACACGCTTTCCTGCGCGATCAATTATTAATGGTGAATCAATAGGAATTTTTAGAATTTCATGAACATAATTAAATTGTCATATATTTGTGGTCAAAATTCAACAAAAAAGTCAAATGGGACAAATATTTTGAGACGGAGGGAGTATTATTTAGTTTTCTAATATTATCAATAATGAAAGAAATATTAAACTCACAATTTTAGTAATCAAAAAGTAGTATCACAAGGATAATGTGAAAAAAAAAAAGTGAAAAGTTCAACGATTTCATTCATTCAATTATAAAAATGAAAACATTCTTTTGGAACGATTGTTTTCTCTAATAATTTCATTTTAAAAATTTTAATTCCAAAATAACCCACATTTGAAACTATTTGTCAAAATGACCAACTTTTTGAAAATCGCTACACGGTGTAACGAGTTTATAATTTTTCCGATTAAAATCGCTACACGGTGTAGTGATTTTAAATTTGCTCAATTTTATTTTAATATTTATGCTATTAAAAAAAAAAACTAAAATTTGAAATCGCTACGCGGTGTATCGATTACAAATTACCACAAAAGGCCAACCAAACCAAACCAAAGTCAAATGTTAAATAGTTTGTAATTTGTCTCATTTTAAATTACAAAATATTCATTTTGAGTCGAAAATGTAGTATTATTTTTTGATTATTTATTTTGAGTCGAAAGTAATATTTATTTTTGAAATGAAGAATATAATTTTTTATAGAAGTACATTTTTTAAAGTATTTATTTGAGATGAAAAAAATAATATTTCTATTTAGTTATCTTTATTAATACATAATTTTATATTATTATTTTGTAATTTAAAGTGAGACGAAGTACAAACTATTTAACTTTTGACTTTGGTTTGGTTTGGGTGGCCTTCTGTCTTAATTTGAAATCGCTACACTACACACAGTGTAGCGATTTTAAATTTTAGTTTTTTTAATAGTATAAATATTAAAATAAAATTGAGCAAATTTAAAATTGCTACATCGTGTAGCGATTTTAACCGAAAAAATTATAAACTCGCTACACCGCGTAGCGTGTATCGATTTTCAAAAAGTTGGTCATTTTGGCAAATAGTTTCAAATATGGGTTATTTTAGAATTTAAATTTTTAAAATGAAATTATTTAAGAAAAGTTTCCTTTTGGAACAAACTAAATGACAAATAAGAATATCTTTATAGTATAACGAACTTTATTTTATTTATTATTTTTGTGTGTTGCTAAAATTACATTATAATTATTATTCGCTGCATCTTTTAACATTTGTCTTCTTTTTCAATTTGAAGAATGATTTAAGATTATTGACTTTTAAGTATATTTAAAAGTGTATACTATAATTGATAACTGTATCACGTAATATTATAATAAGTATAAATTAGAATATGATGAGTGAAAATGAAGGTTATAGTGACCTCTAAAACACTATCACTTGTTTAGACAATTGTTTTGGAGAGGAATGGCCATTTACATAAACTATCAGTGGCGGAGCCAAATTTATTTTTTTTAAGAGGGGCAATATTATTTTGAGCACAAAATATAATAAAGAAACCCTAAGTTTAGGTTGGGGGGTTGCAAAATTTTAATACGATCAAAAGGAGGCAACAATATATTTTTTTAGAGTGAAAGGCAATATTGTTGAAATTTTGTAGTAATAAATTGTCAAAGTTGAAAAAATCAATGGGGGCAATTGCCCCCTTTACATAAAGCAGTGGCGGGGCCAATTTATTTATTTATTTTAAGATGGGCAATATTATTTTGAGCACAAAATATTAGTATAATGAAACACCTGATTTTAGGTTGGGGGTTGCAAAATTTTAATACAATGTTATTTTTTTCTTAATTCAAAAGGAAGCAACAATATATTTTTAAGAGTGAAAGGCAATATTGTTGAAATTTTGTAGTCCTAAATTGTCAAAGTTGAAAATATCAATGGGGGCAATTGCCCCCTTTATCCAAGCCGGTGCGAAAGGACATACAAGATTTTTCAAATTTAGAATAAATACCTAAAAAAAAAAAAAAGCTAGAGCACTACTTTCTTCAAAATGAGATTATACACACAAAATGGATGAAAATACTCACCCCTCCCAAAATGAATGTTTAAAAGAAAAATTAAATGTACTCTTGATTAATAAAAAAAATGTTTTTATTTTTTTGGATATTCATTATGGAATTTAGGTAGTAGTATTTTTCAGAAATGTGACTAAATATCAAAAACAAAATAAGATAAAATTGCAATATCGGGCTTGCTTAGCCCAGTTCAGCTCAGCCCAACGTGATACTTCCACTATCCCATTGCATCCTACCGGCAGCGGATCCGATATTTTGAAATCGTGTTGGCTTGATATTTAAAAAATATTGTAATCAATAAAACAGTGAAAAATAAATTCATATAGTATATAAAAATGTTACATACTCCCTCCGTCCCATAACAAGCGACGCAGTTACTGTTCCGCACGAAAATTAAGAAAAAAGTGAAAAGGTTGATGTGTTGTGAGTGTAGATAGTTGAGTAGGAGAGAGAATGAGTGGAGGGAATAATAAATTATAATGGTGTTGTGAGTATTATAATAATGTAGGAGAGAGAATGAGTGGAGGAAATAGTAAAGATTTTTTTCCATTTTAGAAAGTGTGACTTATCAGTGGGACGCCCAAAATGAAAAAGTATGTCGCTTGTTTTGGGACGGAGGGAGTATAGTCGATCACTTAGGTAATTTTTTTTTTTAATATTGAAGTGGGTTGGAGCCCACATCAAATTGGGCTGGAGCCCGCGTCAAATAGGACTGGGTTCGCCCTGCATCCTACTTCCCCGTCCAAAAATTGTGAGAACGCAATGAAAAAAAACAGGCACTTTCTTTTTGATACATTCCAAGATATATGTTGTACTAAATAGGAAAATAATATTGATTCAAACTTACTACTGTTGTAAAAACAATGTACAAACAAGCTTATACCTTAAAAATATTGATAAGTCAAATTTGATAATCATGCTGACTATTAAAAATAAAGTGCAACTATTTGTTTATTTTATTTTATTTTATTTTTTGACAGAGAGATAATAATAAGCAAATTATTATAACTGGAGAAAAGCTTATCCTCAATATAATATTACCATAACTATTCTTTCTTTATCCTCAACATTTTCACTATTACCAATAAATGTTCTTCAAGCTGATAAGCAAAATGCAAGAAAAAAACCAACATGAAACTGAAAGCTCAGCACTCAATTCATAATAAGAAGCAAATATAACACAAAATCCCCAAAACTATGTCTCATTACCAGATCACCCCCTATATTCTCTAAAACCCACGAGATTTAACTACCGCTAAGCCCTCAAAATGCATGTTTGCCTAGTCCTTTCTCACAAGAGAAATGACCAAGTTAGGAAGCATGGACTCAGTTTTAGAGAGGTGTTCATCCACAAGTTCACCATATCTATTAAACAGCTCATCCATAATTCCTCCTCCAAAATGTCCCACAAGCAATGGCTCAATCACCGCTCGGTTCGCCTTGGCTATTTTCTGGCCATTTGATAAACCCTCCACCACGTCCTCGTTCCGAGCCGCCCAATCTACCTCAAAGGTCTCGAGGCGGTCCAAAATAAATGATCCTTCTTTCGCGACTTCCATTTCTATCTCATCTGGGCATGGAGTGTAATACGGAAAATTGAACGAATCAATCTTTTCCTCTTCAACAAGACCCTACAACGCAAATAAAATACATATGACCACAAATATTCTGTATGTACAACAAAAATGAGCTTCTTTTTTTTTTTTTTTTTTTTTTTTTTCCAGCAATGAATAAATAAATGAACGTACATCTATAGCCATGCTCATTATGGCATCGGAAACAAGATCGGCTTGGCACCAATTACCAAAGTCGCCACATGGATCCCAGTATTTTCTCCCCATGAATGACAAAACCATGCAGCCCCCACCAACAATCTCTTGAGCACGAGACTTTAGAAACAACGAGAAATCCTTTTCCCACTGCTCTCGGTAAGCTTCAAAAACACTATCCGGACTCATTTTCGCAATAAAAAGCTTCCCTTTATTTAGGTGTACACTTGCATTGATGCTCAAAGAAGGTGGTGCCTAAACAAAACATTTATTATTTTTGTTGCATAATTAAAATCTACAAAAGTTAAATAAATTATCTAAACAAACCTGAGAGAGCCAATGGAGACTGGAAGAAGAGTGAACAAAGTGTAGACTCTTGTTAGGGAAGAGCCTCCCATAAAATGAACCGGGCATACCCGAAATGAAACACTTGTCCGACCCGATACCCTTTTCTTGCTCCAGTTTGTCGTAGAATGCAGGCAAGGACATGAAGATGTTGTTAAAGTCATTACCCGAAAGGTCATTCAAGTAAACCCGCAACTCGGGTAATGGGCGATCCATTTGATGGGTTGTGGCGTTGACCGTAGTGATTATCTCGGAGACCACGTAAAGGGTATTGGGTCCGGATGAGCAACCAAGATCCGCAATGCCCATGTTCTTGGGGGAATTATTTTCTAAGAACTTAATTACAGCTTCCTTAATCATTGAATTACCAAGCGAAATTATGTTTCTCTGCCGCCAACAAGAAATTCATTAGCTTCATGGATTTAATCATTAAAGTATATTTTCTCGTACTCTCTCCCCGGAATAGGAATGGATACAACTGCGTGAGTTTGATATTTAAAAAATATTGTAAACAATAATAATAGTGAAAAATAACTTCATATATAAAAAAAAAAATTGTATATAATAATCGGTTGATTTAGGTAAAAAAAAAAATCAAAATTTTGAGGTGGGATGGAGCCCACGTCATTTTACATATAGATCCGCCCCAGCTCTCTCCGTCCCAATATACTCATATAGTTTTAGGACTTTTCACATGTATTAAGAAAAACAATTAATAAATATTAAATAAACTATATTATCATTTTAGTATTTCAAGCACCTAGATAATTAAATGTTTTTACACTAGCAACTAACTAATTATAAATAAATAAGGATAGTTTAATTAAATTGTGTCAAAGTTTCATTAAAAACTTTAAAACTACAAGTATTTTGGGAAGAGTGAGTACCAAAACAAATGTTTACCAAAATAAATGCTTAAAAAGAAAAAAATCAAAAATTTTCTTCAAATTATTGTCTCAAATATAAATTCAGACATTAATTTTGAAATGAATGAAATATCACATCCGGTTCAAAATAGCTCAATTATTATTTATTTTGCTTTTCATTAGTTTCAAAAAATACAATTATTATTGTAATTTAAGGAAAAAAGTACTAAATTTAATTTATCCTTATAAATTTTCATTCTTCTATATTACTTCACTGAATTAAATAATTAACAATAAAATAAGTTTTGATGTAATTATCATTTTTCTATATCACTTCATTCAATAAAACAGCAAAATGAAATAAGTTCCAATATAATAGTAATTAGGATTGGATGGTAATTAGGATAATAACCTGGACACCAGAATTTTGTGCATAGCTAGCTTTCCCTTTTCCCTTGTTCATGTGAAGAACTTGCTTGACATCCATCTCTCTTCAATTCTTTTTATTAATTAAACAAAAATCACTTAATTATTGAATAATGGTGGAGAGTATGTTATGAAACCAACAGTTTATATAGAGAACAACAATCCTCTTCCTATGTATTGTTATTTTCATTCTCATATTATCAACATCTCATGAATTAACATTATCAAAATTAATTAAATTTCTTACTTGATATGGAAAATATATCCCTACAATACTTCTACTTATCCATAATATTTATAATTAATTACACTTTAGCTTCTGGTCAAAAGACATGCAGATGTATTGACTCTTGTAGGGGTTTATTATTAGAGTTGGTCTTATAAAAAACTAGTTTTTTCTTAAGATAAGGAAAAACGTATTTTTCAAAAGCTGTTCAAAATAAACGGTGGCAATTTTGTAATTACTGGCAACCATGTTCAAAATAAACGGTGGCATTTTTGTAATTACTGGCAACCATGATAAATGCCAGTGTTAATATTACAAATGACCAGTGATTTCATACTGGCATTTTATAAACATGAAACTGGCACTTTTTACACGGGCATTTTTTTATACATGAACTGACACTCTTCACACCCTGCACTCGTACACTAACACCGGCACTTTGTTACACTAATATTTTCTTTGGCTCTCAAAAATACAAGCACCGGCATTCAAAATGCATGGACTGGCATTTGAAAACACATTTACTGACACTCAAAAATGCATATACTGGCACTCAAAAACACTGATAATTATTTTTGCTGATATTCAAAAAAAACATGAACTGACATTCAAAAAAACATGGACTGGCATTCAAAATTACAAGAACTGGCATTCAAAAATACATTGACACTCAGTTACACACTTACTGGCACTCTATTATACACTAACTGGCACTCTATTATACACCAACTGGCACTTGATTATACGTTAACTGGCACTCAATTCTAAATGAACTGGCATTCAAAAAACCTTGGACTGGCATTCAAAATCACGTAATCTGGCATTCAAAATAACTTACCCTGGCATTCAAAATCATAAAAACACTGTGAACAATGGTGGTGAAGCTTCAAGGCTGGAATGAATTGGGCGGCGGTAACACCAAAGACTATGAACAGGGGTCGAATTTAGTAGGTTGTGATCGAAATTTGTTGGCGGTTTTGGGTAGAGATGGTTTAGGGCGATGGAGATTGAGGGCGTTGATTGGGGTAGAGAGGGGGCAAGGTTGATTTGGGTGTGAGGGAGATGGCAATGGTGAGGATGGGTTGCTTCCGGCGAACTGGTTTGGTGTGGGAGAGAGGTGGAAGGAGGTCACCGGTGAACTGGGAGAGAAGGGAGCGTTGAGCAGAGGACGGTGAAATGAGGGGGATTCAAGGGAGATTGGGTCGCCGGTGTATAGGTTTTGTGAGAGGATTGGTGAAGGGTAAAGAAGGAGAGCTTGGTGGTGGATTTCCGGCGAGGGGGATTCAGTGACCGGAGAGAACAACGAGGTCTCTGTTTGCGGCTAGTGAGAGAATGTAGTGAGAGAACGAGCTCTGCGTTTGTGAGAGAGAGAGAATGAAAACACGTTTTTTGTTAAGGTTCAAAAAAACGCGTTTTTTATAAGTTTTTGGCTTAATATTATACTTCCGCTCCACAATAAATCGATATTTAGAGTCTATAGCTTTTTTTTTTTTTTTTTTTGAACTGTCTATGGTTTTTTTTAGGAAACAATCTATTGTATATTTTTTTAAGAAATAGAAAATATGTTTTTTGGGGATGTTAAATAATACTCCCTCCGCCCCACTTCAAAAGGGTCCTAAGTTAGAATTTCACGTAGAAAATCTTTTAAAAAATGAATAAAAAATTGCAAGTGGGTAGAAGATTAGAGGAGAGAGAATGTAAAAGTTAAAACATTTAATCTTTCCCCCTCTTTTTGATTGATTTTTTTGTAAATCTATAATACAATACGAGGTCAATTAACCACTTCTTATCTACCACATAAGTGGTGGTTCAGATTTAAAGTTTGAACATTGATGCGACAGCCCAAATCTTTCCTCCCTCCTTCAATCGATCGTAACTTCTCATAACTGTCATGTTTTCTTTTTTAACCTTCCTTTTTCATTTTCTCCTTCCTATTTTCCTTTTTAACTATTACTCCCTCTGTCCCAATCTAAATGTCCCAACTTTTCTTTTTGGGCGTCCCATTTAAAATGTCTCAACCCAAAAAAGGAAAGTTTTTATTACTATTCCACCCACTCATTCTCTCTCCTACTTTACTTTTACACTCACAACATTCTCTCTCCTAACTATTCCTTCCACTCATTCTCTCTCCTATTTAATTTTTCATACTCACAACATTTAAACTTTTTCTCTTTTCTACATCACTTTCCTTAATTCCCGTGCCGAACTCATTTTGGGACATTTAGATTGGGACGGAGGGAGTATTTCTTTTTGCAAATGACTTAAGTTTTTTTTTTTTTTTGAATAATTCACTAAGAGTTGGTAAGATTCTTTTTTTTTTTAAACAGAAAAATCGATTATAAATAAATGATCTTTTTTTTTTGTTTTTTTAATTATTTAGTATACTCCTTAAAAAAATATTTTGGGGTTTATATATAATCTTTCTTTAAAAAAAATTGAATTGGGTATTTTTTTTTTATTTATGTGCATTCCAATTTGATATATTTATTTTTCTCTTTTATTTTATTAGGATCATTTATTTAAGGAGTGTATCTTAACATAATAATTACTATTATATATAATTAAGTTTTTGGACGATTTTAGAATCTTTCAAAAAAAAAAAAGGATTTTTAGAAAAAAATGTTTGTACCTAAATCAATTAAAAAATCATTTGTAATGATTACTTAAGTTTTTTATTTCGAACTTTGGGTAAAAATAGGATAGGGGATGTGTTATGGATTATAATTAATATTAATTATTTATATGATTAATGAGTTGGGTTGGGGATACGAAAAAAGAATAATGGTAAAATGGGGCTTAAAAAAATGTTTTTTACTAACCTTCAATGGATACCGGTCCGGATAATCGACTTCCTCATATTCTCTACGACAATTACACAAACAAACCACCCTCCATCAAATTCAATGTTGATTATGGAACAAAGTAATCATCTGGATATTGGGTATATTTTTAAATATTTTTTTTGGAGATAGAAGGAAGGCGATTTCATCATTTCTTTAATTTGTGTACTTTCGCTGTGCCAGTGGCACGGGTAAGAAAATATTAGTCTATAATACAATAAAATGTCAGGAAACCGCCTCTTATCTACCACGTAAGTGGTGGTTCAGATTTAAAGTTAGAAAATTGATTCAACGGGTGAGATTGAATCTTGAAAAAAAAACTTCCCACTCATCACACCCACTAATCACACGGCAGTTACTAGCTCCTCCCCAACTGGTAACACACTCCTTAGTTGCTATGTATTCTCTCAGGATATTTCTTTGTTTTTGTAGGCGATCAAGGTATTTGAGGAGTACGGAAAAGCAAAAGCCCATATTAACAGTAATTTTCTTTTTCTTCTGTTTTTTTTTAGTTTTTTTTTTGCTTCTGTATCACATCATAAATTTTGAAAATTTGTTTACCCAGGATTTTGATTTGATTTGATATTAAGTTTTGTTTTGATTTCCTTTACCGTTAATCCCTTAGAAATCCTAAAAACTAGCCCTCCGGCATTGCTTCTTTTCTTTTGATGTACACTGTGTCTTATATGGTGTACATGATATATATAATGATCTAATTTGAAAAGGATTTGGATCTAAGGTATTGGAACATTAATTGGATTGTTCGTTCCACTGATATTAAAACATTCAATTTATAATTTGTTTCGTGACCTTCTTCACTTCGAAAAAAATCTGAAAAAATTACTGAAATCAAGTTTTTTTCAATGTGCAAATTTCTGGATTTTTTCTGAAAAAAAAAAGTTGACTTTGACTAAGTCAACAGTTTGACAAGCAGATTTTTTTTTCAGTTTACTATTTTCAGGAATATTTCTCGAAATTTCTGAATTCTTTTATTTACCGGAATTTTCGTGAAATTCTTTAAAATAATTTGATTATTAAGTTTGTTACTGTTCATTCCACTGTTATTAGAATATAAAACTTATAATCTGTTTCGTGACCTTCTTCATATCGAAAAAAATCTGAAAAATTACTGAAATCAAGTTTTTTTCAATGTGCAAATTTCTGGATTTTTTCTACAAAAAAAATTTGACTTTGCTAAGTCAACAGTTTGACCAGCAGATTTTTTTTTCAGTTTACTATTTTCAGGAATATTTCTCGAAATTTCTGAATTCTTTTATTTTTTGAAATTTTCGTGAAATTCTTTTAAATAATTTGATTATTAAGTTTGTTAATGATATCTTGAGTTAATTGGAATATTCGTTCCGCTGTTATTAGAACATTCAACTTATAATCTGTTTCAAGACCTTCTTCACATCGAAAAAAATCTGAAAATTACTGAAATCAAGTTTTTTTTTCAATGTACAAATTTTTGAATTTTTTCTAAAAAAAAAAAGTTAACTTTGACTAAGTCAACAGTTTGACTAGCAGATTTTTTTTTTCAGTTCACTATTTTCAGGAACATTTCTTGAAATTTCTGAATTCTTTTATTTTCGTGAAATTCTTTAAAATAGTTTGATTATTAAGTTTGTTAATGATATCTTGAGTTAATTGGGCTGTTTGTTCCACTATTATTAGAACATTCAACTTATAATTTGTTTCGTGACCTTCTTCACATAAAAAAAATCTGAAAAATTACTGAAATTAAGTTTTTTTCAATGTGTAAATTTCTGATTTTTTTTTGAAAAAAAAAGATGACTTTGACTAAGTCATCAGTTTGACCAGCAATTTTTTTTTTCAGTTCACTGTTTTCAGAAACATTTCTCGAAATTTCTGAATTCTTTTATTTTCCGAAATTTTCGTGAAATTATTTAAAATAGTTTGTTTGATTATTAAGTTTGTTAATGATATCTTGAGTTAATTGGACTGTTCGTTCCACTGTTATTAGAACATTCAACTTATAATCTGTTTCGTGACCTTCTTCACATCGAAAAAAAATCTGAAAAATTACTGAAATCAAGTTTTTTTCAATGTGCAAATTTCTGGATTTTTTCTAAAAAAAAAAAGGTTGACTTTGACTAAGTCAACAGTTTGACCAACAGATTTTTTTTCAGTTTACTATTTTCAGGAATATTTCTCGAAATTTCTAAATTCTTTTATTTTTCGGAATTTTCGTGAAATTCTTTAAAATAGTTTGATTATTGAGTTTGTTAATGTTATCTTGAGTTAATTGGAATATTCGTTCCACTGTTATTATAACATTCAACTTATAATCTGTTTCGTGACCTTCTTCACATCGAAAAAAATCTGAAAAATTATTGAAATCAAGTTTTTTTCAATGTGCAAATTTATGAATTTTTTCTAAAAAAAAAAATTGACTTTGACTAAGTCAACAGTTTGACCAGCAGATTTTTTTTAGTTTACTATTTTCATGAATATTTCTCGAAATTTCTGAATTCTTTTATTTTTCGAATTTTTTGTAAAATTCTTTAAAATAGTTTGATTATTAAGTTTGTTAATGATATCTTGAGTTAATTGGACTGTTCGTTCCACTGTTATTAGAGCATTCAACTTATAATCTGTTTCGTGACCTTTTTCACATCGAAAAAATTTTGAAAAATTACTGAAATCAAGTTTTTTTTCAATGTGCAAATTTCTGGATATTTTCTGAAAAAAATTAAAAAAAAATTGACTTTGACTAAGTCAACAGTTTGACCAGCAGATTTTTTTTCAGTTTACTATTTTCAGGAATATTTTTCAAAATTTCTGAATTATTTTATTTTCAGATTTTTCATGAAATTCTTTAAAATAGTTTGATTATTAAGTTTCTTAATGATTTCTTGAGTTAATTGGACTGTTGATTCCACTGTTATTAGAAAATTCAACTTATAATCTGTTTCGTGACCTTCTTCCCATCGAAAAAAATCTAAAAATTACTGAAATCAAGTTTTTTTCAATGTGCAAATTTCTGGATTTTTTCTGAAAAAAAAAAGTTGGCTTTGACTAAGTCAACATTTTGACCGGCATATTTTTTTTTTGGTTTACTATTTTCAGGAATATTTCTCGAAATTTTTGAATTAGTTTATTTTTCGGATTTTTTGTGAAATTCTTTAAAATAGTTAGATTATTAAGTTTGTTAATGATATCTTGAGATGTGTTAAAATTCACATCATTATTTTCTATTAACTCATTCCTCGATGCAAATGATATTATGATTATTGATGATTTGTTTGATAATGTTTTTCACCTTCTTCTTTTTGGCTTTGTTACTGTTTCAAAAAAAGTTTGATTCCCTCCTGATGGTTGTAGAAAATGGAAAAGATTAAGAGAACACCAACCAAGGGTATGAGCAAAGTACAGAGAATGGAGTATTGGAATGCTAAGGACCACAAGAAAGTTAAAATACTAGAGAAAAAACTTAGACAGACCCGACAGAGATTAAGAGCACTACAAGAAAGTTGGTTATTTACGGCACTCATTACTGCGGGTGATACGCGTCCGCCGTATAAATTAGTTATATACGGCGAATGATACGCGTCCACCGTATATAAATAATATATACGGCGGCATATACAACCGCCGTATATATTTGTTATATACGGCGGCTCGAGCCGCCGTAAATACTTTATATACGTACATTTGACATATACTTATATGAGATTTAAGTTATATACGGCGGTATATAAATAGCCGCCGTAAATAGTTAATTATATTCGGCGATTGACACGCGTCCGCCGTAAATAGTGCATAATATTTACGGCGGTGTATAATAACCGTCGTAAATATTAATAAATACCGGGAACCCAAATTTCCAACTCTCAGTTTCGCGCAAAAACCATTTCTATCTATCTCTCTCTCTCTCTCTCTCTCTCTCTCTCTCTCTCTCTCTCTCTCTCTCCTCTAGGGCAATCCAAAGAACAATCCCTTTCCTCTCCGCTCTCTCTCTCTCTGCTCTCCCCAAATCAGCATTCCCTCTCTCTCCGTTCACCGCCACCAACAACGCCCAACTAGGAAATCGCCTTGCCGGAATTCCTTCTCCTTCGATTTCTCCGGTCTTCCTCTCTCTCTAATTGCCTCAGCTCCAAACCTAGCGACGTGTTTTCTTCGATCAACAACGAATCAGAAGGTATACATTTCTTTCCCCTTTTCTGATTTACTTTTAATTTTTGGGTTTTGTTATTCTTGGTGGTGGGTTATTGACACCCTCTTGTTCGATTTCTCTCTCTCTCTCTCTCCTCTAGGGCAATTTGCGACGCCGTCGGTGACCTGCATAGCGACCGTGATTTCTTCGATCAACAACGCATCAGGTATAAATTTCTTCCCCCTTTTCTGATTTACTTTTAATTTTTGGTTTTTTTTTTGTTATTGGTGGTGTGATTTGTTGTTGCTGTTGCTGTTGTTGTTGCTGCTGTTACTGTTGTTGTTGTTGTTGCTGTTGTTGATGTTGTTGTTGTTGTTGTCACTGGTACTATATATGTTCATGGATTAGGATAAGAAACATGTTCATGGATTAACTTCCCCGAAATAAAATCTTTTCACACAAAATGTCTCTCAAAATAAAAAAGATCGACGCTCATTTAGCTAGTCATTAGATTTGAAATCATCCCTTAATGCTACTACATGAATCATTTATATCACGTTACATATTATTAGCTTCTCAATTAGGGGGGGGGGGAGCTTGTGAGAGAGAACGAATGAATGTTGTCATGGGGTTATACTATATCATGGGCCCAAGCTCGACTAATAGGCTAGGCTCCAACAATGTATATTATCTATATCGAGCCAAAAGTTGTACATATTTAGACTATGTTTGTTTATGAGTTTATTTTTATTCTAAAATTTGTGTCTCTCGATCTTATATATAGGTTGTATTTTAACGTTAAAAATATCAAGTCATATATGGACAAAAGTTGGATTGATTTGGGTAGCCGAATTTCAAATGAGTATATGTCTGGGATTGACAACTTTCTCGATTTTGCATTCTCAAAAAAGTCTGTTAGTGTTAAAGAAATATATTGTCCTTGTAAAAAATGCGCAAATCGTTACCAAAAAGACCGTGCAACCGTGAAATCACATTGTATTGAAGTGGGATTTCAAAAATATTACAAGAATTGGACTAGGCACGGGGAAGAGTACATTTCGGCGTATAAGAATGATAATAATGATAGGACAACTGAAGATGGCATTGAAATTGAATTGGGCGTGCAAGATTGTATGAGGCGAATGGTACATGAAGGGATGGGTATGCCGGATAGTAACCAGCCAGGAATTGAAGAAATCATACAATCAGATGCAGCCACCGCAAAGTTTCTTAGACTTTTGAGAGATGCTGATCAAGCCTTGTGGGAAGGGTGTGATAAGTTTACAGTACTCTAATTTATCGTAGAACTTATGCACTGGAAGGCTAATTATCGAGTGGCCGATAAGGGATTTACTTCTTTATTAAAAATTTCATTAGGGCATTGCCTCAGTTAGCAAAAGTGCCAAGTTCCTATCGTGGGGCGTACAAGATGACTGCAGATTTGGGTTTCAGTCATAAAACATGGGATGCGTGCATTAATTATTGTATGTTGTTTCGAAATGAAACTGAAAAACTTACTAAATGTGAAATTTGTGGAGCCTCTAGATATAAGCAACAAGAAGAATGGGGTAGCGGTGAAGGTGTGGAAACAAGTGGCAAGAATAAACTTTCCAAGCGGGTAGCGATGAAGAAAGTATGGTATTTTCCTTTAAAGCCAAGGTTGCAAAGGTTGTATTGGTCATCTAAGAGTATGACACTCATAAGATGGCATGCCGAGAAAAGAATAGACGATGGTGTGCTGAGGCATCCTGCAGACTCTCGTGCGTGGAAGGGATTCGATGAACGTTATCCATTATTTTCAAGTGAAATTCAGAATGTTAGATTGGGATTAGCATCTGACGGATTTAATCCTTTCAGAACAATGACTATATCTCACAGTACTTGGTTGGTTGTGCTTATGCCATACAATCTTCCACCTTGGTTATGCATGAAACATCCATATTTCTTCTTGTCGGTGCTTACTCAAGGCCCAAAAGGGCCGGGTAACAAGATAGATGTGTATCTCCAACCGTTAATTGATGAGTTGAAGGAATTGTGGGAAGATGGTATATCAACTTATGATGCATCAAGGAACGAGTTGTTTACTTTACGAGCTTCACTATTATGGACAATAAATGACTTTCCTGCATATACAATGTTGTCTGGATGGAGCACTAAAGGTGAATATGCTTGCCCTTCTTGCAATGTGAGTCCTCAAGCACGATGGTTGGATCATGGTGGCAAGTATTGTTATATTGGTCATCGACGCTTCTTGCCTAGGAGTCATGCTTTTCGTAAGGATAAAAGCTCTTTTGATGGTACTCATGAAGTGAGAGATAAGCCCAAGTTATTGTTTGGAACAAAATTGCTTAAACAAGTTAAAAATATGGAAACATAGTATAAAATAGAAGATGTTATTAAAAAGAGGAAAAGAGAAGAGGGTGAGAAGCAACAAGCCAAGTTGGAGAAGAGAAAGGTTCCTAAGTTGTGTCACAATTGGAAAAAGAGGAGTATCTTCTTTGAGTTGCCATATTGGGAAAATAATCATGTTCGTCATAATCTTGATGTTATGCACATTGAAAAAAATGTATGTGATAATATGCTACATACTCTGTTAGGTACTGCGGGGAAATCAAAAGATATTGAGAAAGCAAGAAGAGACCTAAAAGAGATGAACATTTGAAAACCATTGCATCTACAAATGCTTCCATCTCGCAAAGAAATTATGCATCCGGCTCAGTTCACAATGAGTAAGAAGCATAAAGACACATTCTTGAAAGTTCTAAAGGGAGTCAAAGTCCCTGATGGCTACTCGTCAAACATATCTCGTTGTGTACATTTAGAGGAAAGAACTATTTGGGGTCTTAAGAGACATGATAGTCATATTTTGCTCCAACAACTACTCCCTTTAGCTGTTCGAAAAGCATTGCCTACTTCTGTTGTAAAAGCCATCATTGAGTTGGCAAATTTCTTTAGGCAATTATTCTCAAAGGTGAATACACTTGCTGATCTCGAAAAGATACAAGATCGGATGGCTGTCACACTATGAGCTCTCGAGAAAATATTCCCACCAGCTTTCTTTGATGTTGTGGAGCACTTGTCGGTGCATTTAGCCGAGGAGGCCTTGCTAGCAGGCCCAATACAATTTCGTTGGATGTATCCGGTAGAGAGGTACATCCATATTAAATTTACTTTGAAAAAAGTTAAATTCCTTTTTACATCTGGTTTAGCATAAGTAAATATTTTTGTAGGTTTCTACTTACATTAAAATTATATGTTTGAAATCGAGCCCACCCCAAGGCCTCCATAGCTAAGGCAATTGTGGCTGAAGAATGCATGACTTTTTATACGCAATATTTGGATGACATTGAGACAAAGTCCAATCGACCTAGAAGAAATGAAGATGAAGGTGACGAGTTAGGCCGCTTTGTAGGAAAAAAAGAGGTAATTACCCTTGATTACATCACACGAGTACAAGCGCATAGATATGTGCTTTTCAATACTGAAGATGTTGAACAATACCTAGAGTAAGTGATTCCTTACATGAGGCTTACATTCCTTATATCTTTTATATTTTAAATTAATACTTAATTTATATTTTCAATATGCTCAGAATGCATCGTGCACATTTGAGGGAGACACTACCTCGTAATCAACGACATCTTATAGAGAAAGAACATAATGATAAGTTTGTTAGCTGGTTTAAGGATTATGTAAGTATGAAACCACTTTCATATGATACTTTCAATTTATCATTTTAAATATTTTCTTATTAAATTTTGTTTTTATAAAAGGTATGCACAACGAAAGATGTAGTGCCCGAAAGAATTAAAAGTCTTGCATTGGGTCCTCATATGGATGCGAGGCGGTTTAAGTCTTACATAATAAATGATTTTCGATTTCGAGTGAAGGATGTCGATAGACAGAGGAAAACTCAAAATAGTGGAGTCATGCTAAATGCAAGTGTGACAAGTTTTGCAAGCCGAAAGGATAACAATCCCATTGTAGGGGATATTAACTTCTATGGGAAGTTGATTGAGATCCTTGAAATTCGTTATAGCAACTCAATAAGATTTTTATTGTTTAAATGTGATTGGGTTGATAACCGGACAGGTAAGATAGAAGATGAGCAAAAATTTACTCTTGTAAACTTCAATCACAAGTTGTATAAGGATAATCGAGTTGGTGATGAACCATTCATATTAGCATCTCAAGCTGAGCAAGTTTGGTATGTTAAAGATCCTATAGAAAGTGATTGGAAAGTTGTGATGAGGATTACACTAAGACAATGTTATTACTTATGTTTCATGTTTCAATCAAACTTATTATTTTTGTATGGTTGAATATTAATATTGTTACTTGTAATATGTATTTGTTTAGATCTTATTTGCTTACTATTTACTAAGACAATGTTATTACTAAAATTTGTCTCTCCGTCTTATATATAGGTGGGTTGTGCTGAAACTGTAGTGTGGTGGTTCGGTTGGGAATTGGAAGGAGAATTTGATTGTGGGGGTGTGTTTATTGTTGCACTTTCTTTGTGATTTTTGTGTGGAGGTTTTGTAGTTGATTTTTGTGTTGAAAATATGCCTCCTAAGGAGAGAGACGTTAGAGGGGGTAGCAACAAGAGGGGTAGACAAAACCCGCCGCCCGTAGTCCCAAATGATCCCACTCCCCCTAATGCATCATTACCTTATATGGGTTTGGTCAAGTTGACCTCTGCTCAAAAGAAAAAATGGCGGAATTTGGAGTGTAGGAAATTCCAAGTCACCACTTTCCTTCACATGCCGATTGTGCAGGATTTAGGTTTGTACACATTACTCACGGAGTTGATGACGCAGGCCAGGTTAGGTAACTTCCTGGGGAAGAGAGCCGATACCTATTTAAGATACTCCCTAGAGTTCCTTTCAACTTTGGAGAGAGGTAAGGGGTCACAAGAAAATTCAATTTAGTTTAATTTGGATGATGAAACATATAGAGTGACCTATGATGAGTTGAGGGAAGTCTTTGGTGTGGATTAGCCGAGGGGAAATTGGTTAGACGTTGATGGGGCGGGGTGCTTTTTCTCTTCGGAGCTCACCGGATTGCCTTATAATAAGAAACACCTTAGGGCTTCATCTCTTTCTCACCCGGCTTGGAAGTTATTTTACAGAGGGCTATCTATGTCATGGTTGGCAAATGGAGAGCCAACCCAACTGAATGTGGCTATGGTGAATCTTTTAAGAATGGGGTTGAGGAGTTTTCAGGTGATCCCTGATTGGGTTGAGATTTTTGTTAGTAGATGTGAGGCATTTACTTTGAGCAAAAAGGGAAACATCTCAATAGGGGGATGATCACATTGCTTACGAAAGCTTGTTTGGGGAAACTAAAATCCGAGGCGGTGAAATTGAGGGGGGCACGAGTTTTTATTCTAGAGATTGGCTAGTGCAATATGACAAGGTTGTGAGGGACCCGAGGGCGGCAGACAGCAGGTCTTTATTGTTTGAATATGATACTCCCAGGAGAACGGTCTCTTGCTCGGTAGGGGCCACCTTTCCGAGCGGTACGCAGGCCAGGCATTGGCGTATGCCGGGTGTAGATGATGAAATGGATCCGGTTGATGAAGAGGATGATGAGGAGCAGGATCAAGATCAGGAGAGGCAGGGAGGTCAAGGTGGAGAGCAGAACCAGAGTCAGCAGAGCTCTTTGGATCAGTGGGCTCTGATGAAAGCATATTTGGATGAGCAGGAACCATCAAGGATAGCTCGTGAGCAGAGCCGACATGCTTTGGAGGATGTCAGATGGGAGGAAGTTCAGGATCGTTTTGAGGGGCTGGAGGATGATACTGCATTTTGGGAGCCCGGTCTAGGCAGTTGGAGGCATAGGCGATGCAGATCGAGACCCAGAGTTACGAGCCAGTTTCTGAGGATTATTTGGCTATGATGCAGTTGAGAGCCACTGCTCGTGCTCAGAGGCGTTCTTCCCGTCAGCCCTCTATCAGGGATAAGGCTCCGGCTCTCATCAGTGATGTTATTACTTATGTTTCATGTTTCAATCAAACTTGTTATTTTGTATGGTTGAATATTAATATTGTTAATTGTAATATGTATTTGTTTAGATCTTATTTGCTTACTATTACTAAGACAATGTTATTACTTATGTTTCATGTTTCAATCAAACTTGTTATTTTGTATGGTTGAATATTAATATTGTTAATTGTAATATGTATTTGTTTAGACCTTATTTGCTTACTATTACTAAGACAATATTATTACTTATGTTTCATGTTTCAATCAAACTTGTTATTTTGTATGGTTGAATATTAATATTGTTAATTGTAATATGTATTTGTTCTGCTTCTTTTGATTAAACTCTTAGTTTTTATCAATCATTTTATATCTTATTTCCTACAGGATCTTGTTGCAGCAGCTCTCTCAAGTTACTTTCCACCTCTGTCATCTGCTTCTCTAGTACTCCTTTGATGTCTGTACAAATTTGAATATATTAAATGAATATCCAATTTTCACTTTGGGATGTCCCCGCCCTGCTTCCCCACCGATTTGGTACCCACGGGAGCCCAGCCCCCTTCCCCCGTACTATTTTATACTTTTTTGTAATAACATGTGTAGAGATATTAGTTAATGTGACTATGTTAGGGGTGGATATATAGTGGAGATTACCTTCTTTTCATATGATTGCATCATGTTCCTTAATAATATCCCCACGAAGCATGTTCCTTGTTGTTGTTGTTGTTGTTGTTGTTGTTGTTGTTGTTGTTGTTGTTGCTGTTGTT
Source organism: Adenophora triphylla var. japonica (assembly GCA_022495995.1). Lineage (NCBI taxonomy): Eukaryota > Viridiplantae > Streptophyta > Magnoliopsida > Asterales > Campanulaceae > Adenophora > Adenophora triphylla. Next base: position 109,076 of record JAFEMH010002061.1, on the reverse strand, counting down.
GGTGTTGCTGTTGTTGTTGTAATAACATTTTAGGTTCTTTTTTTTTCAAAATGTTGCAAATTGTGATCTAAGAACAGTTATAAACTGCATACAAGGCTGTTATTTTGTCAAAGATTATACTCTCTTCTCATCTGTATGTTGAGTAATGGTTCTATGGTCCATAAATTATGTCGTAAAGAATCATTCTTTGGAGTTCATCAAATCTAAAATAATCATAATCATTCTTCCCCACCCTTTTGCCACAAACTGCAGCTGCTTTTCAAAAGTGCATGGAGACTACTTTTGATAACTTCCTCTACTCGAAACACATTGTTTGACTATACATTTCTGCTTGTTGTTATTGTTTGTGTTGTTGAATGAGATGATGAACATTGTTGCTATACATTTATCTCAGTGGGTTAACCTGATTTGTCTATCGTAATTAGGGGTGTAAGTGGTTTAGCTCAAATCGCGGTTTGAGATCGAACCGAGCTAAACCGTGGGGTTTAGCTCGATTTTTTTATTTAAGTGGTTTAGCTCGGTTTATAAAAATTACAAACCACATGGTTCGGTTTAGCTTGCGGTTTGAGGGTGCCAAGCCGAACCGAGCTAAACCGAACCGCCAAACCGAGCTATGGAATCGAGCTATGAAATCTAGCTAACTTACATTATAAAAAATCTGGTCAACAAGGGGCCAAAGTGCAATTTGCTAGAGTTTTTCCCACAATCTCCTTACCCTAGCATTTCTTTCGGTCCAAGCTCTCTCTCTCTCTCTCTAAAATTTCTCTCATCAAACCACAAAATCATTCCTTCTTCCTCACTAAATATTGATTCCCATCACATATACTTCCTTTTATCCAAGATTATCAAGCTCGAATTATCAATTTTGAGCAAATATTTGAAGAAATTTGAAGTTTGAAGAGTAAATGGGTTTTGCGATTTGTTTCTGTTGAGCTCAATGAGGTACTAAAGATTGTTTTAAGATTGTTGTTTGGTCCGTAATCCATCTTTAAACCGCGGTTTAGACCGAGCTAAATCGAACCTTAGCGGTTTAGCTTAGCTCGGCTTGAATTTTTTTGTGGTTTAGCTCGATTTGAAATTTCTCCAAACCGATACTAGCGATTTAGCTCTAAAATTTTTCCCAACCGAGCTAAACCGAACCGTTTACACCCCTAATCGTAATGGTTCGCATGACATATTTATAGATTTAGACCAACTACTGCCATCTCATGGTGTATTCTGTTATAGATGCCATAAAACAAACCTCATTAGCTGTTACTTGACTTGATGCAACAGAGTGTGATTTTCTTGGTTTGTGGTTTATGTTTGTAGTTCTAGAGGTTATTCATATGGATATCAGGTATATCCAATCTTGGTTTGTGTTTCATTGATATATGGTTTTGTTGAATATGAAATTTTGAATACTAGGATAGAAAGACTCAAAGAAAAAAGTATGGAGGTTTTATAGGCTATCTACAAGATAATATTTTTCCCACTATATGTTGCAGATGGCTACTTGGAAAAATTATCTTGGGGATGTAATGCCTATCACAATAAGAACATTCACAACTGCAATTTGTGATGTCCTTGGAACCAGAAACTCTCAAGCCCAAAGCAATCTCAAAAAACAGCAAGAAGAAATAACAATGAAGGTAGAGAGAGAGAGAGAGTATGTTTTTCTATATATCTATGCCCGAAATCTGTCCCTTATTTATAATGAGGGAAAGGGCACTGCCAGGCTACACCGGAGGAGTCATGAACCTGAATCGGAAGAGTCATTACCCTTCACGGAAACGACACTTCAGAACAGGCGCAACTGCTGGGAAGAGGGAGCGGACGCTCCCCCACAATGGGAGCCGACGCTCCCCAATTCCAGAAACTTGGGAACGCTTCGAAAATTTCAAATTCAGTTAAAACTGTATTTTGAAAGTAGCCGTTAATACTTCTTTTATAAACTCTTCTCTTCTCTTTCTTTATATATATATATATATATATATATATATATATATATATATATATATATATATACAAATTACTAAAGAAAGAGCAAGCTTCCTCAAAGGTCCTCTCACAAGAGAAGTCCCAAGGGAACTTAAAAATCACAATGAGGATGAACATCTATTTATAGGAGATGAAAGGTAGAAAAAGGAAGGATGAAAGATATGTGGGAAACAATGAAAATATTTAAATTTGGAGATGGTGGGAAATTGGAAATTTTCATTTCCCTCCAATTTATTTCATGAAAGACTTTCATCTAAAAAATGAATCAAGAATGGCCCCAAGATAAGTAATGGACTAAGAAAATAAATAAAGGCCCATTATTAGGAAATATTACAACAGGTTTATGTCTTTCCGTGCACTGCTCAAGCCTATTTTATTTGTATTCACTCACATTAACCAAGTATAGTTTGTTTCGACATTTGTACTAACAAAAAATGCAATTAAGATTTCTTCTTTATTTTATTATTTTTGTGATAAATATTACATGTTCATGAACATTAGTGTATTAAAACCACAATGACATTCTTTTGTTCTTAAAACTATATCCAGTTGTCATATGATTCCAGGCTTGCTTCTTTAGCAAATATGATATCCCAAAATACACCTTCAATATTGTAAGACTATAAGGCTGATGGCAAGGTTATTGGTGTACATGTTCTACTTCTACTAAAATTAATTAAAACTCAGCCTTTCCCCCCTCCTGCATTCTACTTAATAAATATGTTGACATTTTTTTCTTTTTATTGGCATGACACATAATTAACTTTACACACATTCTGACAATGAAAACTGTGTAGCTTAGTTGGTTGTTGGTGCAGTTATTTTTGTTTCAGTCTCTCTATTTGTGGCTTTGCTATATTTTGGCTTTAGGTGTGGTACATTAGGTGTGGTTCATTAGTAAAATTTCTTTTGTATGAAGTTTTTTAGCCAGATATGCCGCCAAAAAAGGAATTAACAGGTGAGGGCTCAAGAAAGAAAGGAAGAGGGCTGGCAAAATCAACAAAAAATGGGGTAAAGAAAAACTTAATATAATATGGAATGAATTTGGACAACCCGTTGGTGGGGAACAGGCAAAACTAGCTACTCATTTAGGACATTTTGTTAGAAATGGGGAACATTTCCCATTAACTAGAGAGTGGTGTCAGATGGAACGTGCAGTTCTAAATCACGTACGGAGAGACATTCTAGTAAGTTGTAATCCATATTCCTTACATAAATCTCACGTTTACTTGATTATTTTTTCTTGGCTTTAGTTTTGTATTCTAGTAAGTAGTCAAAAGCCTTATGATTCTCTAACAATTGTTCTTTTTCTTTGTTGAATTGTATATAGGATAATACCAATGCGCCTCCGGAGTATGAGCCAGTTATGAATCTAGCTCTCAATAAACAATGGCGAGACTGGAAATATCAGGTGAGACAAGCATATAATAAGTATGCAACAGACGACTTTATTTACTTGTAATATGTATTTGTTTAGATCTCATTTGCTTACTATGCAATTTTACTCACATTTATGATTATGACTTTGTAATATGAAAATGTCAGGTGAAATGTATGTATAATATGTATGAATCCGACGAGGAGCGATTGGCTCACCCACCCCATGCGTGTGTTGCGAATCAATGGGCTGAACTTGTTGCAATGTGGAGTACAGATAAGGCTCGGGTATATTTCAAATTAATCTCAATCTATTATCGTGAATGTCTTATATAAGTAGTCAAATTAATACTAATATTATCTTCTTTTTTTTTCCAGGAATTATCACTAATAAATCAAGCGAATCGAGCAAAGCAAGAGTACCTGAACAGGACTGGAAATAAGTCGCACTGCTCTATCATAAAAGAGGTTTGTCATCGTTCAATTTAGTTCTCAGTTGTCAATTAATGCTTTTTTTTGTATCGTATATAAATATTTTTTGGTCAAATGATTCTATTATAAATGGTAGAGAGGAGACGAGGGATTACTAACTGATCGCGTAAGCGTGTTCATAGCTACGCGCACGGACAAAAGTGGTCAGGCTGCAGACTAAACCACCTCTCGTATGATCGTACGTTAAATTTTTAACCTTTTCTGTTTCATTTTTGTTCTTGTATAGAATACTTTTTCCATTTCTAACTTAATTTTCATAATATTACGTAAAGTTAAAACAATTATATTGAACATGTTGTTTTTTGTTACAGTTAACGTTAAATGATGCAATTGAAGAGCTACCAGAGGAGGAACAAAACTCTCCCAGCAAGCGAGAACAGATATTCACAAATCTTATGGGAAATGATGACCATGGGAGAGTGCGCTGTATGAGACAAGGTCTTACCAAAACTAGGGTGTTTGGTAAAGCCTCAACTTCTCAAAGTGCTTCATCCGCCCGTGTAACTGAACTTGAGACGACGATGTCAGTAATGCAAAAGCAACTTGAGGATCAACGCCAAATGATAGAAGCTTTGCAACGTAGTATGCAACAGCGTGGAAATGGCAGTAATGAATAGGCGGTGGTATGTTTTCTCAGGATGCAGCTTGTTGATTGTAAACATTGATATTTTGCATATATTGAGTTTTGGATACATGCAACTATCTTTTTTGTGTTAATGGTTATTATGTTGTATATACATTTACGAAGCCTAGCTAGTATTTTATATACAGGTTGAATTTGGTTTCTGCGGGTGTATTTTTGGTTATATACAGGTTGCATTTGTGTGTGTACAGGTTGAATTTGGTTTTTGCGGGTGTATTTTGGGGGAAAGTGAATTATATAGAGCTTGCTGGAAAAAAAAATATAGTTATTACCGGCGGATTTTTGAAACCGCCGTAAATAGGCCATTAGATGACTCATGCCCAAAGGGGGACGAGGGAATCTGGGTGGGGTGCAAATGGGACGATTCGTGCTCTATTGGATGACTCGTCTCATAACTAGTTATTTACGGCGGATTCCTACATCAGCCGTATATAAGTATAATGGACGACTCGTCCCCAAAGGGGGACGAGGGAATCTGGGTGGGGTGCAAATGAGACGATTCGTGCTATATTGGACGACTCGTCTATTATATACGGTGGATGTAACGACCCTAATCCTAGGCACCCTTTTAGCACGTGTTGAGCACGTGGGGTTAGGATTGTAGTATCTCAATTATTAATTTTGTACTACTAGTTGAATTTTGGTGTCATTTTTATACTTTGATAACATATGTGAAGTAAGGATGAAAATAAATTAACTTTAATGATAAATGGTTTAAATGAAAATAAGATAAAGTGTTAGAGTGAAGTTATAATAATTGAAAATAAATAAAATAGTATGAGTGAGTGAGGTGTTTTGTGTAAAGAATGAAAGTGGAAGTGGAGGTGCTAGTTGCCTTGCCTTAGACTTTGGAGGGCCTTAAGTGTACAAAGTTGAAAGACCTCCTTTAAGTTAGTCCACTACTAGAAACAGGCCTTTTACCGACGGAAATTTCCGTCGGTAAATCCACCCATCCGTCGGTAAATGGTTATTACCGACGGAATTAGTCCGTCGGGTTCCGTCGGAAATAATTGGTTGGTAATACCGACGGACAAATTCCGCCGGTATTTTCGGCGGATTGTCCGCCGGAAAATCTAAAATTCCGCCGGAAAACGTCCGTCGGAAATGAGTTACGCCGGCCGGTTAACCGGAGCAATATCCGGAGGTTACCGATGAAAATATCCGTCGGTAAATATAAAAAAAATAAATAAATAAAACCCATTACTGACGGTTATAATCGTCGGAAACCATAAAATTTACCGGCGGATATGTCCGTCGGAAATTTAAACCCTAATCCGACGGATGTGTCCGTCGGTAATTGTGATGATGTGTCGCCATTTTCGCGGGAAGAAATTCGATTTTTTCGCGTTTCTTTGAAAAAAACCAAATAAAACCCGGGAAAAAGAACGGAGTCGCCACGCCATTTTTGTTTTAAGGGCCAAAACTTTGAAAAAAGCCCGAGATCAGAAATTTGGGTTCGGAGGTCATGTTACACGCCGGGAAGGACGTTAGTGTGCACCCGGAATGCCTCGTAAAACGAGTCTTCCAAGCTGAAAATCATTTGTGTGTGTGTGTGTGTGTGTGTGTTTTGGCCAAAATAATTTGAAACTCAGAAAAGTAAAAATTGGGATATCTTTTTAAGACTTTAAACTGATCCCATGATTTTTTGGAAGATTTTTGGATTGAGATTTGGTACTCAAAAGACCTTTTGAAGTTGAGAGCCACTTCTGCCAGAATGAAAAAGGCAGTGGACCTTTGATTTTGAAATGGATTCAAGGGTCTTAAAACTTCATAATCTGGATAAACTCAGAGAATGAAAGTTGTTCCAGACACCTTAAATAAGATTTGTGCGAAGGAATTTTCCATTTTGGAGAAGATTTGAGGGGTCAAAACCTTCTGTAAACCTCAGATATGAGATCTGGATTCCCAGAAGCTGATGAACTAGCCTCTGAAAGAAAATTTTAAAAGAGGAGTTTTACTCACCCAAAAAATAAAGTAAAAATATGTATGGAAAGATCTGGATGTTGGCTACAAAAAGTGTTTTGTAGTCAACACCAAATTCTAAGTTTATCTGTGTCCAAAAAAATAGACCATGGACTGAGGTCTGAGGAAATTGCTACTGGACAGCAACTTCTCAAGAGAGAAAATATGATTTTAAGGGGGGTTTTGCATCCATGCTTGTCCCCATTTCCCTAGGTTTTGGTTAGTGATCACTTGACATTTTAGTGGTGAATCAACTATACCAAACCATCCTTGGGGTACATTAGGACTAAGCATTTCATTTGCTTGGGAAGGGGATTTTTATCCTTTGAAAATGAGATTTAATGCTTGAAAATGGTTTTTAGGGTTTTGAAAATGAGTTTTCTTTGCAAGAAAGTGAGAGAACTTGAAAATAATTTTGATCTTTGTAGAAGATCATCCATGGAGATGGTCTTCCATGGTGATCTTCTTAGATCTAAAGCAAGAAGATGAAAGAACTACATTTTGTAGTTTGCAAATGCATGCATGGTTGGAGTTTAAGGTAAGGAGAAGGAGGGTTTACCAATCTTCCTTGTATTCTTGAGTTTTTGGCTTGAGTGTATGAGTGTTTAAGGCTTAAATATGAGAGTGAGTGGATGAGTGTGAGTTGGGAAAGATTGGAGAGAAAATGGTGACAATTCTTGAAGAATTCTCACTGTTTTCTCTCTATATTTCGCCAGAGGTTCGGTGCAATTGGTGTTGTTGCCCTTTATTTTTGTGACTGGAGGGCTCAATTTATAGCCCTCCTGAAAATGCAAACATGTCTGCGCGGATAAGTCCCTTCGCGTGCACTGTTCATTAAATGCAGCTCCAGGCTTTGGACACAAGGAATATTTCTTTTGAAATTTGAATTATACAGCCAGTTTCTGTTCCAGGAAATTCTATTTTTGGTTTTATTCCTTTTGTTTTTCTTTTTGAGATTCTTTTTGAGGTTTAACCTTAAATAACAATGCCCATTTTACCCTCACTTTGTTAGAAAAGTTAGGATTGTTAGGAATTGTTAGAAATGTTATAACTTTCGTTAATTTTCTAACGAAAATTCTAACAAGCTCAAATTGGAGCACTTACAGTAGCCCCTCGGCGACGGCGCTCGAAGGAAGCGGGGTCGTCGATAAGAGTAGGCTCCATATTTGGCGGGATGATCGAGTGATCGGGTGGTGAACCTAGCGATAGGCTACCTATGTATCCCGAATGGGAATCAAGCCGGCCGTAGTTCGGGTCTTTGACCTGGAGATGATGGCGTTTTAGGTGCCTCGAACACGATGAGCGAGTTCTGCGGTCGGTTCTTTGGAAAGAAACTTCTGCTTGGGGATAAGAGATGACCATTTTCGGTCGATGGCTATCCGCTCTGTCGGGGATAGGAATGACCATTTTCGGTCGATGGCTATCCGCATTCTGCTTGGGGATAGGAATGACCATTTTCTGGTCTGATGGCTATCCGCTCTGCTTTGGGATTTTTGTGATTTATCGTTTTCCTAGTGATAGCGTCTTAGGTGCCTCAAACCTTGGAGATGGCGTTTTAGGTGCCTCGAACCTTGGACATGGCGTTTTAGGTGCCTCGAACCTTGAAGATGGCTCTTTAGGTGCCTCGGACCTTGATGATGATGGAGTTTTAGGTGCCTCGAACCTTGATGATGATGGCTTTTTAGGTGCCTCGGACTTTGGAGATGGCGTTTTAGGTGCCTCGAACCTTGGAGATGGCGTTTTAGGTGCCTCGAACCTTGATGATGATGGCTTTTTAGGCGCCTCGGACCTTAATTTGAAATGGCCTTTCGGTGGACTTCGTCTGCTGCCGAAGGAGAGGGTGACCGTTTTGGTCGAGGGCCGGACCTAATGATAGGCTACCTACGTATCCCTAGTGGGAATCGAAGCCCTTTCGTAGTTCGAGTTCTTCTCGAGATTTCGTTGGCTTTTGGGATTCCGTTAACTTTGGCTGGGGATTTTGTTAGCCTTTCTTGGGGAAAAAATTGGACGTATTCGTCCTGGGAAATCGGTCTTACGTTTCTTCGATGCCGGAGATTTTGATGAAAGATACGGGATCTCGTTATCTTTTCGTGGAAATCGGTCTTACGTTTGGCCGTTTGATGATTTTGATGAAAGATACGGGATCTCGTTATCTTTCTCGGGAAATCGGTCTTACGTTTGTAGTTGCCGTTTGATGATTTTGATGAAAGATACGGGATCTCGTTATCTTTCTCGGAAAATCGGTCTTACGTTTTACTAGTTGATGATTTTGATGAAAGATACGGGATCTCGTTATCTTTCTCGGGAAATCGGTCTTACGTTTGGCGTCGTTTGATGATTTTGATGAAAGATACGGGATCTCGTTATCTTTCTCGGGAAATCGGTCTTACGTTTGGCTGTAGTTTGATGATTTTGATGAAAGATACGGGATCTCGTTATCTTTCTCGGGGAAATTGGTCTTACGTTTGACTGCCGTTTGATGATTTTGATGAAAGATACGGGATCTCGTTATCTTTCTCGGAGAGATTGGACTTACGTTTGACTGCCGGGGAAGATTTTGATGAAAGATACGGGATCTCGTGGTCTTTCTCGGGGCACTCGGTCTTACGTTTTACTGCCGGGAAGGATTTTGATGAAAGATACGAGATTTTGTTATCTTTCTCGGGGCACTCGGTCTTACGTTTCTTGCCGGGGAAGATTTTGATGAAAGATACGGGATCTCGTTATCTTTCTCGGGAAATCGGTCTTACGTTTTGCGATCGGGGATGATTTTGATGAAAGATACGAGATCTCGTTATCTTTCTCGGGAAGAATCGGTCTTACGTTTAGGAAGGATTTTGATGAAAGATACGGGATCCGTTATCTTTCTCGGAGAAATCGGACTTACGTTTCTTTCGAGAATGATTTTGATGAAAGATACGGGATCCGTTATCTTTCTCGGGGAGAATCGGTCTTACGTTTGGACTTTAGGGAATGATTTTGATGAAAGATACGGGATCCGTTATCTTTCTCGGGGAGAGATCGGTCTTACGTTTGAACTAGGGCGGAAGGATTTTGATGAAAGATACGAGATTTCGTTATCTTTCTCGGGGCACTCGGTCTTACGTTTTACTGCCGGGGAAGATTTTGATGAAAGATACGGGATCTCGTTATCTTTCTTGGGGAAATCGGTCTTACGTTTGACTGCCGGGGAAGATTTTGATGAAAGATACGGGATCTCGTTATCTTTCTCGGGGAAATCGGTCTTACGTTTGGCTATGCCGGGATGATTTTGATGAAAGATACGAGATCTCGTTATCTTTCTCGGGAAGATCGGTCTTACGTTTGACTGCCGGGAAGGATTTTGATGAAAGATACGGGATCCGTTATCTTTCTCGGAGAAATCGGACTTACGTTTTACTGCCGAGAATGATTTTGATGAAAGATATGGGATCCGTTATCTTTCTCGGGGAGATCGGTCTTACGTTTGACTGCCGGGAATGATTTTGATGAAAGATACGGGATCCGTTATCTTTCTCGGAGAAATCGGACTTACGTTTTACTGCCGAGAATGATTTTGATGAAAGATACGGGATCCGTTATCTTTCTCGGGGAGATCGGTCTTACGTTTGACTGCCGGGAATGATTTTGATGAAAGATACGGGATCCGTTATCTTTCTCGGGGAGATCGGTCTTACGTTTGATCGGGAAGGATTTTGATGAAAGATACGAGATTTCGTTATCTTTCTCGGGGCACCTTCGGTCTTACGTTTCTTTGCCAGGGGAAGATTTTGATGAAAGATACGGGATCTCGTTATCTTTCTCGGGGAAATCGGTCTTACGTTTGACTGCCGGGGGATGATTTTGATGAAAGATACGAGATCTCGTTATCTTTCTCGGGAAGATCGGTCTTACGTTTGACTGCCGGGAAGGATTTTGATGAAAGATACGGGATCCGTTATCTTTCTCGGAGAAATCGGACTTACGTTTTACTGCCGAAAATGATTTTCTTGACAAGGGGCTGACTTTGGTTAACTTTGGTTAACTCTGTCAAGTTGGGGACTAAACTGCAGAGTCCCAGATTTTTAAAGGGCAAAAGGGTCATTTTGACCCTGACAATCCTATCCGCGCGGATAGAAGCGTATTCCAGAGGGTTTTAATGAGGGCCAACGCCCTTCCTCTTTCCCATTCAGTTTTTTCAGAATTACGAGAGCAGAGGGAGAGAAACCAGCAATTCCGCCATTGTTGCTCAAAAAACTTGAAAATTCTTCCGTTTTTCTTCGATTTTCGAGCAATGGAACACGGGGAAGGTGCTTTTCAAGGCCAAGGACGTGGCCCGGTGGCGGAGAGACGATTGGAGCTCGTCCGGATGAGGAGGCATTATACTCTTTCGCAATCGATTGCGGAGGAGCCCTACCCCGATGCTTGGCAACATTGGGCTTCTGATCCGAGTCTCCGAACGGTATACTTCGAATCTTTTCATTCCCTTTGTTGATTTCTTGTTTGAAATTTGAATTTTGGGTGATTTTTGAATTTTTTTTTTTGAAAATTCGAATGATTGATGTTCTTGGCTTTGAATCTTGATTTTGATGCTTTGCATGTTGCAACGATTATGTGGGTATCCCAAAATATGCATTTTGCTTGGAGAAAGAATTGGCCTTTTCGCCATTTTTTTTTTATAAATTCGAAAATTATGAATTGTGACTTTGATTTTTTTTTTTTTGAAATTTGAATATTGCATGTTGAAATTCGAAAATTGTGATGATGATTTTTTTTTTTGAAATTGAATATTGATATTGATGAATGATGCAATGCATGCATTTTGTTTGGAAAGAATGGGCATTTTGCCAATATGAGATGTATGTATGTTTAGGATTTTTTTTTTTTTTTGAAAAGTGGGACGGATTTTTCCTCCCGTTGCATGTAAGATGAATGATATGCATATATTTTTTTTTCTTGAAAATGGGACGGAGTTTTTATTTCCGTCGACTTCTTGTAGGATATGCATGTATGCATTTTTTTTTTATTGAAAATTGTTGAATGGGATTTGCTGAAAACTGTCTTTTCTGTGAGAAAAATGGGGCTATGTCTATTGCATGCCGTTATGCTGTCGAAATTTTTTTTTTTTTAATGCATGTGTATGCTTTTTTTTTTGTGCAAATGCAAGTGCAAATTTTTTTTGACATTTTCTCTCTTTTTTTTTTTGCAGGGCGGAAACCGTTTTGTGACAGAGCAGCTGAACAAAATGAAGACTCGAGGATCAGTGGAGTCCGTAGTTGACCTGTGGGATCGGCTTCCGAATGCGGGCCGAGGAGCTTTGCCGAGTCCGAGACAGATTGTTGTTGAGACCGGGCTTTGGGAGTTTGTTGAGTGCTTGAGGGGACTGGTCAAGTTCCCTAAGAGCAAGGGCCTGATGTTCGCTTTGGCGCAGCATTGGTGGGACGCGACCCACACCTTTCACTTCTTCTGGGGCGAGGCTACGGTTACGCCCTCCGAGTATGCTGCGATCACGGGCCTGTCCTTCAATGGACGCAGCATTGAGTGGCGGGATGGCTACAACGATGCGGATCTACAGGCTCTTCTGGGATTTTCCCCTATTCCCAAAAAGGGGATGGGGATGGAGTATGCGGTGGTCTACGGGAAGATCGTGGAGACCATTGTGAGTTACGAGGCTGGGGAGGAGAGGATAGGCGCCGATCAGATTGCCAGGGCCTTCTTGTGGTTTGCCTTTTCGAGCACCCTTTTTGGACATGCTGAGGGGACGGCAGTCTTTGCCTTGCTGAGGTCCTTGGAGGACATGGAGATGGCCGGAGATGTCTCGTGGGGAGAGGCCGGGCTGGCAGAGCTTTACTTTGCTCTTGATAGGTACAGCCGGAAGGCTGTGAGCTCCTTGTACTGCTTTGAGTTTGCCCTGGAGGTATAAGCTCTCTTTTTGCTTTCCCCCCTTTCTTTTGAGCACACACTTTTCTTTTGCACTGGATTGATTGGATTTTTACCTTTCGCAGGTATGGGCGTTGGAGTTTTTCCACGTCACGATGTGGCGCGGCAAATACGAGTACGTCGGGGCGTATCCGGCCATGCATTCTTGGTCCAAGCATGCCCGGGAGAAGATAAGCTCCAGGGGGCGTACGACTCTCAGGTACGCGGATTGCCTTCCTTTGACGGAGGCTGAGACGGACGAGAGGATGATATTTTATCCTTGGGATCGTTTCGAGGTGGCGCAGCTGAAGGGCGCTGAGATTTGGACTGTGCAGCGGAGGATTCTGAGAGGTCTGACCTGCGATGCCTATTATCTGGGAGAGAGGGTGACGCGCCAGCATGGCGTGAACTCGCCTTTGAGGACACCGGTGGAGCCTCCCGCCGATATGATGCACCCGAGTGACAGATCTGTGACCTGGGATGACTACCGAGCCGGCCAGCACTTCTCGGCATTTGTGGCGACTGAGCCGTACCCCGTATTTGTCTTGAGGAGGCTGAGGATGCCCCAGGTTCTGGATAGAGAGGGGCTTGGGATCCCGCGGTACCCTCGGACGGATTTTTCATATATCCAGGATGGGGTCCGATTGAGGGTGCAGATCCTCGGCTGAGCGGCTTCCACGAGCTTTCCGGCCTCGTCCGGGTATGAAGGTATGGCTTCACCTTTTCCCCTTCTTTTTTTTTTTTTGCTTTTGTCTTTTCTTTTCTTTCCTGTCATCATTTTTTTTTTCGCTTCAACTGTTTCTGACGCTTTTGCTTTTGTGCAGTTTTCGGAGGTGGTCGTCGAGAAGCTGACGAAGCAAGTGATCGGAGCTAAGAGATTCATCAGGAGGATGGTCGCTTGCGGGGCTCCTCAGGCTAGAGCGAGGCGACCACGGCCGGCGCCTGTCAGACGGAGGCTTCCCCTATTCGCTCAGTAGACTTCTTCAGAGACTCCTCTGTCTCCCTCTTTGATCCCCGCGCGGTGCTGCCTTCGGATCACGTCATTCTCGGGGATCCACACGGGCAGGGACACGTTTGGCAGCATGGTGGTTCGTCTTCGTACGTCCAGGAGTCCGACGCCTTCACCTTCGGATACGATTTTTTTCGCAGATCTCGTCTTCGATGTAAATTACGGACAAAGCTGACGTCAAAAGTCAAGATCATGTCCGAGGGCTCGACGAAAAGTCGGCATGATTTGGACTGATAAATGTCCACGATTGATCTTGACTTGTCGTCAGTTAAGCCGTAATTAGGCATGAAATATTCATTAATCCTTGATGACTCAGTGTCAATGCTGGGAGTCAGTGTATAATTTGTGCCAGTCAGAGCCGAAGTCAAGGCGCCGGTCAATATCTTGGTCAAAGTCTGCGACGGAAAACCGGCAGAACTTCGACTGATTAGGGTCCCCGAAAGATATTGAGTCGGTATGCCGACAAAGGCTTGAAAGGAAAGGTCTATACACAGACAGGGCATGACACAGACCAGACTAAAAACCAACCGGGTCTCGGACAAAGTGTGTCACGGACAAGTGCATGGTCGACGCGAGGCTCCATGGGATGTTTGGGTAGTCCTGTGCTCATCCGAGAGGCGTAATAAGACCAAACGGACCGCGACAAGGATTTCCCGGTTAGGGACGTAGTTGAAATTACCGGATCCGGCGCGCGGCCCCAAGATCTCGCATTTGTCGCTTTCGGGAAGTCGCCCGGATCCGAGAGGCAGCCGCAATCGCGCCCCATCCGGCTTATTCCGTTTTTAGCGTGTCGGGAGGTGTCTCGCCGTGTTTTGCTTTGTAGAGTCGCCACGCCCGTTTTTATTAAGCCCAAAACATTGAAAAAGGGCACGCTTAAAATTAAACTGTTTTTGTGTGATGAGATTTTGAGTTCGGAGGTCGATGACTCCTCGGGAAGAGAATATTAGAATCTTAGAGCTCACCCGAGTCGCCTCGTAAACGAGTCTTTCTGATACCCCTAATATTCTTTAACCTGTTGTGTGTGTGTGTGTGTGCTTTTAAAAATGCATGTCAGATCGGATGTCTACATCAGACACCGCTTTATTGAAATGTATTGAAATAGTGTAGGAAGGAAGCCTTACCAATTGTTGGTTCGTGTCTGTCTTCCGCTGGGGAATAGTGCTTGAGGATGGAATAGTGCTCCGGACGGACCGGGATTGCTTTGGAAGGAGCCGGTTGTCTGCGGACAGAGCTTCGGCGTGAGTTGAGATTGTAGGCTGCAGTCGGGCAGAGTTTCGGCGTGGGTTGGAATCGTCGGTTGGATTCGGGCAGAGGTTCGGCGTGCGTTGGAATCGTCGGTTGGATTCGGCAGAGGTTCGGCGTGCGTTGGAATCGTGCTGGATTCGGCAGAGGTTCACGTGGGCCGGATCGCTGGCTTGACTCGGAAAGAGCCGGACGCCTCGGGAAAGACTGTGCGAGGCCTCGAGTACCACGAGGGCCTCGTAGTACCTCGAGAGTGCCTCGGGCAGCGCGGAGCGTCGCGGGAGCGCTCGGAGAGGCTTCGGAGCACCACAAGGGAGCTCGAAAGGCCTCGGAAGGATCCGAAAGGGGCCGGGATTGCCTCGAGAGGACTTAGAGGGGAGCCAGAAGGCTAAGGGAGGAAGAGAGAAGAGGGAGGTGTGAAAAAATGAGGAGGGGGAGGCCTCTATTTATAGTGTAGGAAAATCGCAAAGAGGTCCGTACGGACCTCTTAGGTAATTATAGATTTCCTGGATTTGAGGGAATCTCGTGGACTTTAAGGGATTTTCGTAATGATTATGTCTGGTGCAAAGAGGTCCGTACGGACCTTTTGGCATGCAAAGAGGTCCGTACGGACTTTCCATGCTCTTGTGAATGTGATGGCAAGCTAGCTCTCGTCGAGAGCTTTCCAACCATATATGGCACGTCTCAATCGGAGTTCGTATGAAGGAGTTATGACCTCCGGAAGTTTGCCTCGGTTTTGTCGTATGCTGGGACGGAGAGCGATCCAGACGGGGTACTTACGTAAGCCCCCTGGCGACGTCACTTATGAAAGAAGTGGGGTCGTCAATAAGATAAGGGTCCTGATCCGGATCGCGTGGCCGAGAGAGAAGGTGACCGTGTAGTCGTGCGTTAGACGTCGCGGCGTGTCCTGTTGTGTGCGACCGTTTAGGCCGCCTGGCCGGACCCCGCGATAGG
The DNA here is from genome assembly GCA_022495995.1 of Adenophora triphylla var. japonica. Lineage (NCBI taxonomy): Eukaryota > Viridiplantae > Streptophyta > Magnoliopsida > Asterales > Campanulaceae > Adenophora > Adenophora triphylla. Next base: position 93,519 of record JAFEMH010002061.1, on the reverse strand, counting down.
ATTCCTACGTATCCCTAGCGGGAATCAAGCCCGATCGTAGTTCGTGTGTGGGGTGAGAGTTGTGTACGAGGACGTGAGCTGTCCTCTAACTGAGACTCGTGTGCGGACGTGGTGGTGTCCCGAGGGTGACCGCATAAAGTCGAATGGCCGGACCTCGCGATAGGATTCCTACGTATCCCTGGCAGGAATCAAGCCTGGTCGTAGTTCATAGGTCGTGTAATCGTGAGTGTATGGGGACGTGGCGGTGCCCTGAGGTGATGTGACCGCTAAGGTCGACTGTGAGGACGTGGTGGTGTCCTAAGGTGATGTGGATCGCTAAGGTCGACTATGAGGACGTGGTGGTGTCCTAAGGTGATGTGGACTGCTAAGGTCGATTGTGAGGACGTCGTGGTGTCCTAAGGTGACCGTTTAGGCCGGGCCTGGCTGGACCCTCCGTGATAGGATTCCTACGTATCCCGAGTGGAAATCAAGCCTGATCGTAGTTCACGTGTGAGGTGATCTTACGAGAAGGTGGGTAATCTCACGAAAAGATGGGTAATCTCACTAAAAGATGGGTAATCTCACGAAAAGATGGGTTAATCTTACGAGAAGATGGGTAATCTCACTAAAAGATGGGTTAATCTTACGAGAAGATGGGTAATCTCACTAAAAGATGGGTTATTCTTACGAGAAGATGGGTAATCTTACTAAAAGATGGGTAATCTCACTAAAAGATGGGTAATCTCACGAAAAGATGGGTTGTGATGTAGGAGGACGTGTCACGTCCTAAGATGATATTTTTGGGAGGTTTATACGGTCTTTCGGACCGAGTAATTTAAAGCCTTCCGGGCTGGAAATAGTGATGGGGAGGTTTATACGGCCTTCCGCATCGAGTGGTTTAAAGCCTTCCGGCCGGGAAATAGTGACGGGGAGGTTTATACTGGCCTCCTGACCGAGTGGTTTAAAGCCTTCCCGGCCGTCTCGCGGTGAAGTAGCGAGGTTTGTGGTGAATGGACGTGGTGATGTCCCGAGTTGAAGTTTGTGTGAAGGCGTCTATACCTAAATGAGACTGCTTGGGGGTGTCTACCCTAAGTCGAGAGATGGCTAATCTTACGAAAAGATTGGTAATCTTAGTAAAAGATAGCTAATCTTACTAAAAGATGGGTAATCTTACTAAAAGATATGCTAATCTTACGAAAAGGTGGGTAATCTTTCTAAAAGATATCTACCCTATGTGAAGGATAGCCAATCTTACTAAAAGATATGAGATGTCTATCAGGGAGATAGGGGGACGTATCTCACTACGAGGTAACATGGGAAATATTTAAAGACGTAAGTATGATTTTTTCATACCTTTGTCAGTGTTTACCGCAGGAGGAAAGGCCTTTGTGAGGAGGAAGTCGAGGACGTGGGGAGCCTCGACCGAGATGAAGAGGACGTGGTGGCGTCTCCGGGCCGAATTGCTGAAGTGTTTGAGGGCATGGGGCGCCTCACGATCGAGTTGTTGAAATGTCGAGGACGTGTGGCGCGTCTGACCGAGATGAAGAGGACGTGGGATGCCTCAGGTTGAATTGCTGAAGTGTTTGAGGGCATGGGGCGCCTCTGATCGAGTTGTTGAAATGTCGAGGATGTGCGGCGCCTCGACCGAGACGAAGAGGACGTGGGACGCCTCAGTGCCGGACAAGGAGAGGAGTGGATGGCTCATCTTTTTTTTTTTTTGATTTGACTTCGCGGACGTCTTGGAGTATCCTGGCCGAGGAAGGTGCTAAGTTCACCGAGGATGATGAGGTAGCCGGGCGAGGCACCGAGATGCGGGAGTTTTTACCAGCAAGAGCGCCGATGACTTAGAGTAGGACTCCCTTTTTTTCGTTGCAGGCACCGTTTTTTCGTCGGTGCGTGGTTCTACGAGATCTTCCGGTGCCACCTGGGACTAGGTGGATGAGGCCATGTTCGGTTATCCCGCCATAATGTGGCCGGGCTCATTCTTCGAGGAAGAGGAGGACGGGAGAGGGACACCGGGCAAAGCATGGCCTCGGTATGCCCCCTATGGTTCCGAGGGATCCACCCTTTGGGATGATGCATCTCGCGACATGGATGTGCTAGAGTACAACAGTACCGGGCGGCGTGAGTGCCGAGAAGTTTATTTTGTATGGCGAGGAGTATGGGACCTTCATCAGAGGAAGCCGAGGATGCCACAGGTGTTGGCGAGGAGAGGCGGATGTTCCACCACGTCCCCGCATGTTCCGGTGCCTCGCATCGGACTTTACTTATGTACGCGGGGATTCGTCGAGGCGGAGGGTGTCGCACCCATCCCGGAGCAGCTCCCCGCAGCCTCATCAGTTGACCTGGATGCGCCAAATGGGTGTGCTTACTCTTTTCCATCTTGACATATTTTCGTATTTTTCTTTTTGTTGAGTATGAATGTATCTCTTTCACGAGCATTTCTTCGTCAGTTTGCTCGTGCAGTCTCGAGGAGATCCTTTGACACGTTGACCACTGTTATGTGGCGATGCGGTCTTTTGCAAGGAAGTTCGCGGGAAGCCGTCTTGCAGTCTTCGCGGCACGCGGCGGTGTTCGAGACGGTGCCTTTGAGGAGGTCCGTGGATACTCCTTCTTCGAGGGCCGAGCCAGGGCCACACCGGAGGTGCCAGCTCAGAACAACACAGCCTTTGATGTGGGGACGCCTTCGGGGCCTCAGAGGTCGCACCCTTCATCGCTTCTTTCCGCCGGAGGCACAGGTGAGGGTTCATCCTCGTATCCCTTCTTTAATCCTTTCACCGGGTTTGACCCTTCCTGAGTACTTCTCGAGTACCCGCACGAGGAGGGGGTGTCAGTATTCTGATGACGAGGAGGTGACTGTCGAGTTTTCCGAGATGCCGAATTTCTCGTTTGTGGAGGATGATGATGATGAGCCGGATTAGGGCTCTTTGCTTTCCCTCTTTCCGTTGTTTTTTTTGTAAGGCAACAGACATTTTGTACCCGTAATAAAACACTTGTATTTGCACAACAAAGTATTTTATTTTAAGATGTAATGACGTATTTGTGATTCCTGGATTGACCTAGGAATTGTTGCTAGATTATTATTATTTTTGTGCATGTCACATGAGCTGGGAATGCATTTGTGGTTAGTGGAGGCTGAGGCAGGTTTTCTGAGCAAATGGGCAAGCTTTGGCGGTTTCATGAGCGGCGGCGGGAGTGATGTCTCCTGGGACGCATTTGTTGGATGTGGCAGCCATTGCACGGCCGTGAGGACATCATTCCCTTAGTTTCGGGGGAGACTTTCCATGACATAGATCGCTTGGCGCTAGGGGGCCGGCTCATGTGCTGGGAAGCCCCGCTTTGTTCGGGCAGCCTTTAGATGCTCTTCCGTATTTTCCGAGGGTATGGAAGCATTTCGCTTTCCCTCCCGCGGTGCTCCTTTCGACGCTGGGAGAGTGTTGTGTTGAACACCGAGCACTGGATTGGTATGAGTAGCATATCGGGAGCACCCAAGTGGTTTTGGGGAGAAGGCGTGAAGCAATTCTGGGGCAAGGTTGTTGCCTCGCCTATAGCCTTAGGAGTGCGAAGCTTGGTCTAACCCTCAGATGTCGCGGGAGACGCTTTGTTTGACTACAAGAATCGAGTTGACAGACTGGCGGGGAGAGGTCCCCTTTTGCAGACTCATAGGGAGAAGATCCGAGCTGAGGCACGGGTGAACGATGCTCTGAGAGTGACCGGGTTCGCTTGACACGACTAGGAGGACTCCCGATCTTGGAATGAGGGAGACAGAACTCGCTCATATGGAATGAAAGATGACTCGTTGGGGACGAGGGAAGAAAGGAAAGAGTGATGAAGGGCCAAACGCGAGTAGCATGGAATGACCTTCAAACACCGAGTATCCATTCATCGTCGTTGCATACACATTGATTGTTAAATGTTTTAAGTTGTCTTTTAGCATGTTGTGAGTTTGAGAGTAGACCGTGCTTGAACTCATCAAAAAGTGTTTTAACTGTGATGATTTGGGATTTACTTTTAAAGCTTTGTCGAGACACAAAATCTCTTGCTTGTTTCTTGTCTGAGCCTCGATGACGTCAAACTATTGGGATTTTTGTGTATGCTTTAGACCGAACCAACGAAGGCCGCCACGTTCCCCTGACCGAGGGGCTCAGTCCGCGTAGTTCGACCCTCTTTTGTGGGAGAAATGACTCGTAATGTACACTCACAAGGGCGTATTTATTTTTGAAAAGGTGGGAACGGGTCCCTCAGTGTGAATGCCTTATTTGATGTAGGCATAAAAAAACATGCTTTTGGGTTTGACTCTTTTGAGAGAGTATAAGCATTGAAAAGCTTGTAAAAGTGTATGGAAGCCCTCACGACGTAAAATCGTTGTTTAGCTCTACTTTCCTATTTTGTAGAAAAAGAAGACTTGTCGAGACATCCGAAAACTCGATTCGTTCACATTGATCACATGTTTGCTTAAAACCCTTTTGTTGATGTTCGGTTATTCAACAATTAAACCCGATATGCTTTGATTAATCACGAGGAGAAAGTCAACCGGTATCAAGGATCGAGTTGGTCCGTGTATGAAAGAAGGTTTCAGTGTATAGGAGAGGTCATTGATGAGACCGGGTTTGTGGATTTGTATGTGTTTATGACCGGACCATTTCTCGGTTGCCTACGTTCCCCTTAAGACAAGGAGCTCAGTCGACGTAGTTCGGCTCAACCGTGTTTGGCTTTGGGGGCCAGTGGCGTGAATATTCGTGGCACTTTCGCGAAAATGCTCGGAAGGTTGAATGATGAGGCACGGGCCTTGAGATGATTTCTTGACAAGTCGTATTTGACGGTCTTTTCAGTGACTCCCTTGCTTCTTGATCGTTGGCGCTGGGTCTTTGACCTCATTTTTTTTTGTGAAGCTTCTGCTTGAGCCCCCTTTTTTTTGTGTAGCTTCTGCTTGAGCTTTTTTTTTTTAGCTTCGCTGAGCCCTTTTTTTTTTTTTTTTTTTTTTTTTTTTTTTTGAAGCGCGTGAGGGCGAAGGCAAGCCCCTGCTTGAAATTTCTTGATGCGCACGAAGGTGAAGGCAAGCTCCTAGATTGTTGTCAACATGGGGTCAATCTTTTAATGCTGAGTGACCTTTTGTTGTCCTTTGATGTTGCCGCCGTCGTTTGACTTGGTCAAGGTGATGGTGGGGACATGTTTTGGAATGTGTATGGCTTGATGGAGGCCTTTGTGTGGGGTATGGTATGGGGAGCTATCGATTGACTTTCTCACACCAATTAATCAAAGCATTAATCGTTTGTGGAATTACTTGTTGAGCAATGCAAGTGATCACATAGAACAAAACCATTTCATTAAATGTAATGTGGGGTGCAAAATAATGTCTCAAGTCTAGCAAGAAAAGAAAGAAGACTTATGTATGGAAAATTGAAGACTTAATTACAATGTCCAAGGAGGACTTGATTGAATGAGAAAGGTACTAGAACCTACGAGGTTCGGGCCGTGTAATTCTTTGATTTGCCTCTTCTGCTCTTCGGCCAGCTCCCAAATTCATTTTGGTTTAGAACCTTCTCTGCAGCTCTTGGGCCCGATTTTCCTCTCGTTTGACAACATGCTTAAAGATTTGTTTTAATGCATTGTTCATTAATGTGTCTCGTCTTTATCAAGTGAATCATTATTAACCTGCTTTTGGTTAGTTAATTTATCATTTGTTAAAGTGACAATGAGGATACTCGTAAAGGTCGAACTTTTATTCGAAGCATAAAGAAGCGCGATTTTTGTTACAAACGCATAATCTTCAGTGCATAAGGCCGTCAGACGACTCGAGAGACTCAAACTTAAAACATGACAGACTCGGGGTCTTTTATTTTCGAAGCTAGACTCTATGATACTGGGGTTAGACCAAGCATCTCGATCATTATTTCTGGGGAACGGATTTCAGAGTGTATTGGGGCCATAGGGGCGCTCTAACTTTCCTTCTTCAATCAATCCTTGAATTGCTTTCCTCAAAACCGTGCAGCTTGTCGGTTGTATGACCGTGGTATTTATGAAAAGCACACCGCTTGGTTACATCCCGCTGGCATTGGGAAATTTGGGCCGGTAATTTTCCATAGGTTCGAGGAGACCTTGCTTCACTACACGATCGAATACCTCGCTCAATGGCATCCCGAAATCATCATGTAGTTTGCTTGTCGTTGTCTCTGGGACCACCGTTTCTTTGTAGTGCTCCATTCTTAATATAATGGATCGCTCCGACAACCTCCCTCCCTCTCGCTTGGGGCGTATATTGGATTGGGCGGGCCGGACCGACTACCATTTTTTGCATGCTCAAGGTGTTTTCTCAAACTTGGTCCCGGCGTTGACCATGGCGCGAAGATCGGGATAGAAGTGGTGATCGATCGTGGCCTTCGTGGAAGGTTTGAGGCAGGAATGGAAGATATCCATTTGCTCTTCTTTGGAAAGCGGATCCATTATCTCGCTTAGTTTCCAGCCCATCTCTTGTAGAACTCACCTACAAAGCTCGTCATCCTTTTGTTCGGTGGCTTGCAGGTGTCATGGCGATTGGTTTCCCACTCAAGATTGGCGCGGTACTTCTCTAGGAAGATGTCACCGATTTGTTCCTGTGGAGCGGTTCTCGACTTTTACGTTGAGGAACCACCTTAAAGCCGTGGATTTCAGTGGAGTGCCGGAAGTGATCCGCCATTTGTTGTGGGGTGGCCCCCTTGGCTCTCATACCTAAGACGTAGGTATCGATGTGGGTCTTTGGGCATTCCGTCCCATCGAATTTTTCCATTTCCGGCATTCTCGAAATTCGGAGGGAGAGGAACCACTTTGCTTAGATCCGTGGGCATAAGTGGAGTCCTTCCGAGAGTTAGCAAATTTTCCTTGCATGCTCTTCATTTGTTCGACCAACCAAGCCATGTGAGGGTCCGCAGTGGAGGCAAGCCGTCGTTTTCTGGGACGGAAACCGAAGATGGAGGTGGATTGGTCACGGGATCGCCATTCGGGAATCTTGGGGAGGTAGTTGAGTGTAGACCATCCCGTACTGGATTACCGAAATTGGAGCCAAGTGGCGTGATTACTCGCATCGCCAAGGGTTGTGTTTGGGAACTTGGGAAATGTTTCGCTAGCCCCAAGTGGTAGTCCAATGGTGGAAGGTTTGAGATGTCGATATCCGCTTGGGATGTCTCGTCTCCTAGCAGGTGCATCGGGATTTCAGATTGTGGCCGCGAGGCTCAGATAGAGGCAAAGGATTGAATCCTGGGTATCGAGATGCATCGGGATCCGGTAGAGCGAGGCACGTATGTGTGCCAGCTTGGTACCGAGCTTGATGTGCAGAGCCGGGAAACCGACCGTGCCGAGGTGGGCATGTCTGAGCCGCTTGACCGACGCCCGAAGGGAGCTGAGCGAGAGCCGCTTAGCGTTGATGGGATCTCGTAACTTGGCGGAGGCGGGACCCGCCGATAGCTTTGAGAAACCTGGGGAGCGGCATGTCTTCGTCCTCTATGAGAACAAAGGTTCCGTCAGGTTGGGGAACTGCAACGGTTCCTCGAAGACGCAAGGTGTCTACGATCCAGGCTTGCTGCTCTTCTTGGCGCTTCTTGATGGTTTCGAAGGCTTGCAGCACCTCCTCCATTGTCTGGAGGTTCCTTAGTGGCGGGGTTCCGTTTCCCTCACCGTTATTTGTCGATCCCGCCACGGGGAGTAATGATCGTTCTGACCGCCGAACCGGAAGGGCTATCGGACCTTGTGACCTCGACATCGAAAAGGCGGCTCCTGGTACTCTCAACCACTCTCGGTCACTTGGAGGGGGCGACGGGTAAGGTTTAGACATGGGAAGGCCTTTCGGATAAAAGGGGGAAAGCTCATGTGACATGCGATTTCCGCTTTTTATTTATGATTTTTTTTGTTGTTTTAATTTACTTAAAACATGTTTTCTCAGAGTCCTAGGTAGGTTGGAAAAGATTGCTCTTCTTTTTCGCAACTATGCTAGATCCTGGGTCAGTGGAGACCATCTGTGCGGCTATAAGCCCCTCGTTTTGCACCCGTATTTCGACATCCCAGCGGACGCCTGTGCGAGGGTCCTATAGTGCAAGCGGTTTCCACCGGCCTAAAAGAAAATCGAACCTAAGGACCGAGCCTGTCATGTTCGTTTTGATGCATTAGCCATGTGAACAGTGAACCGAGCCACCACTAAGTCAAGATCGTGTCAAGAGTTCGGCATGACCTTCTTTGCCTTGCTTGCGCAAGGGATCTGTGACGCTGGGCGTTGGCCGGGTCATATTGTCATGGCTGACGTATCAAAGGCTTGATGACATGGTGTCATGTGAGCATGGATGTATATCCGGATGGAACATCGTTCGGGTGTAGCCGAAATCAAGATCAGGTCAAGATTTTAGCATGACCTTTTCATCGCCGCTTGCGCAAGGGATCTTGAATTCCGAGCCCCGACTCAAAAATGGCCGGCATGGTATATGTATCCAGCCGTATGACACGGATCGGGTAAAACCAACCGAGTCCGGACAGAGTGTGACTCAAGACTCAAACGTGTGGTTGACGCTGGCTAGGATGGGATGTTTGGAATGATCCCGTGCGCGTCCAAGTGGCCTAGGAAGACCAAACGGATCGCAACCGAGACCACCCCGGCCGAGGGTTGTAGGTGCAGTGTATCCGAGGCAAAGCTTGCGCGTAGCGTGCGGTGTAACCGAGGCAAAGAAGTGAGTAGTGTGCGGTGTAACCGAGGCAGCAGTGCGCGTAGTGTGCGGTCTCTAAAATTCTTCTTCTGAGTAAAACAGAAATTTTTTTTTTTCGAAGAATTTTAAATGTATGCACAGATGTATATTGATGCATTTTTTCATTATTTTTGTATTTTTATTTTTTTTGTTTAAAATAAAAAGTAAAGCACGTGCACACACACACAACAGTTAAAGAAAGGGGTAAAATGAAAGTTTGACCCTCATCATCATTTTAAAAATCTTTTGTTTTGTTTAAAAGTTTTTAAAACAAAATAATCCCCAGCGGAGTCGCCAACTGAAATTACCCGGATCCGGCTCGCGCGCGGGCCCCAGCATCTCGCATTTGTCGCTTTTCGGGAAGTCGCCCGGATCCGAGAGGCAGCGCAATCGCGCCCCGGCATCTGGCTTATTCCGTTTTAGCGTGTTGGAGGTGTCTCGCTGTGTTTTGCTTTGTAGAGTCGCCACGCCGTTTTTATTAAGCCCAAAACATTGAAAAAGGGCATCAGTTTAAAATTAAACTGTTTTTGTGTGATGAGATTTTGAGTTCGGAGGTCAGATGACTCCTCGGGAAGAGAATATTAGAATCTTAGAGCTCACCCGAGTCGCCTCGTAAAACGAGTCTTTCGGATACCCCTAATATTCTTTAACTGTTGTGTGTGTGTGTGTGTGCTTTTAAAAATGCATGCTGTATCGGATGTCTACATTGTACACTGCTTTATTGAAATGTATTGAAATAGTGTAGGAAGGAAGCCTTACCAATTGTTGGTTCGTGTCTGTCTTCCGCTGGGGAATAGTGCTTGAGGATGGAATAGTGCTCCGGGACGGACCGGGATTGCTTTGGAAGGAGCCAGTTGTCGGACAGAGCTTCGGCGTGAGTTGAGATTGTAGGCTGCAGTCGGGCAGAGTTTCGGCGTGGGTTGGAATCGTCGGTTGGATTCGGGCAGAGGTTCGGCGTGCTTTGGAATCGTCGGTTGGATTCGGGCAGAGGTTCGGCGTGCGTTGGAATCGTCGGTTGGATTCGGGCAGAGGTTCGGCGTGGGCCGGGATCGTCAGTTTGACTTCGGAAAGAGCCGGGACGCCTCGGGAAAGACCAGGCGAGGCCTCGGAGTACCACGAGGGGCCTCAGAGTACCTCGAGAGTGCCTCGGGGCAGCGCGGGAGCGTCGCGAGAGCGCTCGGAGAGGCTTCGGAGCACCACAAGGGAGCTCGGAAGGCCTCGGAAGGATCCGAAAGGGGCCGGGATTGCCTCGAGAGGACTTAGAGGGGAGCCAGAAGGCTAAGGGAGGAAGAGAGAAGAGGGAGGTGTGAAAAATGAGGGAGGGGGAGCCCTCTATTTATAGTGTAGGAAAACTGCAAAGAGGTCCGTACGGACCTCTTAGGTAATTATAGATTTCCGGGATTTGAGGGAATCTCGTGGACTTTAAGGGGATTTTCGTAATGATTATGTCTGGTGCAAAGAGGTCCGTACGGACCTTTTGGCATGCAAAGAGGTCCGTACGGACTTTCCATGCTCTTGTGAATGTGATGGCAAGCTAGCTCTCGTCGAGAGCTTTCCAACCATATATGGCACGTCTCAATCGGAGTTCGTATGAAGGAGTTATGACCTCCGGAAGTTTGCCTCTGGTTTTGTCGTATGCTGGGATGGAGAGCGATCCAGATTGGGGTACTTACAGTAGTGTGCAGTGTACGATCACGTGCGCGTAGTGTGCAAGCAGTCTATATTCTTTTTCTGAGTAAAATAGGAAATCTTTCATGTGTCTTAAAAATATGATGCATGATTTTTTTTTTTTGAAAATTTTCTTTTTTTTTTGAAAATCCTTTTTTTTTGAAATTTAATGAACACATAAGCACGTAAGCACGAAAATTCCGACAGTTAGGGACATTATTCCGACAGTCAAAATTTTGACTTTCTCCGAGGCGGCCAAAACAACACGAAAACTGTGCAAAAATCAACACACACACACAAAAATGATTTTCAAAGCCGGGACGGAAGCTTGACCCTCAAAAGCTTTTTTTTTTGAAAACGGTGATACCGGTACGTGGGATTGTTAAACCACAATTTATCCCCGACTCGTGTTAGGAGGCGATAACGGGAAGTTTAATGGTTTCCACCAATATACCAAGTATCATTTTTTTTTAGAAAAAGCTTAAATCCCCAGCGGAGTCGCCACTGTGATGATGTGTCGCCATTTTCGCGGGAAGAAATTCGATTTTTCGCGTTTCTTTGAAAAAAACCAAATAAAACCCGGGAAAAAGAACGGAGTCGCCACGCCATTTTTGTTTTAAGGGCCAAAACTTTGAAAAAAGCTCGAGATCAGAAATTTGGGTTCGGAGGTCATGTTACACGCCGGGAAGGACGTTAGTGTGCACCCGGAATGTCTCGTAAAACGAGTCTTCCAAGCTGAAAATCATTTGTGTGTGTGTGTGTGTATGTTTTGGCCAAAATAATTTGAAACTCAGAAAAGTAAAAATTGGGATATCTTTTTAAGACTTTAAAATGATCTCATGATTTTTTGGAAGATTTTTGGATTGAGATTTGGTACTCAAAAGACCTTTTGAAGTTGAGAGCCACTTCTGCCAGAATGAAAAAGGCAGTGGACCTTTGATTTTGAAATGGATTCAAGGGTCTTAAAACTTCATAATATGGATAAACTCAGAGAATGAAAGTTGTTCCAGACACCTTAAATAAGATTTGTGCGAAGGAATTTTGCATTTTGGAGAAGATTTGAGGGGTCAAAACCTTCTGGAAACCTCAGATATGAGATCTGGATTCCCAGAAGCTGATGAACTAGCCTCTGAAAGAAAATTTTAAAAGAGGAGTTTTACTCACCCAAAAAATAAAGTAAAAATATTTATGGAAATATCTGGATGTTGGCTACAAAAAGTGTTTTGTAGTCAACACCAAATTCCAAGTTTATCTGTGTCCAAAAAAATAGACCATGGACTGAGGTCTGAGGAAATTGCTACTGGACAGCAACTTCTCAAGAGAGAAAATATGATTTTAAGGGGGGTTTTGCATCCATGCTTGTCCCCATTTCCCTAGGTTTTGGTTAGTGATCACTTGACATTTTAGTGGTGAATCAACTATACCAAACCATCCTTGGGGTACATTAGGACTAAGCATTTCATTTGCTTGGGAAGGGGATTTTTATCCTTTGAAAATGAGATTTGATGCTTGAAAATGGTTTTTAGGGTTTTGAAAATGAGTTTTCTTTGCAAGAAAGTGAGAGAACTTGAAAATAATTTTGATCTTTGTAGAAGATCATCCATGGAGATGGTCTTCCATGGTGATCTTCTTAGATCTAAAGCAAGAAGATGAAAGAACTACATTTTGTAGTTTGCAAATGCATGCATGGTTGGAGTTTAGGGTAAGGAGAAGGAGGGTTTACCAATCTTCCTTGTATTCTTGAGTTTTTGGCTTGAGTGTATGAGTGTTTAAGGCTTAAATATGAGAGTGAGTGGATGAGTGTGAGTTGGGAAAGATTGGAGAGAAAATGGTGACAATTCTTGAAGAATTCTCACTGTTTTCTCTCTATATTTCGCCAGAGGTTCGGTGCAATTGGTGTTGTTGCCCTTTATTTTTGTGACTGGAGGGCTCAATTTATAGCCCTCCTGAAAATGCAAACATGTCCGCGCGGATAAGTCCCTTCGCGTGCACTGTTCATTAAATACAGCTCCAGGCTTTGGACACAAGGAATATTTCTTTTGAAATTTGAATTATACAGCCAGTTTCTGTTCCAGAAAATTCTATTTTTGGTTTTATTCCTTTTGTTTTACTTTTTGAGATTCTTTTTGAGGTTTAACCTTAAATAACAATGCCCATTTTACCCTCACTTTGTTAGAAAAGTTAGGATTGTTAAGAATTGTTAGAAATATTATAACTTTCGTTAATTTTCTAACGAAAATTCTAACAAGCTCAAATTGGAGCACTTACAGTAATGAGTTTTATTTTTTTTATTTTTTATTATTTTCCGACGGATATTTCCGCCGGAAATTAGTATTATTTATTTATTTATTATTAATTTACCGACGGAAATTTTCGTCGGTAATCTGGCCAGATTTTAAAAAAAATATTCTGTTTTATTATTAAATCACCTGTAAAAGGCTGTAAACCTGTTCAAACAACCTGTTTTAAACAAATACAATTACAAACTACAAACACACACAAACAACCTGTTTCGCTTGTACATCAAATAAAATACATATATTTGTCCAAATCAAGCGACAGGGAAAGGGGAAAGGGGAAACGACCGGGGAAAGGGGAAAGGGGAAACGGCCGTGGAAAGGGGGAAAGGGAAACGGGGAAAGGGGAAACGGGGAAAGGGGAAAAGGGAAAAGGGAAGGGGAAACGGCCGGGGAAAGGCCGGGGAAAAGGGGAAAGGGAAAGAGAAACTACATATGTTTGTTTGTTTGTTTAATAACATGTCAATGAAAATTAATGTTTAACAACCACGAGTACTGCCGCTGCTGCTACCGCTACCACCACCATCATGTATAAACCTATCAACATTATTTCTTCTTTAACCTCCCCATTTCTCTTCATCTTCTTCAACCTCCTCATTTTCCCCATGGAAATCCATTCCTAGCTTTTCCCTTCCAAAATTTATAATAAATTCAATTCCCTTCCATTTGAAGATCCGTTTGTACTTCCTTGTTCGTGGCGGCGAGGGGAGCGCATCAAGCCCGGAAGATAAATATTTCGTTTCATATCAATTTGATAAGTTATTATGACTTCCTTCTAATAATTGCTCACTTTATGTGTTATTGGATATCTTGTTGTAAGAAAAAGGATTTTTGGTATTTTGAGGTTAATTGAGTTGAAATGGTTTAGTCAAGGTTGAATTGATTTTTGATTGTAAAATGGTGATCTAAGATTGAAAGAAGAATGGTATAGAGTAATTGTGAATGTTAATGGTTTAAGAGAAAGTATTGATTTGGGTTTTAGCCGATTTAATAGAATTGGAAAGTGAAGAAAATGGTTAGTAATGTGTTATGGTGTTAATGGTTTATAGGAAATGATTGCATGTTAAAATGAAATAATATTTTGGTACTAGAAGGTTTTGGTTAGTGTTGGGATGTATTGGATAGAAGTAGAATTGTTGTTCTAAGTGGTATAATGGTTTTGGGATGTTATTGATACAAATGGAAATTGTCAAAGAGTAAGAGGAAATGGTTCAAGTTGAAGTAGGAATACTAGTTCATGAAATGTTTGGTTTTGTTATTGTATTTTTATCATTGTTGTTTGATAATTTAGAGCACTTTCTTAGGTTGAGAAATGGAGTAATGACCTAGGGTAAAGTTGTTGTTCATGGAAGTGATAAAGAGTGTAAGAAAATGGGTTGAGTTAGATTAAGAATATAAACTTGAAATGTGGGGGGTGAAATGAGTAGGAAATCAAATTGTAAGTAGTCTAGGTTTATACTAATTTGGTTTAAATGGTTCAGTATGAGTTTTGGTGAAGTTAGCAACCCCCTTTTTATGCCTTTGTTCGCACATACCAGGTGCGCGCCCACTGAGACCGGGTGCGCGCCCGCTTTTATTCTGGTCACTTTCAGGTGCGCGACCACTAGGACCCGGTGCGCGCCCACTAGGACCGGGTGCGCGCCCGCTCTGATTTTCAGCATTGATCCATTTTTTCTTCCGTAATTCCCTTTAGGTCCTCGAGCAAATTGAACCCTCTTTAACTATAATTGTAGTAGAACATTTTAGCCATACAACGGTATCTTCCTTGGTAAAAATGGAATTATGGAAGTAGTTTAAATATTGTCCGGAATCGGTTGACAAGCTTGATTCGTAAATTCACCAAAGTGGTTCAAACTTGGAAATTAGATCTCGAACTTTTATTTAAGATTATTCAAGGTTGTGTAATGACTACGTAGGAATGGTTTAAGGTACATGGTGGCCTTACTTGCTTCCATATCCTTGGTGGTTAGTTTGAATAGTGTAGAAACTATAGGTTACACTATTGCGCTAGTTGGAAATGTGTAGTTATCACATTGTGGTATGGTTATCCCAAGTGTGAATTATTTGGTATGTTTTATGTTGTATCCCAAGTGTGGATTATTTGGTTATATTGTTACCTTACTTGAATTCATATTCATTGACAGTATTATGCATAGTGTATTAAATGAATGTTGCACTATAGTATTGATTTAACATGAGTATACATTACCATGTTGTTATATTTTTATCCCTTTGGTGGATTTTATTTCAAGTATCTATTATGTGCTTGGACGTGTTATATTATATGTGATTCGGGGGTATAATGGAATTCAATCAATTATGGATTTGTTCTATAAGTGATTGAAGGTTCATCATACCTGTGACCGTCCCTCTGCGCCACAGAGTGGGAGTGCTAGCTTCTGTATTGAGCCAAAAGTCTTACAGTCAGCTGCGATTTTATGGAGTTAGGTGGAATGCTTCTGTATTAAGCCAAAAGCTTTACAGATAGCGGCGATATTATATGATACCCTGAATAAGGGTCATATAAGTATCTTCTTTCCTTATATGGATCTCTGGAGTATGAGTCCTATAAGCGGTGAATGTACATGGGGGCAGTTCACCAAAGAGCGGAGTTTTACTCCCACGTTGTACGACATATTGTTCAGACGGGAAAGGTAAAATGAGGTAACGTAAGGTGTTTACCGCTTTCATAATATGTTATGTGTGACCATGCTATGTGTTGCATATTGTTTGGCATCTTGCTGCATTCATAATAGCTTATTGAGATTTATTCTCACCCCTTCCCCTTTACTGTTTTAGATCGTGCTGAGACAGGTAACCTGAACCAGTGAGACCGGGGATAAGAGTTTGGACTTTTGCTTTTGGGACTTGTCAGGTTAAGTATATGAGTTGGTTGTCTGGGAGTATTTATTAAGTATTACTCTTTTGAGAAGTTGTATATAAACTCTTTTGTAAAACAAAATTATTTGTGGATTTTCGATGTAATTAATCAGATTATGGTTTATGGAAGTTGTTGTTGAAATTTTTTCAAGTGGAGATATTATCAGTTGATTTTAATTTGGAAGTTGAGAATTGGTTTTCTTTAAAGGTGAAATAAAAGTTTTTAAAAATTTCAGATGGGTTTTCTTAGTTTGAGCCTCTCCAACTCAGGACACGCGCTAGGTTCCGGGTTTGCTTGCTCACAGTTGGTATCAGAGCTTAGTTTAGAGGTCAAGGGTAGATGTCTAAACTAAGGGGGAGTGTGTGGTAATTGACGCCGAGTGTTTAATGCAGGAGTTTGTTCTAATGGCCGGAAGCAATGATGACCAGCAAAGGGTTCCAGAAAATGAAGGAAATATGAGAACAGGTGGAATTCAGAATGAGGAGATGGTAAATTTATTCAGGATGTTTGTACAGAATGTGGAAACTCGAGGGTCAGCTCTGAATCAACCTAAAGGATGTCAAAGTGATAAATTGGAAAGGTTTGTGAAGTTGAATCCACCGAGCTTTAATGGAGATCTGGATCCGTTAAAGGCAGAAAAATGGTTAGAGGAAATGAACAAGATTTTTAAGGTTATGGACAGTCCCAATGAAGAGAAAGTTAGATATGCCGTCTTCAAACTTGAAGGTCCAGCTGATCAGTGGTGGCAGATTTTGAAGGAAAGTTGGGAGCGGGATCATACGCCCCAGACTTGGGATAATTTCACCCAGCAGTTCGAGGATTATTTCGTTTCAATGGTTACAAGGGACAAGAAGGAGATCGAATTCTTAGGACTAGAACAAGGGAACATGACGGTGGATCAGTATTCAGTCAGGTTTGAGGAATTGGCTCAGTGTTGCCCTCATTTGGTATCGTATGAAGCGAGAAGAGTCCATAGGTTTGTAAAGGGTTTAAGGGTTGAGATTAGGAAGAAATTATTGATTGATAACTTCACCAATTATCAGACGGCCGTAGATAGAGCATATAAGATCGAAAATGACATTGAGGAAAATAGTAAAAGATCCGAAAGTGGGGTTAGAAATAAACCAGAGTATCTAGGACAAGGATCCAAAATCACCAGAGGAAAACCAAGGGCTTCAACTTTGGGGAATGTGAGAGGGGAACTTGTTGTAACTTCTTCGTCTAGGCCAATATCCAGACATTATGGGATGATTTGTAAATTTTGCAAGAGGATTGAACATACCGAAGATCAGTGTTGGAGTAAGCAAGGCAGGTGTATTAAGTGTGGAGAGATGGGACACTTTAGGAGATATTGCCCAAGGTTGCAGCGGGGACGAGCTTCAAGCAGCGGTCAGCTAGGTGAACAACAAAGAGGTAGTACCAAAAGAGATAATGAAGGGAAACCAAAGAAGAAGGTCTAAGGTCGAGTACGTGTTTCAGGTCTAGGAGAGATAGCTTCCTCAGAGGTCACTAGAGGTATATTATCTGTCTTATGAGTTAGGGGTCATATTTTTATAAATCCTGTTTCATATTATTATGTTTGACATAGCATTTTGCTTCTATGTGGCATACATTGCTTGAGATGGTTTTATGTGATAGAGGTTTCTGCTCTTATGAGAGAGTACCTCGAATCTCCTTTGGTTTACCACGATGGTGGTGTGGTTATATCTGGGCATGTATTGCCAGTTGATTTGGTATGATTATCAATTTGTGATTTTGAGATATACTTGACCTGGTTGGGTAAGTAGTGTTGTGCACCGGTAGACTATCATAAGAAGTGAGTCTCCTTCTCTGTGCCTAATTTGCTTATATTGGTATTTGATATAGATAAACCTTTATTTGGTGTCCTTGTTATATATGCGTTAAAGGCAGAAAATTTTGGTTAAAAGTGTGAAGGGTATTTGGTATGTGTTAGACTTGAGTAAGGAGTCTTTCTAAAAAAGATTTATGTGCTAGTTGTGAGTAGATGGTAAATGTGCTTCCATCGGAGTATCTCATGTGTTGGTTCTGGGTATGGTAAGAAGAATTTTAATCCTTACTTTGATGGCTTTATGGTAATTAGGATTGATGACCCCTTTGTTTAATTAAGGTTACGAGAGGATCATGAAGATCATTTGCGAGTTGTGTTATTGTCTTTAGTGGGAGGTCATTGTTTGAGAAGTTTAGCAAGTGTGAGTTGACTCGAGAAGATTTCAAATTTTGGGTTCTATAGTCTTAAGCTTGGATGTTACCATGGATCTTGCGAGGATTGAGTCCGTGATCTTTGGGTTGGCAAGTGCTACCGAAGGAATTTTTTTTAGGGATTCTTAAGAATTGTAAAATCGTGCTTTAGTTAACTCTAAAGGATATATAAATGGTATAGGATGTAATAAGGATGAATCATATTGATAGAGATGGAGAATAGATTGGCTATAGATCTGATCCTTACCTTACCTAGTGAATGTGAGGACTTTGTGAAATTTTAAGTGCTTATTAAAGGAAGGTTAGGTTGTGATATTATGCAAAATGAGAAAGTAATGGTGTATGTTTCGAGGAAGTTAACTTAGATAAAGCGGAATTTTCTTATCCTCTACTCGGAAGTGGCTGCAATTAATTTACGTTATTTAAGTGGGAACCTTATCTTTTTGAAGCTCCATTTGAGATTGGTTACCAATCCTTTGAGTCGCAAGGTGAGATAGTATTGCAAATATTCAAGTTAGACCTATAGCATATGGAGACCTTAGGGGAAGTTCAACAATGATTCAGAATTTAAGAGAATTATCGTATAGTTTCAAGATGGGAAGACCAAAGATTTTGTATTGAATTAGGATGGAAGTTTAACCCTCAACTCAGAATGTGTGTACCGTTCCTGTAAGAGATTAGAAGACTATCCAGATTCTTGAAGAATAGGTTGTGTGTTGTGTGATGGATTTCCTTTCAACTTGAAAAGTTTAATTAACCTTAGCGAGTTTGCATATAATAGCAGTTTTTAGTTTAGAATTGAATTGGTACTTTATAAAGCCTGGTATGAAAAAAATATTGCATGGTCCCTCGTTGTTTGGAGTTCTTTAACTAATGATGATTAAGCGGATTTGACTTATGCGGGAGAATCGTTGAAAGTTATTAGAATCGCAGTTCGGGGAAATTGAAATCTTAGAGTATTCGGGTTGTGAAAATGTATAGAAGAATCATGCCATTAAGGAAACTATTTGAAAGTGTAATTTGAAAAGTGTGAGAGGTAACCTTTTTATTTGATCCTTAAGGTAAGCAAGTTTAAAATTCGGGGCGAATTTTCTTTAAGGGGGAGTGAATGTAACGACCCTAACCCTAGGCACCCTTTTAGCACGTGTTGAGCACGTGGGGTTAGGATTGTAGTATCTCAATTATTAATTTTGTACTACTAGTTGAATTTTGGTGTCATTTTTATACTTTGATAACATATGTGAAGTAAGGATGAAAATAAATTAACTTTAATGATAAATGGTTTAAATGAAAATAAGATAAAGTGTTAGGGTGAAGTTATAATAATTGGAAATAAATAAAATAGTATGAGTGAGTGAGGTGTTTTGTGTAAAGAATGGAAGTGGAGGTGCTAGTTGCCTTGCCTTAGACTTTGGAGGGACTTAAGTGCACAAAGTTGAAAGACCTCCTTTAAGTTAGTCAAAGGAAGCCATACTTCCCATTCCATCAACATTATTTCTTCTTTAACCTCCCCATACCTCCCCATTTCTCTTTATCTTCTTCAACCTCCTCATTTTTCCCATGGAAATCCATTCCTAGCTTTTCCCTTCCATTTGAAGATCCGTTTGTACTTCCTTGTTCGTGGCGGCGAGGGGAGCGCATCAAGCCCGGAAGATAAATATTTCGTTTCATATCAATTTGGTAAGTTATTATGACTTCCTTCTAATAATTGCTCACTTTATGTGTTATTGGATATCTTTTTGTAAGAAAAAGGATTTTTGGTATTTTGAATAAGGTTAATTGAGTTGAAATGGTTTAGTCAAGGTTGAATTGATTTTTGGTTATAAAATGGTGATCTAAGATTGAAAGAAGAATGGTATAGAGTAATTGTGAATGTTAATGGTTTAAGAGAAAGTATTGAATTTGGGTTTTAGCCAATTTAATAGAATTGGAAAGTGAAGAAAATGGTTAGTAATGTGTTATGGTGTTAATGGTTTATAGGAAATGGTTGCATGTTAAAATGAAATAATGTTTTAGTACTAGAAGGTTTTGATTAGTGTTGAGATGTATTGGATAGAAGTAGAATGGTTGTTCTAAGTGGTATAATGGTTTTGGGATGTTATTGATACAAATGGAAATTGTCAAAGAGTAAGAGGAAATGGTTCAAGTTAAAGTAGGAATACTAGTTCATGAAATGTTTGGTTTTGTTATTGTATTTTTATCATTGTTGTTTGATAATTTAGAGCACTTTTTTGGGTTGAGAAATGGAGTAATGACCTAGGGTAAAGTTGTTGTTCATGGAAGTGATAAAGAGTGTAAGAAAATGGGTTGAGTTAGATTAAGAATGTAAACTTGAAATGTGGGAGGTGAAATGAGTAGGAAATCAAATTGTAAGTAGTCTAGGTTTATAATAATTTGATTTAAATGGTTTAGTATGAATTTTGGTGAAGTTAGCAACCCCCTTTTTATGCCTTTAATTGCACATACCAGGTGCGCGCCCACTGAGACCGGGTGCGCGCCCGCTTTCATTCTGGTCACTTTCAGGTGCGCGCCCACTAGGACCGGGTGCGCGCCTGCTCTGATTTTCAGCATTGATCCATTTTTTCTTTCGTAATTCCCTTTAGGTCCTCGAGCAAATTGAACCCTCTTTAACTATAATTGTAGTAGAACATTTTAGCCATACAACAGTATCTTCCTTGGTCAAAATGGAATTATGGAAATAGTTTAAATATTGTCCGGAATCGGTTGACAAGCTTGATTCGTAAATTCACCAAAGTGGTTCAAACTTGGAAATTAGATCTCGAACTTTTATTTAAGATTATTCAAGGTTGTGTAATGACTACGTAGGAATGGTTTAAGGTACATAGTGGCCTTACTTGCTTCCATATCCTTGGTGGTTAGTTTGAATAGTGTAGAAACTATAGGTTACACTATTGCGCTAGTTGGAAATGTGTAGTTATCACATTGTGGTATGGTTATCCCAAGTGTGAATTATTTGGTATGTTTTATGTTGTATCCCAAGTGTGGATTATTTGGTTATATTGTTACCTTACTTGAATTCATATTCATTGACAGTATTATGCATAGTGTATTAAATGAATGTTGCACTATAGTATTGATTTAACATGAGTATACATTACCATGTTGTTATATTTTTATCCCTTTGGTGGATTTTATTTCAAGTATCTATTATGTGCTTGGACGTGTTATATTATATGTGATTCGGGGGTATAATGGAATTCAATCAATTATGAATTTGTTCTATAAGTGATTGAAGGTTCATCATACCTGTGACCGTCCCCTCTGTGGCCACAGAGTGGGAGTGCTAGCTTCTGTGTTGAGCCAAAAGCCTTAAAGTCAGCTGCGATTTTATGGAGTTAGGTGGAATGCTTCTGTATTAAGCCAAAAGTTTTACAGATAGCGACGATATTATATGATACCCTGAATAAGGGTCATATAAGTATCTTTTTTCCTTATATGGATCTCTGGAGTATGAGTCCTATAAGCGGTGAATGTGCATGGGGCAGTTCACCAAAGAGCGGAGTTTTACTCCCACGTTGTACGACATATTGTTCAGATGGGAAAGGTAAAATGAGGTAACGTAAGGTGTTTACCGCTTTCATAATATGCTATGTGTGACCATGCTATGTGTTGCATATTATTTGGCATCTTGATGCATTCATAATAGCTTATTGAGATTTATTCTCATCCCTTCCCCTTTACTGTTTTAGATCGTGCTGAGACAGGTGACCTGAACCAGTGAGGCCGGGGATAAGAGTTTGGACTTTTGCTTTTGGGACTTGTCAGGTTAAGTATATGAGTTGGTTGTCTGGGAGTATTTATTAAGTATTACTCTTTTGAGAAGTTGTATATAAACTCTTTTGTAAAACAAAGCTATTTGTAGATTTTCGATGTAATTAATCAGATTATGGTTTATGGAAGTTGTTGTTGAAATTTCTTCAAGTGGAGATATTATCAGTTGATTTTAATTTGGAAGTTGAGAATTGGTTTTCTTTAAAGGTGAAATAAAAGTTTTTAAAAATTTAAGTTGGGTTTTCTTAGTTTGAGCCTCTCCAACTCGGGACACGCGCTAGGTTCCGGGTTGGGGTGCTCACAGTGGATATACACCGCCGTATATAATTTAATTATATACGGCGGTTATATACCTCCGTAAAAAGCTTCCTCAAATATGCCTGTTATACATACGGTGTATTTGTATTTCATTATATACGACGGTCCATAAGCCGCCGTATTTGTACTCAATTATATACGGCGGTTGTATTTCAGCCGTATATAGTATTTACGGCAGGATATCCGCCGTATATACTATATACGGCGAAGCTTTATACGGTGCTTTATATACGGCGGATAGTCCGCCGTAAATGACATATACGGCGGTACGCGTTCTATACGTTCTATATGCGGCGGTTAAAATCCGCCGTATATAAGCCTGTTTCCTGTAGTGGAGATACCCGCAGAGAGTTAGAGGCAGACCGCAGAGAGTTAGAGGCTGACCTATACTTTATGACGCGAAAATTAGACCGAGCTGAGGAATGGGGAGAGTACATGAAGAACCAAGCTAGACAATTGATGGATGCAGGGGAAAGTGAGGAAGGTCAAGAGGAATGATGAAATCCTAAAAAAGGGAAAGTTGTCTAATTAGACACTCTTTCTGGATATTAGTAGTTGATAGGGTACAATAGATAGTGACATGAGTAGTTAGTTACTCTAGCATTAGATTATTTTTCTGATCCCCTTTGAAAAGAAAATCGCTCTGTTTGGTGTATGTTTAGATATTAAGATCTTGGTATCTTTATGCTAATTCATGTGGTGTAAATTTGAACATAGTGAATAGGAACTTACTTTGTTTAGCACCATTTTATTGCATAGTTATTTTTTTTTATCTGAGTTTAGGATTTTATATTGTTTATTTTATTTTGATTAATAGAAAGAATGCGAACAAAGCATCCACGATTGCTTATAAGGCCAAGCTGTAAACATTCTTCGGAAAGGAAGTAAGCATTTTCCTTCATCTGAATATCTGATTTTATTTTAAATATGGGCTTCCGATGGTTTCTCAAGTACCCTCTCTCAAGAAGTTTCAACTAAATATCTTTGCCCTTTATATATTTGTACCAGTTTAAAATTACATTTAAAACGTCATATAGTTAGCATGCGATTTCAGTTTCCCCACATCTTTCTCTTTCCATACTGTCTCCCTTTCCATACTGACCCGTGCCAATGGCAAGGGCATTCAAGTCTAGTATGTTAACATTATAAGGGCATAATAATGAATGGTTGTTTTGTAAATATATTTAAATTATAAGGATATAAATGTCCGAAACACTGTTCAAAATTTGTCATTTATAGAATGAGACTCTTAGTCTAAGACAGATCAAAAGAAAAAATAGGACTCTTGAAATGGGACGAAGGGAGTAACTCTCTTTAAAAAAAAGTTAACCTTTTAGGTGTTTTGTAAATATAATTAACGAAATTATTATATTTGATTTTTTTTTTTTTAAATGGGGGTGGATAATGCAAATTTTAAATAAAGAAGCTTGTTAACGTTTTTGTCAATAATGTTAACGTTTTTTAACTCACGTTCAAGAAATTTAACAGACATTCAATTTTGTCGAATTGCACATTTGTGTGAAAATGAAGGCCCAAATCACAACTACATGATTTACATGAAGTTTAGTTGTGGGATGGTTCCAGTTTTAAGCAATCTAATCCTTAGAGATGTTTCTCTTGACCAAATAGGAGTAATTCTTAATAATCGCATTGGAATTAGTGTAATGGTTTTTACATGTATTGGTTTGGTTCTGATTCTAAATTTCTATAAAACCGTATTATTGATCTTGATCCTAATTTCATATATTTTTTTTACAAAAATCAAATCAATCGAACTATGAACACCCTAATACTTGGACCCCTAATTACAATTTCAAGCAAACTTAGGGGGGGGTGTTTAATAGTAGTATGCAATTTGTCTTTTCAAAACCAAAAAAAAAAAAAGAGCATAATGTTCTAATCTGAATAATATGGGTGATAATTTCTGATCAATGTGTATATTCAGTGGTAGTGAGCCAGACTTTTTAAGAACGAGAGTCGATATTCTTTAGAAACAAAGTATTATAATTGTTAGGAAAAATGTTTATCATGTAGCAATGAATAATGGCTTTCTTAAATTTAATGGAATGATAAATATCATATTAATGAACCAAAACATATGATTAAGGGGGCATGAAATTAGCATAAACTAAAAATGCGAAAATTAAATCAAATCGGACAAAATAAGGGAAGTCGAGTCTTGTTAAACACAATATTCCCAAGAAGATATTGTCCCGCATTGGTGCTAACGATTTTGTGACAATCTTCTTTCAAGATAAAACGACTTATTATTGTGGAAAAAATGCAAATATATTACCCCAACTATAAGGCTTGTTTGATTTTTATATCTAAACTAGTTTTTGTTGCAACGACATTACCTCATCTGTTTTGGATGCTCGTTTAAGGTATCTAGGGCTAACGATATCCATTTTTCAGTTAAATTGACATGTGCAATGCATGTGCCCCATTTTTTAAAAATAAAACGGAAAAATCATTGCAATTGAAACAACACAATTACTAAAAATTTTAAGTGTAAATTAATAAAGTAAAAGGTGAACTAAAATAATTTAAAGAGTTGGTCTTATGAAAAACGCGTTTTTCCTGTCACTTAGGAAAAACGTGTTTTTCAAAAGCGGGCATTATTATTCAAAACAAACGGTGGCATTTTCGTAATTACTGATTTCCCCGTTTATGCCAGTGTCTGTTTAACAAACTGCCAGTGTGATAAAGTGCCAGTGCATGTATCACAAAATGCCAGTGAAAAAAGTGTCAGTACCAATTTAACAAAGTGCCAGTGTAAACTGGCACTGGCACTTTGTTAAACTGGCACTGACACTTTTACACGGGCACTTTTATATACATGAACTGGTACTCTTCACACTGGCACTCTGTTACACTAACACTGGCACTTTGTTACACTAATATTTTTGCTGGCTCTCAAAAACACAAGCACTGGCATTCAAAAAAACATGGACTGGCATTCAAAATCACGTACACTGGCACTCAAATACACATACACTGGCACTCAAAAAATACTGATAATCATTTTTGCTGACATTCAAAAAAACATGGACTGGCATTCCATAAAACATGGACTGGCACTCAATAAAACAAACACTGGCATTAATATACACTAGAACTGGCACATCAAAGCAATGTTTTATTACGTACACTGATTGTGCGGCATTCCACAAAACATAAACTGGCATTTGAAAACTAGAGCACTGGCATTCAAAAACCAGAGCACTGGCATTCAAAAACCAACGAAACAAATTAGAAACAAATTTCTTGAATTGAGGACGGTGAAGAAATTGTTGCTGAGGACGGTACCAGAAACACCAAACAAACACAAATTAGAATATTTGTTCATGGTAAATGTTTCTGAATTGCTTGAATTGAGATTCGGTAACCCAACGAAACAAATTCCAGTGACGATCAAGTTACGTCCGGTGGGGATTTGGATGGAAATTGAAGGGGAGGGATTTGGGCCGGAGAAGACGGAGGTTGCTTGGCCGGAGTAGGAGGGCGTCGGCTTAGGGCTAGAATAGGGCCGGAGAAGATGGTGTAGAAGGTCAGTTGTTGGCGATTGAAGGAGAGTTGGAGGTCGCCGGTTGGTTTCTGGGATCAGAGAGGGGATTGGTGTTACCGGAGAAGGAGAAGACGGTGAGGGCGATTGCAATTGGGGAAATTGGAGAGGTCGCCGGTAATGGATTTGGTGAGGGAGATCGGTGAGGACGAAGAAGACGCAGAACTTCCCCTTTGCGTATAGAGAGAGAGAGAGGAGAGAGAGAGAGGTTATTATATGTGTGTAACTGTGTGTTACGGTAAAACACGTTTTTTGTTAAGTTATCAAAAAACGCATTTTTTATAAGTTTTTGACTAATTTAAAAAGAATTATAATTTAAAATTATAATTTACAAATAACCCCTCATCCCTCTTCCACCCATCATCCACCTCCATAGCCGCCCCTACTGCTTTTTTCCCCCACCTCAAAATAAACCAACAATTAATCTATGATATTGCCGAGTAGATTGAAGAAGAGTCCTTCCACTGAATCGAGATATGAATCGAAACAGTGGAGGCTTCATGATTTGTTACTCTGTCGAAGCAAAAAGACCGTTCATTTTTTGAATCCAAAGAAACGAATCAGAATTCAAAGACAAAGAGGCGGGGAGGGTTGATTTATTGCATTTTGATATTCGCCTGAGAGATAGAAAGTAAATCTGGGAACAAAATCAAGTATGGAGCTAGAGAGGGTTGTGGGTTTTGGACAGATATGAGACATAGGATTTTGAATCTGGGCAAAAAGGAATGAGGAAGAAGAGGGGTGGGGTGGGGTGGTTTAGATAAGCATCATTAGAAGGATGAAGAGGTTTGGCCGAAGAGGAGACTGTCGATGTCGCCAGGAGCGGAAGATACGCGATGGAGCAACGAAGCTAAAGTGGGTCCCGAGATTTGAATCTTTTAAATTTGGATGTCGTCCCAATATCTCCCCAAATTCCCCCTTCCCGCAGGCGACAATCTCCTCGACTGGTTCTCTAGTCATCGGAAAACCCACCTCCGCCCGCCCATGAGAGAATCTTTCTTCACATCTTCCCTCTCATCAAACACCCAATTTGCTTTCCAAGTCGAGAGCTTTACTCTCTGCCCAAACCTATTCTCCCCAAATGCCCCCTTCATGATTTGTTACTCTTCTTCAATCTACTCAGCAATAACATAGATTAATTGTTGGTTTTATTTTGAGGTGGGAGGAAGAAGCAGTAGGGGAGGCTATGGATGTGGGAGAAAGAAGGCGGTGGGTGTGGGTGGAAGAGGGATGAGGGGTTAGTTATAAATTATAATTTTAAAATATAACCCTTTTTAAATTATTTTAGTTCATCTTTTATTTTATCAATTTACACTTTAAGCCTTTAGTAATTGTGTTGTTTCAATTGCAATGATTTTCCTGTTTTACCGTTAAAAAATGGGGCACATGCATTGCACATGTCAATTTAATTGAAAAAATAGATTTTGCTAGCCCTATTTATCTTAAACGAGCATCCAAAACAGATAAGGTAATGTGGTTGCAACGAAAACTAGTTTAGGTATGAAAACCAAACAAGTCATATAGTTGGGGTACTATATTGACATTTTTTCCTATTATTTTTTATACAACCACTTCAAATCAAAAACTCGGCGAACTCAATTGTGTTTGTCACTTCCAGACGTTGAAGGAGACTTTATGCAACAGGATGATTTATTTTCTAATAAATGTTTTGAGCATTCCATTGAATTCTATGAAAAATTCACATAATTCCATTTAATTATGTTTCTAATTATGAATGGGATTTGAAAATGGATGATTATAACAAACAAGTAGGGTCTATTTATAGTAAGTGGAGAGTTATGGTGTCTTTTATGTAAAAAGACACAAGTATAGATACATTGAATCTATTCAATCCAATCAAAGGACACATCTGTTAGCCTTTAAACTGAAAATCAGTCCAAAACAACCTGATTCGTTAAATATTTAACTGAAACACGCGAAATAAGTTAATTTCTGACAATTTCGTTAAGTTTCTGATAGAAGGTGGCATTTCTACAAACTTTTTGATGGAAACTAGAGGCTAATGTTAAATTTCTAACAGATTATGGCAGTTACAGTTAAATTTTTAACAGAAAGTCATGTCTTTTCGTTAAATATAACATAGAGACATGTATTTTCACTATTTTTTCTAACGAAAGACTAACAAAGTTAAGTTTTAGAAATCAAAAGTGATAATATGTTAACTAAACATATTAATCTCTTGATTTCAACACATCTTTCACATAATTTGGTGTCTCTTGAAACCAAAAATGTCTTTTCTTTATCTATTAAACTTTTCAACTTACAAAATCAAGTATCATACTTCCAATATTAATTTCTCATTCACCCAAAATTGATTTTGAGAAACAAATATATCATTTTAATCTACTTAAAATGTAGATTACAATTATGCAACATATTTTCACTTACGAAAAATGAAACTATATGGAATTTTTGGTCATAATTGGTCGAACACCAATTTTCCAAAACCAAATTACCAACAATCCACCACATGAATGACAAATTAATGCATGCATGAGTGCAGACTCGTTGTAAGTTTCGACGAACTATTATTGCATTAAGATAGGTAGCTTGTGGCTTTGAACCTTCCTTAGTAAAATACTATTGGATATACTAGTCAATTAGTAGCACTATGCTTTGAACTAGTGACTGTAAAGTGTATAACAAGATATTAGTACTTACACAATAATAGCTCTAACACGTTTTGTTCTCACGCTTTTGTCCATTTCGCCCCTAGTCCATGCTTGATTTCATAAGTGTTCAATTTAGAAGCGACCTTATTACTTCTCACTTATATAGGTGAACTCCTATAAAGAGTATCCTGCTACTTCACCACTGTAGACACTCCATTCTGAACCTATAATTCATTATTACACTACTCTTCATCTCTCTTTTGTGTTTTGATGAAAGGTATTAGTTTCGTCATGTTTTGTTAAGTTTCTAACTAACCTCGTTAGTTTTGGACCTAATTGACTAACAAAATAACTGAAGAGGATAAAATGGTCATTTGACTAGTTGTCCCGCGCGGGACATAAGTGTCTCACGTGAGACAACCCCTCTACAGAATATGCATAATCACTTTCCTTCTCCGTTTCAACCTCTTTTCTTGATAAATCTTATCAAATCCGGTCCTCCAATGATATTTGAGTCCTGGAAGCTTTCTTGGGAGATATCCCAATCCACCTTTTTAAACCCCTATAAATACTTGATGACTTTCAGGATTTCGGACGACGATCGATCCCCTAAAATTTACTGATTTCTCTCCTCGAAAGATTCCTGTAAATCACTCATAAACAAAACACCCAAATTCGTCCATCAACCTTGTTGATTGACGAACATCGAGGCTCAAGCCTAGAATCAAGACGAAGCTCTGTCCAAATAATTTCTCGACCGAGAAGACACATTAGAACCACGTTCTAAATCAAATACTCCTTAAACGCAAGGTAAACTCCTTACTTTCTTCTTCTCAACCCCTCTAATTGCTTTTAGAGTAGTGTAATCCCGCACGCGGGGTCTTAGCCTGATGGTTAGAGTTCATGGCTTCCAACCTGGAGGTCATGGGTTCGATTCCCCCACCAGTGGTTAGAGGGAATTACATTGCCCTCCCTAGCATAGCTAGGCGCCTCTGTGAAGTGCATCAAGGTGGGAGCGGTGAAATGTGTTGATCCCCTTCTTTTAAGGGAAAAAAAAAGAGTAGTGTAATCCCATCAAAAGGGTTAGCTTAGAGTCCCTTCAATACATGGAGACGATCTCGAAGTAGACAACGCGACATTCCTAATAAATTTTTTTTCTTATTAAATTGATAATACTCAATTGGCAAGACCGATCTTCGGAATGGGTGGAATGGGTGCTCCTCGATCTTCCCATTTCATAACTTAACCCCCGAACCCTCAAATCTCTTAAAATAATCAAAAAGGTTTTTCTTATTGTTTTCCATCAATAAATAATAAGTGGCGACTCTGTTCTTCAAACAAAATCGAACGCTACAGTTTTGGCGACTCCGCTGGGGACAATTAATTAAGAGGGTTAGACTCGAGTTACAATTGAGTATTATCAATCTTTTTAATTTCCTGCAAAAAAATTTGATTTTTCTGATTTTTTTTTCGAATTTTCGGTACTGTTTTCGTTAAAAAAAATCAACTGTCAGATTGCTTGTCCAGCGCGGAATAAGGTAGTCCAGCGCAAAACTAATATTCGGAAATCGTTTGTTTGTTTGGCGGCGGCACAAAAAACAAAAAAACCCTTGGTTGTTGACTTTTGTAAAGGTTGACCTCACACACAAATGAAAAAAAAACTTGGCATGCAGTTGACTTTTCTTCAAAAAGTTTGGCTGCACACATAAAAAAAAAACTTACAGAAAAGTTTTTAAAATTTAGAAAAGTCAAAATAAATTATTATTTCTATTTTGTTTGTATTAACTTTATTTTGCAGGATAGAGTAATTATTAATTACTTAAACTCATATACTTGCGTAAGATTAGATTATTTTAATTTTTACCGGTCATTGGTTGATTCGGACTTTGTAATTAATTAATTTAATTTTCTCTCTCTCTCTTTACGCAAAACTACGACGGCCTGAGTCTTTCTAATTTGGGAGAAACGTAGGCAACCACTTGGTGCGGCCATTATCTGTTTTTCTTTTGTTTTAAAAAAAACTCTCTATTTTCTCTATCATCTAGATTGACTCTCACACGCGCGCACTCATATTATATCTGTCATTGCACTACATACCTGATAAATCTGGGACCTATACTAAGGACGGATGACGGTAGCCACCTAGTCGCCGGTCTCTTCGAAGTTGAATCATCCCACTCTGCGTCTTCAATCCACCTAGATTGTCATATCGCGGGGAGTCTAGCCTTCGAGCCCTGCATTGCCTCATATCATGTAGATTTACATTTTAGGACACTCCGTGACCGGTCGACTCGATCTTGGAGTCTTTGTAATCTCTTGTCAAAGATCGTTTTGTGCAATAAACCATGGTAAAGAAATCAATAAATAGCCGCTTCGAATTTGTCCCTTCGGAAATATCCCTATGGTTGTCCCTTCGGATTTGCTCCTAAAGAGAAAAATTTCTCACCAAAATTTATTGCACAAAAATTGATGTTACTTAGGATGACTTCGACCCCTAGGTCCTTAGGTTTGGTTTTCGAATGTTAGAAACCCCCAAAACGGATTTTTCGTCCGACCAAAATTAGGATTAAAATTAAAAAAAATGTGATTTCCCGTGGTGTTGTCTCATGCGAGACTGCTTGTCCCGTGCAAGACAAGTGTTCGGTCTTTTCGTGTTTTGGCCAAAACCTTCAAGCCTTCATACATCCTATTCAGCCGACTTGTTGGGACTCGATCATGGTTTAACACAGTTGCTACACATCTAGGTTCTTCGCCAAAGCTCGACACGATGTTCGCTTCTCATTCTGTCACCGAGGCCGAAATCAAGGAAGCTAAGACCGAACTCATCCAAGCCCTGCTTAAGATGGATGAACAAAGTAAGAAAATTAATGAGCAACACGCCCAAATGGCCACCCTCATGAAAGAGCTTCACGAGTTGAAAGTCAAGAAAGGACAAAAGCAAAAGAAGAAAGAGGAATCCTCCTCCGATGAAGAGGAGTCCTACACCAAAAAGAATAAGAAAAGCAAGAAATCAAGCAAGAAAGAGGAAGAATCTGATTTATTCTCTTCCTCATCCTCCTCCGATGATGAGGGGAATATCTACAAGAGTACTAAGACCAAAAGGGAAGGTAGTGATGAAACTACTAAGCTTGGTAACCATGTTACTAAGAACTACCTTAAGAAGAAACGTGCTACCCTTGACACTTCAAAAGGGTCATTCGTTCCATTTGATCCTCATGCTCTTCAACAATCCATCACCAAGTTTCCTCGCAAGTACAAGACACCCGATATTGCCAAGTTTAATGGAGCTACTTGTCCTCGAGCTCATGTTGAGACCTACACTTGGGCTATGCTTCCAATGGGCGTTGATAACACAATCTTGGCCCAATGATTTCCTCAAACTTTGGAGGGTGCTACAAGGGATTGGTACATGTCTCTTCATATGACTACAAGGCTTGATTGGTCGTCTGCATTTTACTCTTCCAAAGGCAGTTTGAAGACAACTCCACTTACCATCCTACTAGGAGGGATCTTGAACAAACCAAGCAACATGAAAATGAGTCTTTTGCTGAATTTGCTAGAAGATGGAGACTCAAATTTATTGAAATTGTCCAAAGACCTACTCTCAAAGAGCAAATTCACATCTTCCTCCAATGCCTCCGTGATGAATTTCAAGAGAAGCTCGCCGGTAATTACTTTCCTAGCTTCAATGAACTCCATGAGTCCGAAATTAGGATTGATGACTTTCTAAAAAGTAAAAAGAAGGAAAATAATTTTCACTACAATAAGCCCACCACGAGTAAGGAAGCTTCAGTCAATGTTATTGCATTCAACCACCCCAGCACCGGCAAGTATTCTACTATTTCTCCTCCTGAAAAGAAAAAGAGGCACTATGACAAACTTGATGGAATCACTCAAGAGGAACTCTTTGATGTGCTTGTCAAGAATGAAAAGATCAAACCAAGATAAGGTGGTCCTCCTAGGGATATGGGTCCTAATCATGCTCATCACTTAAGTACCACAACTTCACTGGCCACGACACCAACACTTGCCACCACTTGAAGGACATCATCCAAGACCTCTTTGATAATGGAGAGTTAGAACGTCCAAACATCATCACCAATCCTCTCCCTCATATTGCTTGAAGAAGATGAAGCTCCAAGAAGAAATCTACACTTACCACTTTGGGGCTACAATTATCCTCTCCCTTTCTCTTTTGATATAAGTAGATTAGGTTTTGAATTTCCAAGTATGAACTCGAAGAGTCGTTCTGTCTTTCTAGTACTTCTCACCTCCTCTAGTTTGTGTCATCTAAACTATCGAGTCTGTTTTAATTTCTTCAATAAATCAAAGTCATTTTCATTTCCTAAATACTTTTCCTAAGGTTGTTCTACCTCATGAGTATCATTTAATTAATGCAAAATAATGGACTCTCCATTCCCTAAATCATCGCAAAAATAGAAACTTCTAAACGAGTTTAAGAAGAAAGTTATCATTAGAAGGCTTAAGGGCTGATACCCCTACTGAAAGTCAAAGGTCAACAAACGAAGAAAGCCAAAGGTGATGCTGTCAACCTTCATTCCAAGAATAGTGGGGCTACTCAATTCAAAACTTTGAGAGTATAAAAAAACACTCTCAAGCTTTCATCACCCCCACGAAAAAGGTGAAACTTCAAATGCATGAAGGACTCTCCCACAAAGAAGAGGATTCAAGTGACACCAACAAAAGAAATGAAGATTACTCAACATCCTCTTACAACAAGTGAAGAACACTTTAGTATCAAGAAATTTTATTACCCTTAAGTCATACTAATGATTGACTTTTTTCTCAAACTTATTTAGAAATTTCTAGATGATGCACGGTTCATTAAACGATATAACAACTTTTCTAGATTTTTGAGCCAAGTAGCATTTCTTGTTGAGTCTAGAGGCTTTCTGTTAGCCACTCTTATACACACTCTTGAAATCCAAGCATCAAAACTGGAGCTTCCTAATCATTCCTCCCCCAGTCAATCTCTACTTCAATTCAAAAATAATCAAATCTGCATTAGGAGCTTTTCTCTTTGCTTCTCACTCTCATCATTAGAGAATACACTTCTTCAAAGAGTCAATGCTTTGATCACCTTCCAAAGAATAGAGTCCGTCTCTCCTCAACTAATTTAAGATCTCATTTCTCTCTCCTCAAATAAGATTTTCTCCATTAAGTTCTCTTCGAGTTACATACTACTTTAAAAAAAAGACGCAAAAGAGATGCCCGCTAGATTGAAAACCCGAAAGGTCGGTCTAGGCAAAAACCAGGGTGCGTCACTAAGAAAAAAATCAAGGACAAAGTGAGACTATTCTTCAATTTTCTTCATCAATCATCATTTGATCCTCTTCAAATCAAATCAACAAGGATATCCTTCTTTGATCATATTCAAATCAAGAGAGCAGCCTCACAAGCCTGATCACAAAGTCATCTACCACATTCAAGAAACTTGGGGCTTGAGACAGGAAAAAGACTTGGACATAAAACCATTACGACAGTCGACGGATTTGTAGTCGTTTGCCTCCTAGAGACACGATTCAAGGAAAACTTAAGAATGAAGATTCGCAACAGACCTAGATGTGTTCACACAAGGTTACTCATCAAAATTCTACAACAATAAAGGAACAGTACAATACTCTCGCACGAGACAGTATCGCTGACTAGCAACAGATTCTGCATGAACCTGATTTGGTCCCAACTTTTCAACACACAAGTTCACTTATACAGTTCACCCATATCAAATATAAATCCATACAAATGTCCCTACATGTCTATATACCATATGCTCATACATAAACTCACCACCAAAGTGACCAACCGGCCATTATATGAATAAACGTGAGCACCACCACGTAAGTCCAATTAAACAACTAAAATCTGAAAAATCTATTTGGAATATTTATGTGCTAGCAGGTGCAGAAAGGTAAGAATCATTCGGGTCTATCCGAGACCCATGCATATATCCTTGCAATACAAGAGCTGACAGAACCTCCACCTCAATCGACAACTTCAAAGTCTATGACGGCAGCAAACTTCAAGTCCCTAACCTCGGCAAGATCAATAAAGTCTGTGACGGCAGCAAAATTCAAGTTCGTGACCTCGACAACATCAACAAAGTCTGTGACGGCAGCAAACTTCAAGTCCATGACCTCGACAACAAAAATAAAGTCTGTGACGATAGCAACTTCAAAGTCTGTGACCTCGGCAACCACAACAAAGTCTGTGACCTCAGCATCAACAAGGTCTGTGACGGTAGCAATGACAACAAAGTTCGTGACCTCGACAACAACGGCAACGTCAGTAACCTCAGGCGGCGCATCATCAACAACGGACATTTTCAGAATTGGGTCAAATCCTTGATTCCTCAGTATGAACTTATCCACGGTTCGAAAGCACTCGAACAACCTAAGCAAAGTTGGTAACCTCAGGCGGCATTTTACCAACTTCTTCAACAAATATGTATCTTCAAAATTGGGTCAAGTCTTCGATTCCTCAGTGTGATTTTACCTTTTCAAAAAAAAAAAAAATCTTTCTTCGATTTTCAAAATGATTTTCAAAATACCTAAAATAGCCTTTTTAGTGTTTTGGAGTCGAACTACGTTTTTGTCTGATTCTCCAATAGAGATACGTAGGCAGCCGTGCGGCACGACCATCCCGATATTCAGAATGATGTCTTTTCTATCGACAACATGACTTCTTCCATAAGTCTTTCCACCGAGGGGCTCTGTAGACACCCCATTCTGAACCTATAATTCATGATTAGACTACTCTTCATCTCTCTTTTGTGTTTTGATGAAAGCATATTAGTTTCATCATGTTTCGTTAAGTTTCTAACTAACCTCATTAGTTTTGGACCTAACTGACTAACGAAATAACTGAAGAGGACAAAATGATCATTTGACTAGTTGTCCCGTGTGGGACATACGTGTCTCGCGCGAGACAACCCCTTTGCAGGATGTGCAGAATCACTTTCCTTCTCCGTTTCAACCTCTTTTCTTGATAAATCTTATCAAATTCGATCCTTCAATGATATTTGAGTTCTGAAAGCTTCCTTGGGAGGTATCCCAATCCACCTTTTTAAACCCCTATATATACTTGATGACTTCCAGTATTTCGGACGACGGTCGATCCCCTAAAATTTACTGATTTCTCTCCTCGAAAGATTTCTGTAAATCACTCATAAATAAAATACCCAAATTCGTCCATCAACCTTATTGATTGACGAACATCGAGGCTCAAGCCTAGAATCAAGGCGAAGCTCTGTCCAAATAATTTCTCGACCGAGAAGACACCTTAGAACCACGTTCTAAATCAAATACTCCTTAAACGCAAGGTAAACTCCTTACTTTCTTCTTCTCAACCCCTCTAATTGCTTTTAGAGTAGTGTAATCCCATCAAAAGGGTTAGCTTAGAGTCCCTTCAATCCATGGAGGCGATCTCGAAGCATACAACCCGACATTCCTAATAAATTAATTTTTTTTCTTATTAGATTGATAATACTCAATTGGCAAGACCGATCTTCGGATTGGGTGAAATGGGTGCTCCTCGACCTTCTCATTCCATAACTTAACCCCCGAACCCTCAAATCTCTTAAAATAATCAAAAAGATTTTTCTTATTGTTTTCCATCAATAAATAATAAGTGGCGACTCTGTTCTTCAAACAAAATCGAACGCTACAACCACATAGGTATAGGAATCATTAAAAGTTTTTACAACTTACCCTCGCCACTTGTTGTAGGTACATACACCTGGATTCTAAGAATGAGTGTGAAACAGGTTCCAAGAGTTTTGACTGAACATCATAACTTGGTTGTCTCGTTGAACCAGGGTTTTGGGATATCCAATTCTCAAAGGTTGAGTGTCCGTTATGAGTTCTTTTGTTGTGGATTTTTTTAAACTCATTCCCCTTAATAATCAATTGCTCTCCTATTCATACTCTTAGATAGACGGATCCACTTTTGACTTCACATACCCGATAGTGATAGTCTCATTTGAGATCAATTGTCTTATCTATAGTATAAATGGAAGCAGTCTTGGCACTGTAGCATGAACAGTTCCATCCACGGACTTTACCATTTTGCCCTAATACATTTGTCCCTTTCCCATTTTGTCCTTAAAAAAAACAAAAAACAAAAAAACTTTACAGTGTTAGAAGACACCTGCATGAGAGTGATCGGGAGACGTCTAGCAAGATCACGAACAGTTGCTTCGCATCGCTGCCAAGCTCCACGCAGCAGGAACAAGCGCATTGAAATGAAGCTTCAAGGGCTCACCGGAGAGAACCGCGGCGGAGTCAAGCGCTTGCAAACCGCCTTGAGAAACCCTAAAATTATTGTCTTTTAAGAGATCTAAGCAACAATCGACAAGTGAAGTAACCTCGGAAGACGATAAGCTCCTCCTGGAAGCTTCTAGAAGTTGGTGTAGCCGCTCGACGCCGGCCATTCGTTCCTTAGTGTCCTTAGAACGCGCCATTTCCAGCGCCTCCTCCATGGATGGCGGTGGACGGGTGAATGACGGAGGGCGTTAGATCTGGTGAAGTGAGGGTTAGATCTGTGGGTTGGGTGGTTGTTAATTTTATGAGGAAAATGAATTGTCTTTATACTTGGGAGGGTTTTTGCAGGTACGGTATTGTTTGGATTTCCTTGGGGAAGATCTTATATGGGTTTTTGGGTGGGTTAAAGTTCCCAACTTGACCCGTAAGACTTGGGCCAGAGTTGGGCTTGGCCAGCTACAATATGCCCCATGCAACTTGGGTCCAACAATATATTTTCACTTACCGGTTTACAACTTAAAAACAAAGATCATATACTTCCTCCTTCCCATAATAGCTTACTCATTTCATTTGCCCTCATACATTTGTCCCTTTTTCATTTTGCCTTTAAAAAAAAAATTAAAAAAAAATCACGTCGCCTTGGACACGGGCATGGAATGGGCATAATAAGGTAATTATTATTATTTTTTAATTATTATATTGTTAATTTAATAAAAATATATTGATTTCATTTTTTATTTATTTAAGGTGCTTTTACGTAAACGTACCCGGCCAATGTCTGTTTCGATTGAGACAACATCTTTACTTCAAGTGGTTAAAAATCTATATGTTAATTAGATGTTAATTTATGTCTTATCTTTTTGTAAACAAGGGCATAATGTTTATGTTCATAAAAATCTATATGTTAATTAGATGTTAATTTATGTCTTATCTTTTTGTAAACAAGGGCATAATGTTTATGTTCATACATCACTATAATTTGTAACTATAAATGTTTAAGTTAATTAAAAAAAAAGAACCGTGTCCTCGGACACGGGCATATGTACTAGTGGTATTATATCTATAACCATTATGTATAAACTTACCATAGCGTTTTATGACTTTTCCTATTTATCATTGTCATCACAATGCATTAGGACATGTAGGCACAAACTTATTCCAACAAGGAATATCTTTCAAGAGTTTATTAAACCACTAAGGGGCCGTTTGGTAGGTCGATAAATGACCGGATAGGATTATTAGTTCAATAAAAGTATGTTTGATAGATTAAATGCAACCGTAGTAATTATCCAAAGTACAACCCAGATAAGCATCTGAACACCTCTTATCCCCTTCTTATTTATCCTAAAAAAGGGTGGTATTATTAATCCCTGGATTAATAGGCCTATTAATATGTGATAATCCTAACAGGCTACCAAACGAGTCTTAAGTTTTTTCTTCAACTTTGACTAAAGTTGTCAACTCAGTTTTTTACTGAATCGATCTATGCATGTTGTCTTTGAAGATTTCAATGACACTGCTTCTCCATATATTGTGAACGTATTCTCACTTTATGGATTTATTAGTGCTGATATCGAATCATTATATTTATTCATATACTATTGGATATCCCATGTATTGTAATCCATAATCACGAATTTATTTTTAAGTAACCAAGTACTTTGATTATACCTTCTCGGTGATTGATTACAATTACTATTTAGACTTTTAGTCTCTTTAGAATGGTCAGTCTATTCGATTGATCAAATTCTCTTAGCGGTCAGTTTCTTTGAGTGGTGAGTATTTGTGAACGGTCTGACTTCCCGAATGGTCAGCATCTCTAAATGGTCCGACTTTCCGAGTTTACCTCTCTAGAGTCTACCTCTCAAGAATTTATCTTTATAGAGTATGCCTCTCAAGAATCTACCTTTATTCAGACTTTTACTACTTAAGAATTAACTTATTCGAGAGTTTATCTTTTAAGAATTTATCTAACTCTTCTGACTCTACCATTTATGAGTTTTATTTAAGATTCTATCTTTTTAAAAATCTATCTCTTCAGATTCTATATCTTGAAAGTCTACTTTTCGAGATCCTTATTGACAAGAATCTGCATTTTCAGATTCGAAAGTCCGTCTTTTATAGTTCTATTTAGGATCATTTGCAACCCAACAGTTAGTATTATGGAGGGAGATCAACCAAATACTCAATATACAAGATGAACTTTATTCAAATGTTAATTGCTTATTGTCTGAACAAGACACATATATAACATTTCTTTAACATTTGTCAGTTTGTTTTCTATCACAACTGCTAGAAAATCAGAATTAAAAGTCTTGCACTTTTGGTCCTCATATTGTTCCTAGGTTCATCTTCTTTAAGATGAACTATTTTCACTTTCATAAGTTCTCTTACTAGAACTTATGTATTTTAATGAATATGATCTAAAGGAAATTCTCATTCCTCGTACGGCTTAAATACTTTTACTTTAGCCCGTACCTTCCCACTTGAGGTGTACCCCCACACTTAAGGTATTTATGTGACGTATCCATCAAATAATATATTTTAATAAAAAATATACCTTTAATTAAAAGTCGGTTCCATGTCGTCAACAATGTTTTTAAATCACTTGTGTGATCATTGTTTTCCTTCTTGTCATCATTCTCCAGCCAATTTACAATGCGTTTATTGGAAAATAACATTCATTCTCGTTAATATTCTAACGATAATGTCCTTCGGTTGTCCATCTTTGGATGACCTTTTCCCCTTTGACTCATATTTGTCATAAAATTAAGAAAACATTAATATCTTCTTGTGATTGTTAGGAAAAATATTTATCATGTAACAAAGAATAATGACTTTATTGAATTTAACGGAATGACAAATATCATATTAATGAACCAAAACATATAATTAACGGGGCAGGAAATTAGTATAAACTAAAAATGCGGAAATTAAATCAAAACGGACAAAATAAGGGAAGTCGAGTCTTGTGAAACACAATCTCCACAAGAAGATATTGCCCCACACTGGTGCTAACTGTTTTGTGGCAATTTTCTATAAAGATAAAACAACTTATTATTTTTTATAGAAGCAGTTCAAATAAAAAACTCGGCGAACTCAATTGTACTTGTCACTTGGATACGTTGAAAAAGACTTTATTCAACAAGATGATTTATTTTCTAATTAATGTTTTGAGAATTTCATTGAATTCTATGAACAATTCACATAATTCCATTGAATTATGTTTCTAATTATGAATGGGATTTGAAAATGGATGATTAATGACAAACAAGGAGGGTTTATTTATAGTAAATAAAGAGTTATTGTGTCTTTTATGCCAAAAGACATAAGTATAGATACATTGAATCTATTCCATCCAAGCAAAGGACATATCCGTTAGCCTTTAAACTGAAAATCAGTCCAAAACAGCCTGATTCTTTAAATATTTAACTGAAACACACGAATCATGTTAATTTCTGACAGTTTCGTTAAGTTTTTGACAGAAGGTGGCATTTGTGCAAACTTTCTGACGAAAACTAACAATTACTGTTAAATTTCTAACAGAAAGTCATGTCTTTTTGTTAAATATAACATATAGACATGTATTTTCGCTACTTTTTCTAACGAAAGACTAACAAAGTTAGGTTTTAGGACTCAAAAGTGATAATATGTTAACGAAACATATTAATCTCTTGATTCCGACACATCTTTCACATAATTTGGTGTCTCTTGAAACAAAAAAATGTCCTTTATTTATCAATTAAACTTTTCAACTTACAACACCAAATAGCGTATTTACAATATTAATTTCTCATTCACCCAAAATTGATTTTGAGAAAATAAATATATCATTTTAATCTACTTATAATGTAGATTACAATTATGCAACTAATTTTCACTTACGAAAAATGAAAATACATGAAATTTTTGGTCAAAATTTGGTCAAACACCAATTTTTCAAAACCAAATTTACAACAATAATAAGTATATCTAATTTTTGCATAAAGAGGGTCAAAATAATATTTTAGTTCAAAATTTACCTAACCTAAAACTAAGATGGTCAAAATATATAAATCCATTACTTTTAGTAATAAATAATCATTTTCTAAGGTCTCTTGGTTTTGTGGTATGCTAACCGGCCTCTCTTTTGGGAGGTGATAGGTTCGATTCCCCTTGGAGATCTTATATGTGGAAATATATATCATGAGTTTCAGGATCCTTAGAAGTCCCCCGGGGCACAGCCGAGCGGTTAAGAAATTAGCTTGACAGGAGCAGCTGGAGCAGTCAATTAATTGGTGATGTAAGAGTGATGTAAATGCCTTGTAGGAGGACTCTCTCTCTGCCAGTCACTGAGAGGCCGGTAGCTTGTGGTCAGGATTAGTACGGCGAAATTGGGAACCTGGGTATCAAAAAAAAATAAAAATTAATAATAATAATCATTTTCTAAATAATTGAAGGTGGCAAAATAGTCTTTTCAAAATTTAAGCCCCATGCACCTCACCTGGCTTTATCGGTGGGTGTATCAAATAAAAATTTACCTTATATTAAATTATTGTAAATTGTATCATGTATAATAATTTAAATCGCTATATTTTTAACGAAATACACCCCCACTAGGTAACCATAACACATACTACTATTTTGCTATCCTTAGTACTACATGCGACCAAACTACTGTTTGCCTTACTATAGCTAATTGAC
Source organism: Adenophora triphylla var. japonica (assembly GCA_022495995.1). NCBI lineage: Eukaryota > Viridiplantae > Streptophyta > Magnoliopsida > Asterales > Campanulaceae > Adenophora > Adenophora triphylla. The sequence goes on along the minus strand of JAFEMH010002061.1, from coordinate 52,499 downwards.
AGATTTCTATATCAGATATGTACCTTTTTAGGGCAATCGGTAGATGTCAAAATTAAATTTTGGTACATATACAAATGTATCAGTATTTTAAACAAGGTTCTAAAAAGCGCTAGGCGGATGCTAGGCGGCGGAGCAGGGCCTAGCGCCTAGGCGGGGACTAGTCGGGATTAGTCGGGATTAGTCGAGATTAGTCGGAATCTAGGCGGGGCTTAGAACTAGGCGTTGAAGAGGGGCCTAGCGCCTAGGCGGGACCTAGACGCCCTTGAACGGGGTCTTTTAGAACACTGATTTTAAATGGTTAAGTGTATATGCATCAAAATTAAGTGTGGAGTTACTGGAGGTACTAATTTGGTATTTCTCTTAATTCCACATCTAATTTTGATACCTATTCATTTAACCATTAGAAATTCTAACACTTTTGCATATGTATCAAAACTGGTCTTTTTCATAAATAAATAGTATGCATTGTCATTCTTTTTTTTCTTTGATTACTTTCAACTTCTTATTTTTTTAAGCACACCCGTGACTTTGGTACATATTTTTTTTGTTTCTAATTATATATTAAAATATTTAATTAGTTAAAATATTTCAAATGTAAAATAAATTTAATAATATAAAAATAAAAAATTGAGTCATTAATTTGATACTAGATATTGGAGATGCTAATATCTTTTACATAAGTATCAAAGTTTGATATGATACCTACCATTTTAGATGATAATTTGATATCTTGCGAATAGTAATCCATAAATATTAAATTTAGATTTTGATATCTATGGATTAACTACATGCAATGCTGTTAGAACCTAACTTTGTGTTTTGATGATGATTGATCATTTAACGGGACAAAGTTAAATGGTCTAAAGTGTCAAGAGTGGAAAGTTGCAAAAGTTACAAGGAGGCACCTTCAAGTTTTCCAAGATCTGATAAAAGACTTCAGACAGCCAAAGATTTGACAGTAATGATTTCTTAACAAGCTGTGACAGTAATGATCAAGCAACTCTAGAGAATCAATCCAATAAATCAAGTGTTATTTCATTACAAAGAGATCATTACATTTCACCCAACTCAAACCATGCCACTCATCAAGATCTAACAGCTAAGATCTCAACAGCAGAGATTGTTCACTCTGACAGCTAAGATTTTCTGTGCCATCAGCAATGCACTAATCCATGGATGACAAAGATGTGCTACTCATAAATCCCTCAACAAACACTGCCATGTCATCCCCATGAAGATATTCAACTTGGGTTGCAATTTCCAGCCTGTTTATATCAGTCAAAGATGCACTAAATACAAACACTATTCCAACCACACCATTCTTGCATTGTCTCCTCCAACGGTTACTTCCTCAGACATCATCAATGAAGACTCCCATTGAAGACAACCATGTGCCATGTTCCCAACGGCTACTTCCTCAATCCTCCTATATATTGAACCCAAATATCCCATTCTAAGTACTCCTTTCCACACTCCCTTTACAGCCCTCTTAACGCCCATTTACAGCCCCTTAACACCCATTTACAACCCTCTTAACACACACCCATTTACAGCCCTCTTAACACACACCCATTTACAGCCCTCTTAACACCCCTTTACAGCCCTCTTAACACCCATTTACAGCCCTCTTAACACTCCCTTTACAGCCCTCTTAACGCCCATTTACAGCCCCTTAACACCCATTTACAGCCCTCTTAACACACACCCATTTACAGCCCTCTTAACACCCCTTTACAGCCCTCTTAACACCCATTTACAGCCCTCTTAACACTCTCTTTACAGCCCTCTTAACACCCCTTTACAGTCCCTTCTTACACCCTTTCCATAACCTTCTGCAGTCCCTTATTATACCCTTTTAACAGCCTTCTTACAGCCATTTTTACAAGCCCTTTCCACACCCATTTACAGCTTCATATAACCTTCTGCAGAGCCATTTTACAGCCCTTTAACACACAACCTTTACAACCTTACACCCAACCCTTTCACACTTACAACCAACAAACAAACAACTTTTAGACACTTGTAACTGATCTCAGGTGTATAAACTATTGTGTAACCACTTAAGACTGACTTTAAGTGGATATTGTAATTTGCTTAGTTTCAAGCAAAATCCCTAATAGACTGTACTTATTAGGAAGAGGAGGTTCAAGGAACTTGCCTAACCAATCCTTTGTAAATCTTAACGGGAACTAGATTTAAGTGGATTGATCTCACTTGTCAAGGTTGACAGTGAGGGTGGACGTAGGAGGAGTGAACTCTGAACCACCTTAAAACTCTTGTGTTCATTTGGTATTATCACACACAAACACACACACACCCACACACACATACACTATTCACTTGTCTTTACTTTATTTCAAACACTTTCTATTCCGCTGCACATTTAACTCCTATCTTTAAAATCAGTTAATATCTGACAGCTAAGATTTTACCTCAGCTGTCAAAGCTTAACTGCCTAACTTTTCAACTGATTAAAGCAAACAGGACCTTTCAAATGCAATGGAGATGCCCTTATGAAAAATAAGTCTTGTTGTTAGTAGTTAATGTATTTACATTTTGAATCTTAAATTTTAGGGGTCATGGATATTTCTTTAATGTTCTTGGGCTTAACATCTATCCTTTTATGAGTATGGGTGTCAACATTTAGGGACCAAACCAGATCAAACGGTGAATCAAACTATACGGTTTGCTTCAGTTTTCAAATAAATATAAGTGATTTGATTTGTTTTCATAAATTGATAAATCACACGGTTTGGTTTGACTTGCGATCTGATACTTCTAAACCAAACCAAACCATTTCAGACCGAATAACTTGAACCATAGAAATGAGTTATAAGACCAAACCGTTGACTAGCGGTTCGACATATAATTTTGTCTAATCCAAGCTAAATCAAACCATTTACCCTCCCATTTATGAAGACCCTTTTTTTTTCCCCCACAATCCCACTATTTCTTTTGGAAAAAACAACCACCTTAGACTCCCTCATTATTTGTGCTCGAGTCTTTTTTCATGCTCTAAAGGCCAAATCCCAGACTGTTTATAATAGCTAAACATTGAGACTGATTGTGAGAGTTGAACTCTAAGTTGCAAAAACAAAATGAAAAAAAAAATAACTTTGAAAGTTTATCCCTCAAAATAAAAGTGTGAGAGATGAAGACAAACATATAGAAGATGGAACTCTAACAATTAATATTTATTTTTCAACAAAAAGAAATTAAAATCAACTCTCTAATCATACTCATTAAATGTTTCTCGTCACTTTAGAAATCATTAAAAGGCCTCTCCATGAAGTTCACAATATGCAGTCTAATCCTCAGTCGCGTTGTACCGACACATTTTTCTAAGGCAAATCTAAGTATTCGATATACCGGACAATGGTGACAGAGCACAAACGATGAAAAATTTGGCGTTAGAATAAGGTGTCCAGTGACTGGTGAGGTGGCGGCACCATTATGACTTGAATGAGGGTGGATGGGCTACGAAATCCAGAGTCCAAGCTTGACATAGTGGTTTGGAGGAGAATGGGCAAAGCGTGGGGAGGGGGGTTACAGATGAGATGGACTTGTTTTTACGATTGAGTAGGATAAGGGTAATTTTGGTATTTACAGTTATTGTAAACTAACAAGGGGACTTCTAGAAAGATAATCCAAATGTATGGACCCGATGGCAATAGCTAAAATGGAAAATATTCTTTAAGCATTGCAGAGTGTTTGAGGTGTCTTTGAGGGGTAAATCTTAAGATTTACCATTCGAATTACTGATTGGTACTTGTATCCATCATCTAATATATTATAGAAACAGGTCAGGTGCATTATCCGTTATTAGTGTTTTAAAACTCGCTCATCTAAGTTGTATAGGTCCCACATAAGCATTTGACGTTCATGAAACATTACGATTAACTCCGAATACGCCTAAAATATGTTCAATTAGAAAATCATCCCCTTGATTTTTCAATATTTTAATGAATATTTGGTCATAAAACGAAAAACGGTATCGTTTCTTATCGGTATAAATTTCGAAAATCCTTACCGAATACCAAAGTCGTAAGAATTGATTTATTAAATTCTTAAATCTCAATTCAAGACTTGTAAACAAAATTTTCAAAACAACTCCCCCCTTGTATCTCAGTTTTCTCTTTATTTTCATCTTCGTAAGATCGTTTCAGACACCGATCGTTGAGTCAAGGCTCAAAAGGCTTTGTTATCTGCATTTATCTCGAAGCGACATAAAATTATTTCAATAAGATATTATAAACTATGTCTAAATTCTTGATCCCTTCTAGACCCCGTCTAAACACCATACGGACGTTATAGTCGCAAGGCTCAACTCCAGTATCCAGCGATCGCTAGACGTGTCCAAAATCTAATCGGAATCGGCTAACCGAAGGTTAATAACCGTAACTGTAATCGGGCAAAACCAACAACCGCCTTAATCGGAACCGACGGTTACCCGGTTCGGTTAAGGTTAAGGTTTTCAAAAACTGGCAACCGGCGGTTATTTAACCGGTTATAACCGGTTAAATAACCGGTGATTATAACCGTCTAACCGGCCATTTTTGAATTTCGTAATTTGAATTTATTCCCCCCCCCCCCAACGGCTACTCTTGGCAACGGTCCCTCCCTCCCCCCAAGGCCCAACGGCTAGTTTGACCCTTTCCTAAATTCCCATTCAGCGCCCCACTCCCAGTTCCCTTTCCCTTTCAGTTTCAGCGCCCAGGCAGGTCCCCCCCAGCAGCTCCTTCAATTCAATTAAATTAAAAAAAAAATCTTTTAAAAACAACCACCACCCTACTATAAATATTACCTCCCTCCTACCATTTCATTTTCAATTTCACCTTACATCTCTACTTCTACTCTCTCTCGCTCTCTACTCTCAAATATCCTAAGCCTCATTATATTCAATTTTCAGTTTCAGTTAGTTTCCTTACAATTTTCAGTTAGTTTTTTAACGATTTTTTTTTATTTCGAGAATTTCAGTCAGTTTTTAGGAATTTCAGTTAGTTTTTTAGAGTTTTCAGTCAGTTTTTTAATATTTTCAGTTAGTTTTTAGGAATTCCAGTTAGTTTTTTAGAGCTTTTAGTTAGTTTTTTAACGTTTTCAGTTAGTTTTTCAGAATTTCAGTTAGTTTTTTAGAGTTTCCAGTTAGTTTTTTAGAGTTTTCAGTTAGATTTTCAGAATTTCAGTTAGTTTTTTAGAGATTTCAGTTAGTTTTTTTGACAAAAGTTAGTTTTTTTTCGAATTCAAGTCAGTTTTCTAACGAAAATGTCTTTTTCTCGAAAAGGCAAGGAACATGTTGGTTCTACCACCCACCATAACGTAGAAGAATTCGATTTTTTTAAGGAACCATTTACACAAAATGAGCAAGATCAAGATGTGGATGAAAATGTTGTTGAAAGTGGTAGAAGGGGGGTAGGGTCGGCAGAGGCCGAGCTCGAGGTGGTCGTGCTCGGGGACAAGAACAAGAAGAACAACCGCCAATGCCACGTTCACGTGCCCCTAAGTCCGACACTTTTACAATTCATTTTTGAAAGGAGCAAATTGCTCCCGATGACGACCGCTATTATCGAGCTATTTGCAACTATTGTCCAAAATCCTACCCATTTACGAAGGGTGGAGGGCATGGGTCACTTAATGCCCACACACGCACAGTACATCCGGATAAACTTGGCATTTCGAGTGATCAAACTCAATTAGCTCCAACCACCACCCAAGGTTTGTCTTCCGTCCTATTTAAATTTAATAAGGTCATTTATAGGCAAGAATTGGCCAAATTTGTATGTGTTAAAGGACTTGCTTTTAACTTTGCAGATGATGACTTTTATGAAAGATTTATAAGACTTCCTTTAAATCCCGCCGCCGCAAGAGTACCACGTTCGACTCTCGTACGTGATATTCATAAGGTGGTGTTAACATATCAAAAAACTTTAATTGGGGTTTTATCAAATTTACCAAACAAAGTTTCAATTTGTGCCGATGGTTGGAGTGATCATTGGCAAAGAAATAGTTATTTAGGTATTACTTGCCATTGGATAGATAATTCTTGGACTATCCAAAAAAGATTAATTGCATATGAAAATTTTGATCCCCCCATACCGCCGAAGCAATTTGTTCAAAGTTGCGTGAATTTTTTTTTTTTAAATATAAGATTACAAATAAAATATTTACTATTTCTTTTGATAATGCTAGTGCTAATACCGCTAGTTTATCGGATTTGATTAGAGTTTGTCAACCGTCATTTGGTGGTAAGTTTTTTCATATTAGATGTTTATGACATATTATTAATTTATGTGTTAAAGATGGTTTGCATGCATTAGAACTACATGTTTCCCCTATTAGAGGGGCCCTTGAATATATTTCTAGAAGAAATAGTGTTACAAAAAAATGGATTAAGTTTTTAAGAAATCAAAATCTTGGAGACAAATATTTTACTTCCGTTGTTTCAACTAGGTGGAATTCCACCTATAAAATGTTAAAAGATGGTTTTGAGTATAAAGAGCTTCTTATGGATTTTTTTGCTACACTTGATAATAATCAACCTTTATTTGCTTATCAATGGAATGCATGCACTAATTTGTGTAAATTGCTAAAGATTTTTAACACCGATACTTTGACATTATCGGGAGTTTATTATCCAACTTCTATTTTGGTTCTTGAGCATTGTGTTGCAATTGTTACTAGTTTTAATAATTTAAAAAAATGCTATGTTTTAGGGGATTGCATTTTTTTCATGAGACAAAAGTGGATAAAATATTTTAACACTATTCCGTCTTTATTTTTTATTGCAAAAGTATTAGATCCCCGTGTTAAATTAGATGAGTTGGCTACTATTTTAGCTTTTTATTATACTAATTTATACCCCGAAGGTGACGGTGATCATGATTCTCCGTCGAATATTGTTGAAACTACAAAAAATGATTTGGTGTCTTTTTATAACGAATATAATGCAATTCATGGAAATCCTTCTCAAAATGTTGACTCTACTTCTTCTCAAGATGTTGGTGGTGATTTACTTGAGGCGGATCCGTATCATTTTTTTGCTAATTTGTATAGCAAAAAGAAACGTCCTCGAGTAGGGACTACTTCTTCCTCTAACATTCCCTTGGAGTTAGACACATATTTCAACACTACTTTTGAATGTGATCAAAGTAGTGATAATTCAAATGATTTTGATGTTTTAAAGTGGTGGTCAAGAAGGAACGAGAGTTTATCCTATACTCTCTATAATTGCAAAAGAAATCTTAGCTTCTCCCGCGTCAACGGTGGCGGTCGAATCCGCATTTAGCATTGGAGGAAATGTTTTGGATGAAAGACGTTCCCAACTAACGGTTGAAAATTTGGAAAATCAACTATTACTTGGGAATTGGGTTAGATCGAAAAAGAGAGAACAAGATATGCCTTATGAAGAGGATACACTTGACCCAAAATATCAATACGATGTGGATGACTCTACGGAAAGTGATTAGTGAGAATTAGATTAGTTTTTAATTTTTATTTATTAGATTAGGTTTATTTTTATTGAATTGTAATAGTTAGGTTGAGGTAAAGGCTCCTAAATGCCCCCCCCCCCCTTAATTATAAAAGGGTAAGGTTGGTTGTCCCCCTCTTTGTAATTTTATTTAATTAATAAAATTTAAGGGTACCGTCCCTTTTTCTTTTATATACTTTCGTTTATTTTTAAAAAAGTTAAGTTTTATTTCTTTCAAAATTCATAACTTTTTTTATATATCTTTTTGTAAAAAATGTACCCCCTCCGTCCAGTTACATACTTCACACTTTCTATTTTGGGCGTCCAATTACATACTTCACACTTTGTCTCCTACATTATTTTAATACTCACAACACCATTATAATTTACTATTCCCTCCACTCATTCTCTCTCCTATTTTACTTTTACACTCACAACATTATATCATTATTTTTTTTCTTAATCCACGCGTGAACAGTAAATGTGAAGAATTAACTTGGACGGAGGGAGTATATGGTAAACAAAAGTCTAAAATGGTCTTCTTTATCAAAAAAAAAATAAAACAAAAATAAAAAGTTAACTTTTTTATAGAACTAGTTAAAAATCTGTTAAAAAGTTAACTGTTTTCTTCAAAAAAATGTTAAAAATTGTTTTTAAAAGAAATATTTCTCAAATAGCTTTGCTTAACCAAAAAAAAAAATGTTAAAAAAATCTGTTAAACACATTTTCCGTTAAAATTTCATTTATTTAAAAATTCTTAACTTTTTTTTTATAACTTTTTCCGAAAAAAATCATTAATAAGTAACATCTCAAATAGTATTCTTTATTAAAAAAAATGGAGTTATACAGTACAAAAGTTAACCAAAACAGTTAACTATTCCGTTAAAAAATGACTAATCTGGAAAAAACAGGGTTCATTTTTAACCGTTTAACCGTGTATAACCGTTAACCGTATAATCGTAATCGTTAGTACACGATTAACGGTTAAATTACGATTAAGACTTAACGGTTTTTTTAACCGCCGGTTATAACCGTTAACCGGCGGTTATAATCGTATGGCCACGTCTAGCGATCGCCTAACGATTTTTAGTAACGATTTTTAGTAACAAGTGAATCAAGTTGGCCCCGGGGGTGTTTTGGGAATTTCCCCAAGTCATCCGAATAAGCTTAGTGTGCAGCTGCTCCAACAGACGCAGCAATCTAACAGAACAACACCCGCAAAAGTAAAACCGCACCTTCTCTCCACCAGCTCTCTCTCACTCACACACACACACAAAACCGCGCACATCAGTCGGTGGGATTTTTTATATGAACAGAGCAAGCTAGGGTTCTCACTTGTCTAAAACCCTAAACTTATTCACGCCCTCGTGAATCCTCCTGCATTTCCCGATTATCGGTAACTCTCAATTGATTTCCAATTCAAATAGACGATCAATCTCTGTGTGTATTCTCATCATCTCATGTGTATTTATATTGTTAGTATTTTGATTTGTTTGTAGTGGAATTCAATTGATGGCGGTGGTTTTAGAGGCAACAGATGCCGGCGATTGGATTTACAGAGGTGAAGGAGCTGTCAATCTCGTTCTTGCTTATACCGGATCTTCTCCTCGTTTTGTAAGTTTTAATCTTCTGCTTATTTTTCTGTCTACTTGTTCGTTTTCTGTTTTTGCATGGTTGAGTAGTTGAAAAAGGTCATTGAATCTTGAATTGGGGTTTCTAATGAAGTGAAACCGTTTTTCTGTGTTGTTTCGGTGTTAATTGAACTGCATTCTACTTATATGAGATATGTCAAGGTTGAATATTTATATCAATTTGAATTGTGAGCTTTTGATTGTAATCTGCTATGTGTACATTGAACTACCCATGTGAAAGTTACAAACATGACCGACCATCACATGCATGACAAGTCTAATGAAATCAATGATTGACTACCTTTTTTGGGATCTCTAGAAATTTATGTTTACATTGTTGTCCCCAATTTCAAAGAAAGATAAAGAAATAAAAGCTCATCTAACAGTCAAGAGAAGTTGACTAGTTATATGCAGGTAAAACCTCCCAGCCATGGACTAAACAGGATGACTTGTGCTTATGTGAACCAACCTGATTTTTTTTCACTCTTCCTGCTGTATGGTCTATTCAGTCCAAAATGAGTTTCATTTTTCTTCATAATCATGAAAGATATTGGGTAGGGATTGTGTCCAAAGAAGAAACTCATTAGAGTTAGGAAAAGTCAAGTTTTTGTAGTATTTCTGTCTTTGTAAACCCAACTGAAAAAAAGAACTAGAAAATGTATAGATGATACGTAAATATATGACATAAAAAGTTGAAAACTCAGATTCTGATTTGCTTGATTGTCTAGAGGAAAATGTTATTTGCCGTTATTACATGTACCACAAGAGAAGAAGAGACAGATAGGCAGAGGAAATGGAAGTCTGGGACAGATTGTGTATTTGTTTGACCAGTAACTAGTTCTTAAATTACTCTTTCCAGCTTTTGTTACTTGGTGCTTATTTGTTCTTTCCATTGTAGGTGGGAAAAGTGTTGCGCATACAAAAGGCTAAGAATAATGGATCTACGTCTAAGGAACCTCCTACGGTTTTAACCAATCACGAATTTCTTTTATGGAATGAAAACAAGGATCTCTTACTTGCCCCAACAAGGGAAATTGCAGAACAACTTTATGTGCAGCATGTCATGATCCCGTTGTTAGGTTCAGAACATATTGATGCTGGGGTATGTTCTTGCTGGGCTTCTTTAGCAATACAGCCATATGACCTTTTGCCTAGTAATAGTTGACGAACTAATTTTATAAAGCTGACATACAGTCTGACTCTATTCTTCCAAACTTGGCAGTTGCGTGTTACAGTAACCAGGGAATTTCTTAAGTCAGTTGAACATAGAGTTCTTTCTCAGCGCCCTTCCTCACGAATTGAAGCTGCCGGAGTAAATGCTCATTGTGATACCGCTCTTATAATCTCCGACCATTCAATTTTCCCTCGAGGTATTTTTATAATCTGGAATTCCTTACATGAAAAAGAAATTGCAAGATGCTGCATTCCCCATGCATGGAACTCTCAAGATGTCATGTTTACGACTGTGAGTCCACCTAGAATCAGGGCCACAGTTACAGGCAAAGATCATATTCCATTTTTTTAAAAATTAGTTTCACCAGTTAAAATTGTGACTCTTGAGGTTTAGTGATTTTTCTATTCCGGGTTTGGATAGTGGCCTGCATGCTTCTCCATTCTTATCCGAGCAAGCCATTCAGTTTGCACTAGGCACAGATTATTAATGTTAGAAACATATATTCGCACCTGTTATACATCTTTCCAAGGGACGGAAACTTTGCTTGAAGTATATCAATGAATTGCATAAGCATGAGAAGTTGGATTCAATTGTAACAGCTATATCAATTATTAATGGTCTATTGTACTGGTTATAATAACGACACAACAAAAGGTAGGATAACCATTTGTTTTAATGACTCACAAGGTTTTGAGATTTTGAGAACCAAGGGACCTAAAAATTGGTTCCAAAAGAAGTTGTGTAGAAAGGGAATTCTTGATGAGATGTAGGTCAAGGAGTTGTTTGGTAAAAGTGTCAATGATTTTCTTCAGGTAAAGGTGAAGAAGTCTAGCTCATTTTTTATTAAAAAGATGAGGGTGAACATGGGGCTCCTAACAGCAACGTTCTTAAGTTAGGAAACTGTTTCCAGAAGATTGATATGGATCGGTTGTTACTCGCAACTTTTCTTACTACCTAGTATGGAGCAATTGTTGGTGTGGAGGGTAAAGGTGGTGATGCGGCTTCTACCCTTGGAATAGGATTATTAGGTCAATCTGTTGTATGCCTGAAAATGTGGGAGAAATTATTTCTGGGTTACAAACTTTTAAATGATCGAACTGCAGATGGAATTCTGTCCAACTTAGGAACTTTTGATCTTGCCATATATCTTATAATGTCATTACATATCTGTAGGGCGTATGATGGCAGGGGGGGGGGGTGATAATATACAGTTGCTCACTCGTTTGATTTTTTTAGCCAACTTTTAAGTAAGCCACCTTCCATTTAGAAGTTGACAGTACCTGAGTTGAATGTATCTTCATACTAGTAGATTTTCTGGAATCTAATTGAACTAAAGGAAAGACAACAACTTTCAATAGTCTCCTTAAACCCCTCTCTTTCTTGGAATCCTCTGACGCATTTTAGGAAGAAAAGAACAAACTTGTAGCTATTAACAGATCCAGAAATCAGGCAAACTTCAAAAGCCGGTTCAAATAGAAACTCAGGGGTGGGGGAAGGGTTAGTGAGGTAATTTGTTAATGCTTTCAAAGGGTTTAGCACTGGATACGAGGGTACTTTAGGCTCATATACTATGCATTGTCTTCAATAGTTTCACCATTTGTACATTTGTGCCTATTAAGGTTGTTCATTGTGGAGCAAAAGACATGGATCTGCCACTTTCATTTACATATTTTGTATTTTTGAGGGTATGTGAGCTGTGTATTTTGGCTGGGTAAGCTGGGGGGGGGGTGCTTCCTGAGTGGGAAAAGGTGCTGAAGAAATGCTGTCATATGCGTTTCTACAAACAAAATGGAGACTCAAAATTTTGCTATATTTTCTTTCAGGTGTACTTAGAGAGGAATTCTGCATATCTGTTGAGATTAAGGTACTCACTCAAGTTGTTGAATTGCTTTAATTTTTGTCAAATTTTTTTGAAACCAAGTATTTACTGCCAGAATAATAATTCTAACTTTCTTACTGCCATCATTTTCTTTTGTTCTTTCTAATCAGCCCAAATGTGGATTTCTTCCATCTTCAAGATATATTACTGAAGAAAATTCTGCAAAAAGAAGTGTCACTCGCTTCAAAATGCACCAAGCCTTCAGATTGCACCAGGGACAGGTTGTTAGTACCTCTCAATCTTTCCTTATCGAGTGTCTAGGGCGGTGAAGGTCTGGGAGTGATATTTAATATTGAAATATACTACTGAAGGCTTCATTTCTTTTTGTCTTTATTTATTTAAATCTTTGGCAATTTCCCCTTGCCGGACTCACTAAATCTCAATTTGACAATCACTAACCAAGCTCTTTCTTGTACAACTCAGTTCTCAGTGTTGTCTAATCTATATATTTTCTTGTATAATTCCCCCTTGCAGGACTCACTAAATCTTAATATGAAAATAACTAACCAAGTTCTTTCTTGTACAATTTAATTCTCAATTTAAACTTCTGTGTTGTCTAATCTATAGTATATTTTTTCACAGATATCAGAAATAAGTAAATATGATCCCTTGGATTTGTTCTCTGGATCAACGGACAGAGTACAGAAATCAATTAAGGACCTCTTCAGTACCCCTCAGAATAATTTCCGGGTTTTCTTGAACGGTTCACTCGTATTTGGGGGATCAGGCGGTTCTGCAGACACTACTAATGGTCTGATCAGTGATGAATTTGAACATGTACTGAAGGGCGTCATTCTGGCAGGTGATGGCATGCGTACCACAAATTTTCTGCAGCTTGTTTCTGATGCAGTTTCTCAATCAGGATTACTGGATCGGCTTCTTGAAGTCCAGAAGCTTGATGTTCTTGACATAGAAGGGGCAATCCATGCGTATTATAATGTTGTTTCTCAGCCTTGTGTGGTATGCAAAGAGTTAGCTGAAAAGAAATTGTCAGATCGATATGCCTCGTTACATTCAATTCCATATGATGAAAGCTTGAAGATAGTAAGGGAATTCTTGATCGCTGCAACTGCGAAGGACTTGAGTCTGATGATTAGTTTTCGTTCCAGAGAAAATAGGGCTGAAGGATCTCCTAATAGTGTATTTTTCCTTGAATCAACTAACCAAAGTTTTGATTACAAGGTACGCAGATCTAGTTGCTCATCAATTTATCTTTTGTATAACAAATATTACTATAACGTGACTTTTGGATTGCACATGAAAATAGTTAATTACTCCTTCGGTCCCAAAATGAATGTCCATTTTTCATTTAAGGGAAATTATGAAAATGTTAAAATTTAATGTCAAAGATAATAAATATTCTTGCGGTAGGCGTGTGACAGGGCCGCCTAAAACATTGTCACATTATCATGACATGAACCCCATATGACGGCTCATGTTAGCCGACCTGAAATCATTTTAAGGCGAAGGCTTTATTGTTGTTGTATCCACTTCTAAACTTCTGGTTTTGCAAGTATATAATGAAATATGGAATTGTTTTTTTGATGAAGACCTTTAGGGATAAAATTATTAAAAAACTAGACATTCATTTTTGAACAAGTTTTTCTTAAAAATAGAAATTCATTTTGGGATGGAGTACATTTTTACCCTATCGTTAAGAACACAAAATTTTCTTTATGCTGTCTCAGTACCGATTGAGTTTATTCATTAATCACTTGAGCATTGAATAGTAGCATCTTCTTAAATCCTACAATGTCCCCAAACTTACAAATAAGTTAGTTCAAATGAATTTTTTATCAGCGGGAAACTATCTAATGCTATTACTTTCAGTGGAATGCCCTTCTTAATGCCTTGAAACTGCAGCCACATCCGAGTTTTACCTTTTAAAAAATTAGAGAAATTGTACTTTTGCTTTCTTCCAAGAGTGCATTGTGGGTTGACATGTACAATGACTAATTACTTCATTGCAACTACATGTCACTAGTTTGAACTGTGGGAGCAGTCTCTCAGCAAGGATAGACATTTTAGGATACCTTTTCCAAATCCTAAAACGGCGGGGGCCTTATTCGCTGGACTGATCTTTGATTCCTTTGCTTTCTGTTACTTGAACTTCAGTGAAATACCTTTTCTTCTTTCTTTTTACCTCCCTTGATAACTTACAATCTTTGTAATTTTTAGGTATCTTTTATTGACTTGGACATGAAGCCTTTGGAGAAGATGCGGTACTATTACGAGTTAGACCGACGAATAGTCAGCTGTTACAAGCAGATGATGAGATGAATCATCATCCTGAAAATGCTGTAAGCCATGTAGAAACTTCATATCGAGATCAATCAAGTGCCATTGAAGATGCTTCTCATGCCAGAGATTCTGCTGGTAATTGATTGTACTTGAGTAATCTTCAGGTGTTCTATCTCCCTAATAATAGTACTAACCTGTCCTTTATTGAATATAATTTTCGGTAAAGCCATGGACTCCAGGAAAGTGATTTTTTACCCGACGGTTCAAACCATCATTGGTAAACTACTGGTGATATCTTGTGGGGGTCAAAGCAAAAACCCCATGTTCTTTCCAAATTTGCTATAATTTTGATACTTTTCAAATTTAATTAAATCTTTTGAAGACAACTTTGGCTCTTAGTGTTATAGGCAATGTATGCAGCTTTATCATTTTTTTACCTACTATCATTACATTTGGGTGAAAGAAGATTTAGCGAGGACACTTTGTCCTCTCTCTTTTCCTGCTACTGAGCTCGCATACCCACCCACGCCACACACACACACACACACACACACACACACACGTGTATGTTACTATTGTCGCATGTTTGGTAGTATGTACGTAATCTAACTAAATCCACAATTAGCTGAAAGAGTTATTAGCCTCAAGCCCGATAGATATGCAAATGTTATTCCTACATGTTATGCTACCTGTGCTTTGTATGACTACCTCTGCTATTTGCTAAAAGAGTTTTGCACATCTTAGGAGTTGGGACTAAACCTGTCTTTCGTCTTAATATATCTTTGTTTTAGATGTAAAATGACGTGCGGGTCTATTAACTTTTGCACCTTATTAAGTGATGAAAAGAGGAAACAATAAGTTTACAACACAGTAGGTTGGGGTTTTGTTGAATTTTGAATATCGAGATGCATAGGGGTTACCCAACGATAGTTATAAAAGTCATCTATCTTGATACTTTTTCTTGTGCACTCACTTTCTATTGCTCCCTCTGTCCCAAAAAAAGAGTCCCACTTAAAAATTTCAAGTCTGGATTGAGTTCTGTTCAAAATTTATGAAAAATATATAATTATCGATAGTAATCGGTGCATCAGCTAGAATTTTTAGACTTCATTAGGATAATTATATTTTCATATTTTTTTTGGTCAAAGCTCAATCAAGTTGACTTAAAGAATCAAAATGAGACCTTTTTTTTGGAAAGGGGGGGGGTTATTTTACTATGTATCTCCTCGTACTATTATGTACATGCCATACTCAACGAAATAAGCGATAGCTTACATATATATATGACCTAATCATCCGCTTATCTTGTGCTAGTAATTGGAGCTTAATAGGAGACACAAGGAGAAAGAGACGGGTCAGAATTAAAGCACACTACATGAAAGTGATGTATCAACCGCACAAGTTCCCTTCCATCCCAAGCCCACATGAGCTATTTACTGAGACAGTTGGATATTGAATAACCTTAGTCCCAGGAATTGGTTGATGGTACTGGATGGCAAGCAGGTCACTTAACCAAGTTTTACATGGATGGTATTCAAACCTTGTTGGAGGGTTTGAAGAAGTTTATTTACTGACGCCCGTACACCAAACAAAGGAAAATGCTTAAATGCTTGCTTATTGGTTCATCTTGTATTCTTCGACCTTGGAGGTGGGGTTATAAGCTGTAACTATCTGTTGTTGTAACATACTTTACGGTGACATAATGTTTCTTCCGATTGAACATACTGCTATTATATATGAATGTTCATGTAGGAGATGGCATTCATCAATATTTGAGTGACTTAAAGTGTGGCATAGAGGATATAGACTAAAGGGTGTTTTTGGCCTCATGGTTTATGTGTTTGGGTTTTTTCCTTTCTGTTTTTGGCCTGATTTTTTTATATGCATTAGACATGTGTCAGTCTTGAGTTCATTGTCTCTATTTAACCTCTCAGTATATTTTTGTGAAAAGAATCCTTCTAAGCTACTGCAACGCAGTAGAAAATATTACCGAAAGCTTCAACAATCTGCAAAATGGAGGCTTGAAAGACTTTCCGGAGCAGGTATGATAATCAACAATAGAGGTCTCTGTGGAGTCTGGCTGCAGTGCAAATGCTCGACATGCTCCTGTGTTTTTCAAGGTCTCTCTCTCTCTTTCTCTCTCTCTCTCCCTCCTCCCCCCCTCTCTCTTTCTGTGTGTGTGTGTTTGTGGGAGCTTCTTTATCACAGAATTTGATCTAGATCCATATGGAAGTAAAAGTGGTTCAGTTGGGACCATTTAACTGAATAACCTGCATGAAAGATGAGCATATAAAGTAACGGCCTTCCTATATTAGTCATTTGCAAGTAGCCTGGACAGTGGTTGTTTCTTGCCAGTTTTATCTTTTTTTGTCGGATCCACCTCAGCATCAGACTCTCTGGACTACAGTTGAAATGATATACTCCGTATGTAATACCACATAATTAGTTAGGCTGTGGTTTATATGAAGCAGCATTATTGAACACATCATATCACCAATGGAACAACATAATCAAAATAATACGGAGTAATAAAATATGCATTCTAGTTTCACCCAGGTTTTGGAAGTCATTGGTTACTTAAAATAGACATGATTATTGACGAAAAAATAACACACTTGTTTCAACACCAGTTGGGACAATAATGAGTCTCTATCAGAGGTAAACGTTTACAAGTTATGTCATGTTTTGTGGTTATCGTGTTACATCTTTTTATGTAATAAATTAGCATACCTTTTTTTTTGGATATTTTATAGTGATTACTAGAGCGATTGTAACATGCTCCTTGTAATTTGACTTTCTGCTGTGCGTTCGAAGGACATGAAGGGAATGTTGATCAACAAATATCAGGTATATGAATCATGTTTTTGTAAGATAGTTTAGCTTACTATATTTGATTGAGCATATATGGAATAAACTGGAATCACCGCTAATCAGATGCTGTGTAATTTAGAAATGTAAATATAGCCATCTTATATCTGAAAATGGTTTTTGGGGGCATGCGAAACTGCAGTTGGGCCTTTTAGTTTACTTTATTTGATTGAGCATAATGAGTCTCTGCATAAACGTTTACAAGTTGTGTCATGTTTGTAGTATAAATGTTACCTCTTTTTATGTAATAAATTAGCATATCAACACTTTTTTTTGGATATTTTGTAATGACTAGTAGAACGATAGTAACATGCTCCTTGTAATATGACTTTCAGCTGTGCGTTCGAACTTCGAAGGACATGAAGGGATTGTTGATATGCAAATATCAGGTATATGAAGTATGTTTTAGATAGTTTTAACTTTATTTGATCGAGCATATATATGGAATAAACTGGAGCCACCGCTAATCAGATGCGGTGTAATTTAGAAATGTAAATATAGTCATCTTATTTCTGAAAGTGGTCTTTGGGGGGGGGGGGTTGTGAAACTGCAGTGGGCCTCTTAAGTAGAAGTGAGTTTATGTGTGTGAGAGAGGGAGAACCAGAGAAGGGTGAAGGGAGGGAGGGGGGATTAGGGAACCCTACGTTAATTGCCAAGAGGTAACGAGTGATCCAACCATTAACTTTCTGACAAGCATTACTTACATTCACCAACATTGTCAGTACATTTAGTTTTCTGCCAGCTCCCAGTTTAACTTCTAGTTAACAAAATTCAAGAAACAATAAGCTAAAAGGACAAAAGAATTCCTTTGTGACTTGATGAAAATAAAAATATAGAAGGGGAGAAAGTGAAAAGAACTATAAGCATCATAGACACATACAGCTCCTAGCATCTACTTTCTTGCAATTTTTTTCGAGCATAATCAGCCATCTTTAGCCATGTCATTGAAGTCAAAGGTTCTATCTTTCTCCTTTAAGTTTCTTCCATACTTCCGCATTGCTTTACTGTTCCATAGATTAAATAACTTTCCCATATTTCTCTGCCCGTCAGACCTGACACCTTCAAACGTAGCAATATTTCTGGCACAAATACTGACCAAAATCTGACTCTCTCTGTGGTGTTGCAGAAAACAGTTGTGTCAGTGTATCTACTTTGTTCCAAGTGCAGAAAGGTGATGAAGTTAATATCAAGCATTGAAGGAGTCAACTCGATTTTACTCGACCCATCCAAAAATACCGCGACAGTAATTGGGAAGCTGATCCAGTAAGGATCATTAAGAAGGTTAGGAAATTCAGAAGTTCAGCTAAAAGAGTTAGTATTGGCCCTCCCAAAGATGATAAAAAGGATTCTGACAAGAAAGATACTAACACCATAATGCCTGCTCATCCTAGAACTTGTCAGAAATGTGATGTTTGGTATGTCGTTGGTCAAGATTATTACACTCCCTGCAATATCTTGTGATGGAAATTGACTTGGCCTATATCATCCAACGAAACCAGTTCTATTCCCCTGCGTGTTGTCTATAAAGCTTAATTATGTTGTGATGTAGTTGAAAGAATTTCATTGGTTCTTGTAGATTAAACTTTTCCAGCGTTTTAAACATATAAATTCATCGCTTACATATCCTCTGCGTGGCTGGAGCTCATGCCTGGGCAAAATTCAGATGTCTTTCACACCTCGTATTAAACTCTGTAAATGTACTTGTAGCATTGTATGAAAGTTTGCTCTAATATATTTTAGGCAATGGTCAAGAAGTACGATTGAGCCAAAGGTTCCCACTTTATAAGCTGTAACTCGAGTAACAATTAACTCCCTCATTGAGACATTATTTTTATCTTATGTTTTCAACTTTGACACATCCAATATTTCTTAGTCTATCAATGGAAGTCGATATGAAGCGAAATTGAAAATCAGATCGAATAATGGAGTAAATGTTCATAATTAATCACTTTTATTATTTCCTCAGTCGCAGGAAACTTCTTAAAATAACCAATTATTATTCAATAAATTTATAGCATTTTGAAATTAATAAGTATTGCTCCCTCCGTCCCACTTCTAGGATTCTACTTTCCCTTTTTGGACCTTTTTCAGACTAAAAATTCCATTCCATAAATATGCTCCCTCCGTCCCGATCGAAAAGCCACAAATTTTCATTTTGGACGTCCCATTTAAAAATGCACTTTCCCAAAAAGGAAAGTTTTTATTACTATTCCACCCACTCATTCTCACTCCTACTTTACTTTTAGACTCACAACATTCTTTCTCCTAACTATTCCTCCCACTCATTCTCTCTCCTATTTAATTTTTCATACTCACAACATTTAAACTTTTTCTCTTTCCTACATCACATTTCTTAATTTGCGTGCATGGCTAGTTTTGTGACTTTTCGACCGGGACGGAAAAAGTATATGACAAATGGTGTTTCAAACATATTTCAAACATTTATATCTTTATTTTATAATGCAAATATATTTAAAAAAACTATTTATTATACTCTTATAATAATGTTAACATATTTTTAAAAAATAAATCAAAAATAAATCTTATTATAAATGTTTTAATTTTTACCTTTCCTCTCCTCTAATCTTTTATCCACTTGCAAGTTTTTATTCATTTTTTAATTCTCTTTTCCATTCTACCCACTTACAATTTTATATTTATTTTTTAATTTTTTTTTTTAATAAACGTAAAATGCTACCCTAGAACCTGAGGGAGTAACATTATTAAGATTGAGACAAGGATTGTCAACGTGCCTCTGATTGAAAGAGTGCACACACCCACAAATCGTTAAAACGTAAAAACATCATTTGTAAGTCCACTCAACATCTTGCACCAAATTGTCAACGCAAATCGTAACATCAAAAAACTAACAAATTCGAGGTGATTGAGCAATTTGTTCTTTTTGCGCATCAGAATTCGACCAAAAATTGAAATTTGAACAACTTTGGTGGACAATTAATCAAATTCAAAGCATCAGAATTCGACCGAAAATTTTGAATTTTGAAAAACATTGGTTGACATTAAAACAAATCAACAGCAACGACTGCATCATTCATGGGTTTTAATCAAGAAATTAAAAAAGAAAAAGAAAAACTGGGAGTATGAAAGAATATAAGAAGCTCAGATAAAATGTTGAACAAAATTCAGATCCCTGAAATTCTTCTACAAAAGAAGAACATCTCATAGAGCTGGGATTATTGTTTATCATCATCGCCACTAATATACCTTTTTCTATCATATCAAATTCAAAAATATACGAAAATAGAAGAAGTAAAGAGATTGGGAGATGGAAGTCGTCGTCATCGGCGGCGTCTACAGATGGAAGAAGGAAACGAAATGAGAGAGGGGGTCTAAATAGGAGGAAAGAAGTGGCTCAGGTTAGGGTTAGGGCTTCGTCCTGAGGGCCGCCTCATATCAGTACTTTTTGGGCCTTGTTGTTACCCTTTTACTTTTACTGGACACACCACATCACCGGTTCATATATTTTTTCCATAATTATTTTATTTTCTCACTCCCAAAATTAAGATTAATTTTTTAACAAAAATAATATTTATTTTTCTAATAAAAATTGGCCCCCAATTTGTTTTAAAAATGATTTTACCATTATTTTATAAAAATTTACTAATATTTATTTTTCTAATAAAAACTAGTCAGTAACCCGTCGGTACCCGACGGTGAATATTTTTTTTTTGATCAAGTAAATAATTATTTATGTGTTTTAATTGATTTTTAAGTAAAAATATAAATCGAAATTGATAATTAATGTAGCGGATATTAGGAGTATAATTAATACAGAAAAAAGATGTTGACACATGATGTAACGTGAAAAGCCCTTGAGACAACTATCTCGCCGGCACAAAACCACGGGAGGTTAGTTCCCTGCCTAACCAAAAAACATTATTAAGATTTTAGTGTTACAACTTTGGAAGATGAAGATATATGGTTACAATAGCGTGAATTTAATAGTGTGTGCCTAAGTGTCAACATAATCTCTTCCATCTCCTATATATTTAAAGAAAAACAAAATAAAAACAAAGAAAATAATAAGAAATTGCAATACTTTTGTTTAACCACAAATTGTGCGACATAAATTCTCGAGTGCATCGAAAACTTCCTTGTAGACTACATTCAGCGTCTTGTCATATGTTTGAGCATCTGAATCACAAATAATAACTTTAAGTTCTCTCTTCTTTGGTTACTACGGAAAATGCTACATAAAGTTGTCAGTGTTCGAAAACAGGTTGTGAAAGATATAGTCCTACATAGGAAAGAGATTGTCACGACTCTTGTTGATTGTCATAGCAAAAGAAGCAAGTGGAAATTGCCTTCTTTGGAATCTTACCGAGAAATTTTGTCACATCGGCGGAGACATTATCATTCTAGGAATAAGCACCTTCATGCCAGCATTCTTTCTCGAAAGCATATTGGCTTCGACTGCGTGCTTACCTACATATATGTAACAAAATTAAGTATTAAATTATATGTATATAAAAAATAAAAAATTATTGTATTTCCCTAATTGAGTGACAATCATTACAGTGCTTAGTTACACAATTCGGCGGCTTGATCAAGATTTCTCAAAAGCATTACTATGCAGACCTTGACTTAATAATGTGATTTGCCAATCCAGAGAACACTTGATAGTGTTTAGAAATTCGGTGAGAATATATCTTAGACACCATTTTCATCATCCTCGTCCTTACAAATGGCATCAGAACTCATATATTCAACTTCGTCTCCTGAAAAGAGTGACATGACATAATCATTTATGTTATCAACAATCTCATTTGTTGGAGCAAGCACATCTCTAGTCTGGAAGAATCCTTCGACATCCTTATTTTGCAATAAGTCGGGATATATAGATTCGACTATTTTTGCAATAGGATGCGGAAGAATCCTTCAACTATTTTTGATTAATTGGATTGATTTATCTGTGAGTCGGATACAGAAGAGTGTCAAATCAGGAGCATTTTTTTTTGTTCGATCAATGCAAACTTTAGTTAAATGCACCCAAGAGTTTGCATTTATGCCTAAACGACCATGTTCAGTTGCTAAGGAACCCCATGAGGAACTGGATGTGAGATGGATGAGTGTAGATACTCTTAAACCTCTTGATAAACTCTTCTTATCTGAAACATTATAAACCATGTCATTAGTACTTCCTTAGGAAGAATGAACATGATGTAATTAGCATAGTTATAATTCTTGATTAAGGGAAAGAATTAAAGCTTGTTGTGGAGCTCTATGTTAAATATAAATCATGTGTTGTGAAGTTTGAATGGTGACTCATTGACTATGCACGGATCGCAACTAATGTAACAATATAGTTAAACACCTGGACTTATGTTTTTCGATACATATGAGTAATATATTTAAATGGATTCATCTTTTTGCAAAATTTGGGAGGAAAATTTGATGATTGATACTTGAGATAGTGTATATTTTTATGTCAGAGCATTACTAAGGTAACAAAAAGAGCCAATTTGTATTTTCAATATATTTAGATTTCGAATTTCAAATTTAAATATTACGATTTCAAATTTCAAATCTACGATTTTATTTTATAATAACAGGTTAATAAAAAGTAATATTTTAATAATGTGTATTATTAATTTTATAATATCAAATTACAATTAAAAATAACATAGATGAACGAAAAATTAATTCACCACTACAGAAACTAAGCTAGTGTGAACGAAATTTTATTCACATATCAGTTCGTTTGCTTAGTGTGTGGTGAAACAATAAACATGCTCTTATCTTAATAGTTGTATCCCACTTCCACGTCCCAACACAAGGAAACCCACAACATTTGTCTTTCTCTCTCCTCCTGCCCTCTTCGGTTTCTCTCTCATCGTGTGCCATGGGGCCTCTTCACTTTCTCTCTATCTTGGCTCTTTCGAGCAACGACTTCACCAATCGACTACCGGCGACCTTAGCCGACAACTGACTCCAAATACATTAACTTATCACCAACGGCAAACTCAACAATCGAGCCAATCGGCGACCATCTCGAATCTACAACACCAAGGCGAGATGTCGTTCTACTTAGGTCGAAACAAACGAGCTTTCTAAATTCGGGTTCTTTTCTTCCTCCTCCTTTATTTGATCGGCACAATACATTAGATTTGTAAGGGGAATGATGAAAAAATTGATTTCAATCAAACAAATATGAAAAGCTGCCGAGTCCGTTTTCAACTTTGGCGAATCCGACGCATATCCGTGTCGGCACCGGTGTCGCGTCCTTAGTCTACACGGTTAGACTATGGAAATATGCCGAGTACGATCATCAAAGTATAAATCACTGAAAGTACTAAATAAGAACATCAAAATTGTACATATTTGAAAACTAATAAAGTTCACATTTTTATTTCGAGAATAAGCGGAGAAATAAAAAAATATCAATGAAATCAAAGTCTACCAAATAAAATTTTGTCCAACAATTCCACTAAAGCTACCCACAATAATGTCAATAGGGTAAGAAATAGCAAATCTTGTAAGGGTTATTAAACCAATACATCTTGCTCAATTGTAAAACATATAATCAAATGTTTGAAATAAAATGCTAATCTCTCCTTCTTCTTTGCCTACTTATCTAATTTCTCCTGCTTGATGTGCTTAATTACCTTAGTAACGGATAGTTGAACCTCCTCATCATTGGATATGTTGTTCAACAAACGCTTCCTTGGAGTTATGTATGTTGAAGAAGCTGTCCCCATAGATTCGAGGCGTATCCTACATAAAAATAAAGTTAAATAAAATAGTTAAACAGCATGTACAATCTAAATAATAATGAAGATTATGTAAAACTTAGATGTCGATTCAATTGCACATATATTATCAGTCAACTCAAGAATGATTAATTTTTATTGTAACTAAACTCAAATAAAAAAAAAGTGCAGTAGAAGATAAATAAAAGATCCTTAGGAATTTACCTCGTTATTACCGTTCAAATTTGGACATATTTTCATCTCCATGATTCGGTTTGGAATCCACATCCTGCAACTTATAACAATTAAAAGTCAAATATATAACATAATATAGATAGATAATGTGATGTGGTTTATACTTACATCGGAGTTTATGAGTGATAAGAAATGCGTCATGATGTTGGTATCCTCTGTTACTCGCTTCCTTTGTAAAACTTCGTTTCTCGTCGGGGGTATCTTTAGTTCTTTGGTCTACCTCAACTACGAACAAACATTGCCTTCCAAACAAATTTCGAAAAGCTTACGCGGTTGGTCCTCCTACAAGGAACAATATTTTTATTATATGAAATATTATTAGCAGCTTCTATAAAAATGACAAAATGAATTAAGTACCTCTGAAACATCAGCAAGAGCTACCGCAGCGGACATCCCAAGCAAGGAAGATGCACAACCATCAAACAACATAAAGTGAGTCTCTGCTTCACTACTGATATCATTCATATCGGTGACCAATATTCTGATTTTGAACCTGTAAATAAAAAAAATCAATTAATAGTACGAATGAAATAGTACGAATGAAATGATAAATTTTATATCTTCTTGATTTGTCTTTAAAAAAAAAGTAATCGCTTTCCTCCATATGTGTGCAATTTTATCGGGTTATAAGGTTTTAAATCCTTGAAATCGGTAAAAAAACCATACCTCTATCCTTGATGTTCATAGCACCTTATGTTTCTTATGTGATTATATATGTGACACATATTTAGCTATAAATCATCATTTACTTGAAGCCTATTTCGAGACATTTTGCTTCTGTTTATGGTTGGACGGCAAAAATGAAGTTGCTAACGCTTATGCGATCTTGCTCACTTGTTATAAGAAGACAAACACTAAAGGTTTTTGTAATCTTCATATTTACAAATATTACGCATTTGCCATTTCTCATAGATTATTCGTCAATTTTTGATGCATTTTTGTTTATTTTTGATGCATTTTTGTTTATCTAACCTATGTGATTAAGTTATCTTTGAAATGTGTTGGTTAGTATTTAAGAAGAAAATATATCTGTCTAGGAACCGGTACTTTTAGGAGGACATCCATTTGGGTATTTAACATGAGCGACTTCTACGAAATATTATGATCGGATGCATCTCGGTCAAGTCCCGATGCATTTCTGACCTTTCCTCCCATTTCAAAACTTTAACTTACCAAGAAGTTCTCTGGATACCCTGGTGTCATATACGTTTTGAAAACGCTTCAGGGATCATATTCCATACTTCATTTAAGATAAAAAGGATATGTAACACAGCAAATCTCAAGTGACAGAATTTTGATCATCCTAAGTTCTTCTCAACGTTTTTTCTTTGTATATGTATATAGCGTCACGAAAAATATTACTCCCCGCCAGCATTGAATATCTGTTTTTTTTAAGCTTTGTTCGTAAAGTACATTAATTAATTTGGAGTGGAAAACCATAACAATCGATGTGTGCCAACAGGACACTGTTGCATCTCTCAAGAGCAAGATTATTAAAATGCATAGATGCAACAGTGTCCTGTTGGCACACATCGATTGTTATGGTTTTCCACTCCAAATCAATTAATGTACTTTAAAAAATACTCCCTCCGTCCCACTACAACCGGACTTGATTGTAACGAATCCATTTTATGATGAACTTTCATAATGCTCTCTTGTCAATCATCACATCATAATATACACTTACAAGCATAATGTCATATAGCGTTGTTATTAAGGATAGTAATGTAAACATTCTACTAAAATTGCATAAATGTCAATTTTGTCAAAGTTCCCTCAGAGTTTCAAATCAGATTTTGAAGCTCTTTACTCTTTCTAGCGCTCAACAGGTGGTGCCTGTTTGGTTTTGACACATACTCCCTCCGTCCCATTAGTATTAGCACAAACACTGTTTGCGCGGGAATTAAGGAATATGATATTTTAATAAAATGTTGTGAGTGTAAAAAAATGAGTGGAGAGAGAATGAGTGGATGGTGTAATAAATTATAATGGTGTTGTGAGTATTAAAATAATGTAGGAGAGAGAATGAGTGGGGTTGGGTGAATATTTTATTAATATAAAGTTTCCTTTTTGGGAGTGTGCGGATATTAGCGGGACGCCCAAAAAGGAAAGTGTGCTAATATTAGCGGGACGGAGGGAGTATGAGTTATTTTTGTGGGCTTTCAAACTCAGGGTTCTTTTAGAAGCTAATCCTGGCGTTCATAAATCTAGAGCCTGGGTTGTGAATCTATTTGGAAAGAATGTTTATTTTTTTGATTTCCTGCAATAATTTACCTTCTTGGGTAGCTAATATTTGTGGGGTTTGACCCTTTTAATTTCCAAGGGTGCTTCTTTAAGGGTTGGAAATTAGGGTTTCGATTAGGGTTTTGAGTCTGATATGGAACTCTGTATCTTCTGTCAAGATAAGTCGAAATTTGAAATTCTAGTTTTTGCGGCCATAAATTTAAGCGAAATAATCGAATGCTTTTGCCAAGTTACTTTGGGGAGAGGGGTATCTTTGTTTGTAACCTAGGATTCTTTTAGGGCACTAATTAGTGGTTAATACCCAGAATATGGCTGCGAATGGTCATTTATTTGTGGAGTGGAAAGAGCAATTTGTTTCTAAAGAAAGGGGCAAGAGGGTGGTTCACTATTTGTTGAAGGAAATTTCAGGTGAATCGATTCTTGATGTTGTGGGAATTGAGAGAAGTGTTAGGCATATGTTCTATGTGGTTCTTTGAGGAGTTCTTGAAGGTAAGTGGGGCTTTGAAAATTCGGTCAATGCCGGCTATAGATGGAGATCGAGGAGGGAGGTTGTGAAGCTGTATCACATCTATGCTTTCAAAACGGCATCGCGAGGAGATGATATCGGTAAGTTATTTTCTTGTTTTATTCAAACAAAGGTTGAATAAAATAGAAATAATTATAAAAATTATTGTATTTATAATACTAAGATAGCTATAAAAACAATTACCTCGGAATAATGTTGCCATATGGGGTACTGCATTTTGGGCAGTTTTTCTTATCAAATCCTTTAGCACACTTTACATTGCTGCAACCATCGTAGTACCATTTAGCATGTGAATCCACATCATCTATGGTTGCCAATATGGTGTATTCGCCAACCTAATAAAAATAATTATTTATATTAAGAACAATTATGTGAGGTTAAATGAGTACAAAAAAAAAAGAGCCAAAACTTATTATATACCTCTGTAGATGTGAGCAAATCACCAATTGTCTTGAAATATCCAATTTTCAACCACTGATCACTATTGATATGACTACTATCATTAGTGATAGTAGATAAAGAACGACTGTTGGATGAATATCCAATGTCTCTACGCCTGTAAAAGAATAATGATATATGAAAGTTAACCAAACAATCAGAATTAGTAAAACAAAATAATAGGTTCTTGTTAGAGTTTAATCTTCATTTACTTGCTAAGAGACTCCGTTACTTTGGGAAATGATGGATTGATATGCATTTTTGATGCGTGCTTCAGGGTACCAACACGGGTCTTTCCTGTATAAGGATTTTAAATGTCATTAATATGTAATAAGCCTTAATCATAAAAGTTATACGATTTAAAACAAAGATTAAGTAAATATTTCACCTTGGAACCTTGACAACATTACAAACTGTAAAATTAATATAACTGGGTCTTTCGCATCTTCGCTTCGCTTGTCGATATACTGTTTTAGTTCATCTCCATATGACTCCCACAAGATGCAAGACAACTCCATTCCACTTCCAAAATGAAAGAACGTAATTATATAATAAATATAACTAAAATTGTTCACAAAATTTATTGTTTATCCTTTAAATAATCAAGTATATGATATGTTTAGATCACATACTCATTATCAATCAGCTGAACATCCAACTTTCTAGCACTAATTTTCTGCACATAGTCAAAATCTTCGAGAGGTAAAATGACCTCACCAATCACATCTAGCAAATAAAAATTAAGTGTTAGTAAATATCATAATTCAGTTAGGAGAAAAAGAAAAATTGTGTAAGTGAGGGACAAATCTCACCTGACAAATTCCACATTTAAAGAACCAACAGATTCAAAATGTATGAACTCGAAACTATTATCTGAAATGTGGATAGATGTATCGGCATTGGATACGTCAGTGGCCAGACTAAAAGACAATTTCCATTGGTGATTAAGTTTCGCTTTTTGGTTAGGTTGAATATTTTGTTCAACCCCAAATTTTGAGATCTTTAGAACTCTCCCTTCTTCAAACATATTCTTCAATTTGGGCGGCAAGCTACTTGGGACATTAGCCTGGATTTTAGATCCCTAAACAAAATATACAATAATATTAATAAAATAATACGAGTATTAATATTATTAAATGTTAATCACATTAAACATTAGGCAAAATACGGAAGGTAATTGATAAAAAATATTACCTCCTTATCAACTAATATCATCTCAATAGACATTTTTCCAGATCGTTCATTCTGCTCCCATTTGCGTAATATACGGACGTTGATGCTACAAAGTCTAGCTCTCTTATCAATTAATTTGATATCAATCATTCGACTTGTTGCCATTATCTGTTATTTAATTTAAATACATGAAACCATACGTAAGGAAAATATTCAAGTAACCAATGACATTGAAAAAATAACCTAAAATATTTAAATTCTATGTTTTGAAAACATAACCATAGTCTGATTTCTATTTTGCAGGTGAAATTGTTGCGCTTGCACGGATCTTATCAGTTTAATCAGCTATGGAATCGTGATGTTAGTAAGAACATTTAGTATTATTTTAACAACGTGAATGTTAATCTTAACTCGTCCTGTGAATAAGCACAATAGTAAACATATTCAGACACCAACCTCTGATTCTTCAAGCAGGTAATGATCATATGATATCAAAGAGGATTTCATTTATATCATCTAAATTTGTCATAGGCTTCCTGAATTATTAATCTCATTCAATTGTGCAGTTGTTTATCGGCAATAAATTTGCTTCGGGAAAGCATAGTAGGATATACAGATGGGTTTACAAACCGAATGATGTTGCAGTTAAGCTTATTAGTCAGCCTCAGGAAGATGGAGATTTGACTGCTTTGTTGGAGAAGCAGTTTACTTCTGAGGTTGTGTTACTTTTCCGCCTCCGGCATCCCAATATCATCCTTTGTAAGTTCTTATTATTCTTTGTATTTTTCGTTATTTGCTTAATGTTTAATTTGATTGTGCCGGCATCGTTTAAATTTAGATGATTCTCATTGTTAAAATATCGAGTTGATTATAGTTTTGGTAAATTTGTTTTGTTGGGAAATGGTTGATGTAGTGTCACATGTGATTTTGATTGTGTTTGATTGTTTAGATTATGCGTATCTTCTGAAGTGATGGGGGCATATTTTCCTCAAATCTTTGTGCTAGTGGGTAATGTTTGAGTTTATTTGTTTTTAACATAAGAATATCTTTGGTTGGGGAAAAAAGGAAATTAATTAGCAATCTAATGTATGTGAAATTTGATAAATTACACCTTTTATTCTCGGTAGGTAGATGTTTGTTGTCATGGTGCGGTGGTTGCTTTCTTTGTTCTTGTGAGAATCAATTTTCTTTGGTTTTTGGCATCATTTTGATGGTTCGTGGCAGTTTTGGGTTATGTTTTTGGCAGCTTTATTCAATGGGCAGGAAATTAATTAGCAATCTAATGTATGTGAAATTTGATAAATTACACCTTTTATTCTCTCACCCTCTCTCTCTCTCTCTCTCTCTCTCTCTCTCTCTCTCTCTCTCTCTCTCTCTCTCTCTCTCTCTCTCTCTCTCTCTCTTCTCTATTTCATACTATGAACTGTTATTATTATGTATTAAAAGGAAAGGTTTAGCATTGCTTTTGAACACTCACATTCCTTGATATGAACATGTTCTCTCGACCAGTATGTTTGATGCTTTTATTTTTAACAGGCAATATAGGTGTAAGTGTAACACAGTATATTTCTTGTTCCTGATTTTTCTTTGAGAATGGTTTCAAAATTTAATTTGTAAAATATGTATAAACACCTTCAGAAAATTTTGCATAAACCTTTATATTCTTACGAATTTGCTTTATATACTCTGCATGTGCAAAACTCTGCGGGTTTCGGGCTCTTATCGATATCAACAGCGTCAAAGTGCAGTTTCTGCTAGAAATTCCCTTCAGGTATGTGCTTTATTGGGTACTCCAAGGTTTTCCTGCTTATTAGGGTCCTGCCCAATGTGGGTATTTCTTGGAGCTCTTAAATCCCTACTATCGTGTTTAGAATATATTTTGATGTTGTTTGTCTAAGATTAAGGTCACTATTTGAGAATCAGTGGAAGGATACAGATTAGGGATCAAAGATTTAGGCATTTTCTTCATTGTTTGTTGGGGTGAAATGGTTCTCCGACTAAGACTAATGCGGAGTGCCTACTGAATCTTATCTCGGAATAAATACGTTTTTTTGCATCAAAAAAATAAAATAAAAATGGCCAATTCATTTTGGGACAAAGTTGGTAAAAATTCTGCAATCAGTATTTGGTAGTATTATTCAGATTTAACATCATCTTTCTTTACAAAAAACCAGACTTAATGTCAAGTTCTAACTATTATAAGGGTTTTATACATTGGGCATGATTTGAAGTTCCAAAGCGAGGTAAGACAAACTAACAACTTCATCCCTAGGATCCTCTCTTGGTCAATTACATGGTCATTTGTTTTATTTTTCTTTGAAAAAGATTATGATGCTACGCTAACATAATTGACTTTCGATCACGAAGGGCGATTGCAGATAAAGTTGCGACGGCAGGATACTACACCTTGGCCTGACTTCTTAGTGGAGAACCATTTGACCCAACAATACACAAAGGCCTAAAGATGCTTGGCTCAAAGACCATACTCAGTAATTACCTACCTCTTTACTCTCTACATAGTCAAAACCTGATG
Source organism: Adenophora triphylla var. japonica (assembly GCA_022495995.1). Classification (NCBI taxonomy): domain Eukaryota; kingdom Viridiplantae; phylum Streptophyta; class Magnoliopsida; order Asterales; family Campanulaceae; genus Adenophora; species Adenophora triphylla. The sequence goes on along the minus strand of JAFEMH010002061.1, from coordinate 21,362 downwards.
CAAATTATTATTTTCAGTCAACATGAATTTAAATTTTTTATCTTTGTAGGAAAACGGTTTTGATGACGCGAAAACACTATTGGCTGACTTGAAAAGCTGAGGAATGTCCAAGGTTGGATTTGCTGATTTCTGCTGGGGAGGTAACTAATCTTTATAGTCGTACATACATCTCTTTTTATTTGTGAATTTATATTAACAAAACATGGGTTCTGATAAACTCGCTTCTTGAATTATATTATTCAGAAATTTAGTTAGAGATGGCTGAGGATTGTTTAAAGCATGCAAATGATTTAAGTGGCCTGTTGCTAATCTACTCTAAACTTTCATTATCTCCTTCTTGATTTTATACATTCTTGAATGACACAAATAAAAGAGGGACAACACACATATGAACCTAGAAGCACAACAAACATATGAAAATTACCTTGGATGAGTCGGTTGCACAAAAGATTGAATCAGATGGCGAGGGAAGAAAATATGCGCCGATGACACAATGATATTGGCGCAGGTAAAGTAGGGACTGATTTTCAACAGTGGATAATTTCGAATATTTATGTATATTTAGTAGGATATGAAATGTATCCTTAACCGATAATACATTGTCAAATTATCTCTTATCAGTTTTTAAGATAGATGAATTTAAAATCATCACTTATCCATCCAAGTTTGAATTTTAGATAGAAGTTAAATGAATAATACTTTTTATTTTCAAATAATGCAATTTTCTATTGATTTCTAGAAACTGTATATGAAATTTATGGTTAAATTGTAATTTATTCTGGCATCTCTTTTAAATTTCGAAAATTACTAATTATTTTAAATTTTCAAAAATTACTAATTATTTTAAATTTCGAATTTCTATTGATTTTTAGAAACTGTATACGAAATTTATGGTTAAATTGAAATTTATTCTGGCATGTCTTTTAAATTTCGAAAATTACTAATTATTTTAAATTGAAATTTATGGTTAAATTAAAATTTAGTCTGATATCTATTTTTAATTTCAAAAATTACTAATTATTTTAAATTTCAAAAATTACTAATAATTATATCTCCACAATTATCACCTAAAGAGTTTGAATTATTCCAAAATTGTGCTTAAATTTAGGTAACCATTAGTTTTCAAATTTTCAAAACTGATTAAATCAATCAACTTCTAATTAAGAGGAAATTTTTATTTTAAATTGCAAATTAACTAATAATATTACTATAATGCCCTTAATCAAGTCTTACTTGAAATAAAAATGAGTTGGAAATTGTTGCTGACGTGGCCTTTGACGTGACCTTTTCTGGAGCCTCTAAATAGTTTTGCTATATACTCCCTCCGTCCCACCTTATTACAAACCATTTTTCCGGGCACGATAATTAAGAAATATTATTAAGATAATGAAAATGTGTGGCAGAAAATGAAGAGAGAGAATGAGTGAAGTTGGTTGAATAAATTGTGTGGTAGGAAATGAAGAGAGAGAATGAGTGGGTGGGGTAGGGTGAATATAAAATAATAAATTTATTTCCATTTTGGGCAATTTGTATTCACGTGAGATGGACCAAAAAGGAAATAAGTTTGTATTCACGTGGGACGGAGGGAGTATATTATACTCCCTCCGTCCCACGTGAATGTGGACTAACTTTTTGGGTGTGAGAATTAAGGAAAAGTGATGTAAGAAAGAGAAAAAGTTAAATGTTGTGAGTATGAAAAATTAAATAGGAGAGAGAATGAGTGGGAGGAATAGTGAGGAGAGAGAATGTTGTGAGTATAAAAGTGAAGTAGGAGAGAGAATGAGTGGGTGAAATAGTGAATATTCTTTGCCATTTTGAAAAGTTTGCATTTACGTGGGACGGACCAAAATAGAAATAAGTTTGCATTCACGTGGGACGGAGAGAGTATATGATATGATTGGCCCCCAATTTGTTTTACCAAATTATTTTACCATTTTTTTTATAAAAATTTACTAATATACTTACGAATTAAAAGTTTAAAAATAAATAACAAAAATATTTACTCTCTCCGTCCCACGATAATATGCAAAAAGATCCCTTTTGGACGTCCCACAATAATCTGCACTTTCCTAAAATGAAAATGGAATTCACTTCTCTCTACTCACAACACTTTTCAAATTTACTATTCTCTCTACTCATTCTCTCTCCTATTTTACTTTTACACTCACAACACTTCACCTTTATCACATTTTACCTTAATTCTCGCACCGACACAAAAAGTACGCACATTTGTGGGACGGAGGGAGTATACATTTGCCATTGAGTTTTTATTAAAAAAAATAATTCAAAATATCCAAAAATAGACATGCATTCTATTTTAAAAACAGATGAAGTACATGATTTGATAGTCCCAAAAATTTAGTTTACGTATTATTCTCTCGACTCGCAAAACAATCTTATTTGACTTTTATTTTTTTTTATCAATTTATTCTCATTAACATAATTATCCTTAATTAATTAATGAACATCAGCCTATTTCCTTTGCTAGTGGTGACATAATTATTGCACATGGGAATTTGGCTCTTGAAATTTCACGGCTTCCAACCCTGGAGAGTCGTGGGTTCGGTCCAGAAGTTGGAGGGAAGACTTTCTCTCCCTAGGATTTATCTCCTAAGCACTTCTGTGCATGCATGTGTGTGTGTGTGTGTGAGTAGTGAAAAAAAAAAAATTATTGTTAATGAACGTCAGCTACTCTTTCTTGCAAGAGATAAACAGAAAAACCAAAAAAAAAAAAAAAGGAGCCAAAAACCCGAGCTTATGGCATTCTATATAGGTATGGTTCCTAGATTTTCTTGAAAGTTTTGGTACAGTTACGGTGGAGGGATTATGCATTAACAATCAAACCAAATCGAAATGTGATAAAACGAAGCCGTTTTGATTAATACTTCATATACCTCACTTTACTTTCACATCTCACATTTCCGTAACTCATTTGTAACCTAAACTCGATGTCTCTTTCTCCATTTCTTACAGATTTATTTGATATTTCTGGATTGATTTGTTTTTCATTTATGTTGTTTAGTTCAATTTACATGTTTTATAAATTCATGACTAAATTCATCTCCCTACTATAACCACATTCACATTAGTATCTATCATATCATGATAACAATTTGCTTAATGGCTTAAAATTGAACCGACTCTAACATACAGAAATCGATTGAAACCAAATACCGTTACTCCCTCCGTCCCACGTTAGTTGAGACTTCTTTCCCTTTTGGGCCGTCTCACGTTAGTTGAGACTGCCCAAAATGGCAAAGGAATCTTCACTATTTACCCCACTCATTCTCTCTCCTATTTCACTTTTACACTCACAACATTCTCTCTCCTAACTATTTCTCCCACTCATTCTCTCTCCTATTTAATTCTTCATACTCACAACATTTTCTTTCACTTTTTCTCTTACTTACTTTTCCTTAATTGGTGTGCCCAAAAAGTTAGTCTCAACTAACGTGGGACGGAGGGAGTATACCGTTAGAAGTGCAAATGTTCGAGGTACAGTTTCACCTCTTCGTTTGCCAAGATACAACTCTGTTGGCAGTTTGAGGCCTGAAATCAGTCAACCGCATGTTGATGACAACAGGAGCTACGAGGTATATAAGCTGTAAATACAAATAAAATAGAATAAATAAAAAATTGATATTTATTTAGTTTCCAACCTTGAATTTCAGGTTAGAAGTTGTTCATCTGGTAAGCAAAATTTCAAATTCCCTCCAAATTTACTGACAAAGATTTCATTCTAAGAATGCCTTTCCTAGCTGAAGAAATATCAACCGGCTCTGGCAATCTGACATCAGCATCCCCTCCGGTAAGTAAGATCTATGTCAACAGATCGAGGGGCCCACATTAGAACTAGAATCAAGCCTTAAACACTTGAAAATCCACCAATCATGAAGTTACAGTTTCCAGCTGCTCGAATCACCAATAAACAGTGGTGAATCTAGGATTCATGGTGAGGGGAGTTAATTTCAAAGGATTTTGTCTCGATATAAAAGGATAAAAGTTAACGCAACGATAAAAGTTACAAATGAAAAGCTAAAGGCACCCAAATGAAGATATGCTAAAATAAAATATAAAATCAGACTAGTAAAAACCAAAAATAAAATAGGCATATAAAGCCTATTTTTCACATGAGTATAAAGTTTAATGATATAAAAAGAAGAGTGTTTACATAAGTGGTCTCCTATTCTTCATTTTCGTGAAATACTTCATAATATCATCATTTTCAATTTTCCTAAAAATCTCATCCTCTACAAAAATCACCAAACAATCATTCAACCAAGCATCTCCCATTTTATTACGTAACGGCGTCTTGATGAGTTTCATCGCTGAAAATACCCTCTCAACGGTTGCAGTTGCAACGTGCAAAAGTAATGCAAATTTGAGGAGCAAATAAACTAAAGGATAAATTGCATCTTTTTTCTTTGCAATCATCAATTCAACAAGTTCGCCAATCCCTTTCACATTGGTAAATTCAACATCACTACGCATATCCATAATGTATGTCTCTAGTTCATTTGAAAGACCACTGCGCTCTTTCTCTGAAAAGTCTGAAGGATAAAATTCAGCAAATTGGATCAATCTACTTTTATCAAAAGCGGAGAAGGAATTCCTTGGATCAAGTGAAGCAACGCAAAGAAGCAACTCCACATTAGTCTTGTCAAAGCGATTATTCAACTCTTGAAGTTGATGATCAATCACCGTATTAAACAATTCAACACGATAACGGTGGAGATTTGTTATTTCTTGACCACCACGTCGTGATCTCCCTGGTACAACAAACACATCTCCCATCTCCAATACTGCTATATTGTATTCTTCGCAAAAGTCACAAGTTGACTTCAACAATTTATCCCAACCATATTCTCTCATTTCTTCTAGTCGCGTTATAGACACGAAAACAAGAGAGATAGCATTTACAATATCTTGATCACCCTTTTGTAATGCCATTGACAATTGATTTGTGATTGCTAAAACATCTTTCATCAAATGCAATAGAAACACAAACTCAAACTGATGAATGACAAAGTTAAGAGTTTTTGCCTCGGTCCTATTCGCTGAAGTATAGCCTTCCCTCCAAATAAATTCCAACACATCACTCATAGGAGAAAAAAGATTGATGATGCTCATGATTGTGCCATAATGTGAGCCCCAACGTGTCTCTCCCTGTCTTTTGACAGTTGCTTCTTGATTCAAACCCTTTCCTATCTTATATTTACCTTTTCCAATACCCTCAGCTATTTGCTCTAACTGCTTTTGTCGAAGGTAATTCCTACGTTTGGGAGAGACTGAAATAAGATTTGATAATTAAATTTGCTAGAGTATCTAAAAAATGATGAAGATCATCATGTTTTTTTGCTACCCCAATAAGGGTCAACTGCAATTGATGAGCAAAACAATGCACATAGAAAGCAGAACTGTTTTCAGCCAATATCAAACTCTTGAGGCCATTGTGTTCTCCCCTCATATTACTAGCTCCATCGTAGCCTTGCCCGCGAATCTTCGATATGCTTAAGCCATTTGATCCCAATATAGTTTCAATTGTCTTTTTAAGTGACTGGGCAGTAGTATCTTCAACATGAACAAGTCCAAGAAAATGCTCAATGACACATCTTTTTTTATTCACAAACCGCAAAACAATGGCCATTTGCTCCTTGGTTGATATATCGCGCGCCTCATCAACTAATAGAGTAAAGAAATCATCTCCAATCTCTTCAAGAATGGCATTTATAGTCAATGTGGCAGCAACACTGACTATATCTTTTTGGATAGTCGGTGCAATGTATTTTTGGTTTCCTGGAGCCTTTATTATAACTTCTTTTACTTCCTCGCTAACTTCACTGTAGGAATTCAAAAGCTCAAGAAAATTTCCTCTTTTTCCAGATTTCTTTGATTCGTTATGACCACGAAAAGCCAACCCCTGACGACAAAGATATCTAATGGCTCTAATAGAAGTGAGAAGTCGAAGGTGAGCATCATTGGCTACTTTATCCGAAACTTTGGCTAAAGTGTGATCAATATGCTGCTTTGATTTCAGTAAATCTCGACCTAGAATATAACAGTTGTTATGAGAACTATTGACATCTCCCACATGATCCTTCAACTTTTTTGAAATCTTCTTCCAATTTTTAAACCCTTCGGTCACAAATGTTCCACCGCCCCCTTGCTTCCTAGACTCGGGTTTGAAGAGATAACAATACAAGCAATAAACTGCATCTTTGCTTGTACTATATTCCAGCCAGTTAGCATACTTTTTGTACCATTTTGGATCAAATTTGTACATTGCTCCTGAAATTTCTGACTTCTTAAATTCATGAACTTTTGGCTGAGAAGGGCCCTTCAACAAATATGCCCTTCGAATATATTCTAACCCTTTGCCATCACGAGCAAGACTATAAATCGAAGGTCGCATACCGGGATAAAACACAAGCTCAGGCATATCAGACTCTACTCGTGGGAGATTATCTTGAGCATTTGATGCCGGAACATTAGGCTCTTGGATATTAGGCTCAAGAATAGGTTCTTGGGAATTAGACACTTCAAAATTTGGATTTTGAGCACTATGATTCCGGACAAAATCTTGAATGGGCTCTATCACAATAGGCTCTTGAACAATTGTCTCTTGAACTTGAGGCTCTGGCTCAATTTGCGAAGGTTTCAATTTTTTTAAATAATTTTCCAACGCTGTTTCAAATGCATATAATGAGTAAAGGCGAAAAAGTAAGAATAAAATATTTCAACAAAAACAAATCCCAACACTTAGGTCATTTTCCATAAACAAATATACTCGCAATATCAATGGCAAAAAATAATTGTACTCACAAATTTAAACATTAAGGAAGAATATAGTTTAGAATTTCTAACCTCTGGGACGGGTGGCCGTATTCGATTTAGAGCTAGAAGTAGCCGCATCAAGTGATCTCTTCAATTCTCGAGGACGAGCACCCATTTTAATTTACGAGACTAGTCGGACTCAATCTCAAACTGAAAAGAACAATATAATATAAAGTTTGTTAGTAAATAACACTAGATTTTGGAACCAATTTCAAAAAATCAATTGATAAACACATGTAGTTCACAGTTAGATAACCTAAAAATTAAAATCCGTTACTTTTATTAGGGATTTATCAATTTAGGGATTTCAATATAGAACCAATTTCAAAAATCAATTTATAACCTAGGGCTAGAACTGAGACTCCAGAATTTGCAGGTAGCGATTACGGATTACATATATTGTGATTGTGTACCAAAATTCTAAGAACTAGGGCACAGCCGCACAGCTAGAATCACAAGGGGCCAAGGGGGGAAGTCAAGTCAAATTGTCAAAGCGTTAAGTTACCTTTTCTTGTCCAACGAGATACGAAGCCACGAACGAAGGTGAGCGACGGTGCGACGATGGCTGCAGTTGACGGCTTGACGCAATTGCGTCTTCTTTCTATTTCTTTCTTTGCGCCGGCGTCGATTTGAGTTTTTTTTTTAAGTGAAGAGGCTGAGGCGTTGTTTATTTTGTCCTCCAGAGTGAAATTTTCAATATATACTGCCAGGGTTCAGGGGGGTTAATTGAAAATTTTCAGGGGGGTTAAGACAAAAAATCAAAAAAAGTTCAAGGATGAAATTGAAAAAAACGCGAAATCCAGGGGGGTCAATTAACCCCACCCCCTCCCTAACTAACGTGGATATGCCCCTGCCAATAAATCTCTATCCACTATACCAACAACCATATATTCAATAGAGAACCACCTGTGCAGACATTGCAATCTTTAATGGCTGCTGCTGGGAAACAAGAAACGAAGCCCTCAAACGGCATACTTAAGATCGGGGAAGGAAGGGAACAACTCATCCATGCCTGAATTCAGCAGGAGCAGGTATTTCCCGCTCAAACTTCACTACTACCTAAATCTCCATATTGCCCTTTTACCTAGCGTACAAGTATTTTTATAAACCACATTATAAACTTAGAGCATTATCGGGAAGTCGAATGTGAATCCGAAACTGGATCGATATCTGCTATTGCTTGCTTGCGCGGAGGCTAGCTGATGTACTAAGATGCCTACTTTTTAATTGGAATAAAAGAACACAGTATTCTCTGACCAGGAACCAATTAGAATTTGTTGTTCTTTGCTAATTAATATGATTACATTAACCGGTTGAAGAGTTTCATTAACATCATCATCAATTAATGAAAAAATTGTGTTAACAATTATTATATCTTAATCTATAATTTTATACCTAGATAATTACTTAAAATTCTAACTTATTTTAAAATAGTTTTTTAGCCGTGCTTTTTACACACGGGTGTGGCACTAGTTTATTTAAACTTAGATTTGACTTTTAATAAAACTAAGTAAATGAAATCTAACCAAAACTTTAAAAAAAAAAAAAAAAAACAAAAACAAACAAACAAACAAACAATCCTCATTTTCAACGTAAACGTCCGCATAAGATATAAGATGACCCTTTGCATGTTCTTTTTGTTGGTTATTATGTTTTAGATATTTTTTAATGTTGTTCGTCCCAGAAACATAATTTCACTTTTCAACCTGATTAAATTTTAACCAAAATTTCGTTAAAAATATATTAGTACTGATAATAATTTTTTTTTTTAAAAATATTATTAATGATATTTTTAATAGTGTATCGATAAAGATTTAAAAAATCTATAAATATTATATAGCAGAGTCCTATTCTATTCTTATAGCGTGCCACATGGATTTATGACATGAAAATTCACGTGGCATTCAACATGTTTTTGTCCAATAAGCTTTTATCAATCTGCTGACAGTTCATCCTAATTCAAATTTTAAAATTATTTAAATATATTAACAAAATCTCACAGGTTAAAATAAATACAATTAGATTAGGTTAATTTGTTCATAAATTTGAAAATATTTAAAATTCAAATTAGATATATACAAATATATGGAGATAATACGGTTTCATATTCTCTCCCCCCCCCCCTTTCTCTAAGGGGCCGTTTGGTTCGATGGAAAAAAAAGTGAAGGAATGGAATGGTTAATGGAATTGAATTCCTGAAGGAATTGGAATGGAAAAAAACTGGTCAAATCCCTTCGTTTGGTTGGCACGGAATGGAATGAAATTGTCATTCAATTCCTTGGCAAATCATGTTTGGTTTGAAAATACAAATTATAGGAATGAAATGAAAGCATATAAAATGCCCAATTTACCCTTCTTTTAAAAAATTATTTTTTTGGGGGGTAAGGGTGGTAGGGCAGGGCTGGGTGGGTGGGGTAGGTAGGGGGTATGCAAAACGAGTAATTTTTTTTTCGTGGGGGGTGGGGGGTAGGTGGGGTGGTAGGGCGAGGGGGGATGGGGGGGGTAGGCGGGGGGTATGCAAAATGAGTAAAAAAAAATTGTGGGGGTGAGGTGGTAGGCGGTGGGTGGGTGGGGTAGGCAGGGGTATGAAAATGAGTAAATTTTTTTTTTTCGTGGGGGTTGGTGGTGGGGTGGTAGGGCAGGGGCTGGGTGGGTGGGGTAGGCAGGGGTATGCAAAATGAGTAAAAAAAAATTTATTTTTCGTGGGGGTGGGGAGTGGGGGCGTAGGTGGGGGTGGTAGGGCAGGGGCTGGATTGGGGGGGGTAGGCAGGGGTCTTTTAAAAAAAAATTTGGAGGGTGGGGGTGGGGTAGGGCAGGGGCTGGGTGGGGGTGGGTAGGCAGGGGTAGGGGTGATTTGAATTTCGGGGTATTTTGGTCAAAATTTTTTTTTTACAATTCTATTGCCAAAGGAATTGAGCATTCCTTCCATATATGGAGGGAATGACCAATTCCTTCCTTCGATGAAATTAGCCATTCCGGAGGAATGAAAAATTTAAACCAAACATGGCAATGAAATGGATCAAACGGAATTGACCATTACATTTCATCGGCGGAATGGTCAATTCCGCGAACCAAACGAGCCCTAAGTTTTCTTTATATATATAGTGATACATTTCATATTTCCTCCCCTTTCTCTGATTTGTCCCTACCCAAATTGAGATTATATATTCCTACTATTTGTTTATTCAACACAACCTACGTGCTCCCACTATTACATTTGTTAACCACATATATGAATTAATGTATATGAATTAATGTTTCCTTGACTATCTATTTACATGTTGCTGGAAATCTCAAATTTTCAAAATTTTGATTGAATTTTCGTTTTGAAAACAAGAATTTTTTTTAATTGCATTTAAATTTTATTTATATATTTTATCTAACTTAATTATCTTTGATGTTGCAGGTGTCGAAGACATCAACAAATGAGAATGCATATATTCCGAGAAACAAAATGAATTTTCAGATATTAGAGTTTTACGAGTCGTTCTTTTCATACTCCATGTTAAATGTTTTCTGATATATGATCATATTAATTATTTTCTTTATCAAATTAATTTTCTAAATTGTTTTTTTTAGAAGGATAGTGTGGTAATAAGAATTTTGTTTGATTGTCAAACAAGTACATATTCACCAAAATATAAATTAACATGTCACAATAGCTAGATCAAATTATATTGATTTGCTTGATATCCAAGATACAATGCCTTTCAATTAAGAAGCTCTTACATTGTTTCATTGATCATCAATATAAAGTTCAAATTTATTATCTGTTCTGTTTCATATGTCACATTTCAATTGACATTTCAAATATATTACTCTCTCCGTTTCGTTTTATATCCCACACTGTTATAGAAAGTTCAAAATTAAGTATATATTAATCTCTCTATTCCAAAATTAATATCTAAATTTTGTTAAAATTCGCTTTTTGATTGATAAGAATAAATTTAAACAAAATTTGGGCATTTATTTTGGGATGAAGCATCATATAAGTCACTGCTATCAATATCTCTTGATCTTTACTCCATTTACTAACTCTTTGATTTTATTTTACAGTATTTTGGCCTTGCAACTCTGAAATTAAACCACATAACCAGCTATCTGTCAATGATTGAGCCATTTTCTAAGCTTATTAAGTTATTTTATATATCTCATTGGTATTTCCTTCACTTTACTGAACTATTGAGAAATGAGGCTGTGATTTACGTATTAGACGGTTTAATTGCGTGAGGCATGCTAAAAGCTTAGTACTACTATTGAAGAACAAAAAAAATTCAAGTTTTCTCATGAAAGAGCGAATTAAATACTCCCTCCGTCCGCCTAGTAAGTTCACACTTACTGTTTACACGTTAATTAAGGAGGGAGTATTATATTGAAAGTGTTGTGAGTGTGAAAATAAAATAGGAGAGAGAATGAGTGGAGGGAATAGTAAATTATAATGGTTTGTGAGTATTAAAATAATGTAGGAGAGAGAATGAGTGGAGAGAATAGTGATTTAAGGTTTCCTTTTTAGGAAAGAAATAAAGTGTGAACTTTGTAAACGGACGCCCAAAATAGAAAGTGTGAACTTTGTAAGCGGACGGAGGGAGTATTTTATTTTTGACATTCACGTTTGGATCGAGTATCAGGTTTTCATGTTTAAACCTTCTCAAATTAAATATTGCATTTCTAATATTTGAAAAAAATATAGGAAAATATGATTATGTTACTAGCAATATACTGACAAGTAAAATAAAATTATTTTTAAGCATTGACTAGTCGCATGTAACATATATTTTGCGCAAGTCTTTCAATAGAGTAGTCTTATTTTTAATTAATTATTTTTATTAGCTCCAATTCTTAAGTTTCATTAAAAATGAGTACAATATATAATGATATAAATAAATAAGATGTTAATATAAAATGTTTAACAAATAAAACACACTATCCATTTTGAAACTTGAGAAATAATCCCAGTAAAGTAATGTGAAAATTACTTCCGGCATATAATTCAAATCCTAAATTGTAGGGAACAAAAAATACGTTGTCTATATTATATATTAAAACAGAAGAAAATGCAATGCACATAGCCTGTCATGTGGCTTTATGACGTGGAATTTCACGTGGTGTTTTCTCATTCGTCCTTCTTAATTATTTATACAGCTTGAATTTCAGTCGGATTTCACTCTCAAGTTTGAATATTCTGATTTCGGATTTCAATCCCAAATTTGAATATTTTGATTTCGAATTTCAATTTCAAGCAGGAGAAATTAGATAAGTAGACAAGAAAAAAAAGGAGAGATTATCATTTTATTTCAAACATTTAATTCTATTTTTTTCAATTGAGCAGGATGTATGGTTAATACTCCAAACAGTATTTGTTATTTTTTATCCGATTGACATTATTGTGGGTAGATTGAGGGGGATGGTTGACCAAGATTTTATTTAGTAGATTGTGATTTCATTTGATATTTTTTTATTTATGATTATTCTGAAAAAAATGTGAACTTTATTAGCTTTCACATATGTACATATTTAATGTTTTGTTTAAGCTAATTCACTAATTTCTTTGTGAGTATAGCATAGTGTGACATCAATTGTGCTTACCTAGACATAATGGATGTGACATTGCAATTAATTAAAATAATTTTACTGGAGTTCATAATTTAAAAGTTTTGAATTGAAAAAAACTTTTGAATTTTCATGCTATAGTTGTATACAAATATATAACTCTATAAAACCCTAATGAAAGTATACTCAAAAATCCCAGAAGACTCGCAAGAGATACCTGAAATTGAGAAGCTTTCGATTCAATTTCAGCTTTAATGACGGTGTAGGAGGCGTTATATGGAAATGAAGATGACACTAAATGAAGGGAGCATGAGAGAAATCCGAAAGAGTGTTGGTGGTTGCGGAATGATGAAAGGAGATTAGAATGAAGTATAAACTGAAATTTCTATTAATTTGGAATCGAGAATGAAATCGATAAAGGGGAGTGGATACTAGAAATATGACCGAAAACTATTGATAAGCTTTGTCGAATCTTAGAATGGTTAGGAAATAGAATTAAGAAAAAAAAAATACTTAGTTCAATGCAAATACGGCTTCAACAATTCCAATAATGATTTAAACATGTGGTGGGTCATTTTATTATTATGACAAAAATGTACTCTCTGTGTGCGTCTTATTGTCTACTCCCTCCGCCCCATCAAAACTGAGATCAAATTTTTGAGTACGTGAATTAAGGAAAAGTAAGAGAGAAAAAAAGTGAAAGAAAATATTGTGAGTATGAAGAATTAAATAGGAGAGAGAATGAATGGGAGGAATAGTTAGGAGAGAGAATGTTGTGAGTGTAAAAGTGAAATAGGAGAGAGAATGAGTGGGGTAAATAGTAAAAATTCCCTTGCAATTTTGGGAAGTATCAGTTTTGCTGGGACGGACCAAAAAGGAAATAAGTATCAATTTTGGTGGGACGGAGGGAGTTTTTTTTTTTTTTTTTTTATAGTTTGATGAACATTATAAAAAGTTGACTTTTATTTAATTATACTAACAAATACTCTCCGTCGAATCCTCAAATTGAAAAAAAAAACATTGTACGGTAATTAAGACAAAATATATAATATTGAAGTGTTGTGAGTATAAATAATAGGATAGAAAATATTTGTGGAGTATAAAATAGTGAGTTTTTTTATCTGAATATAACAAGTGCGCGTTCCATTGATTATATAACTATTCTATTTTTGATTTTCGCAACTTCTAATGAGACATCAAAAGGAGATAAAGTTTGTAATTGGAACGTAGGAATATAGGAGTATGTTAGTTTTTTTTTTTTTAAATATAAATTATAGCATTCAAAAGATAATGTTTAAAAGGTGATTATAATAAGTTATTTTTGCTAAAAATAAATAATCATTATATAAAAAAAATATGAACAACCATTTAAAAATGGATGGAGTATTAAATTAAATTTGATATGTTACTATTAAATTAAATTTGATATGTTACTCGACGCAGTAGTGGCAGCAACTTCTTTAGTCCTAATGGTAAGATAATAATTACGGATATAAAAGATATTCACATTTTATTTGTCTTCTAGATATTTCCAATCTCTTCATTTTAATCTGTGATGATATGTATCCTAGTCGGATTTTTTTACTATAAATAAAATAAAATCAAATCATTATTAATTGTCTCCGAAACCCCTTCTAAACCCCACGCCCACCACCCTAATCTAATAAAAACCTTTATCAGGATGTTTTCCGGCGATAATTTGCCCACATCCCAAACGGTCTTTTCCACCGCCGCCTCACTCGCCGCCTCCGCCATGATTCTTAAAACCGTAGCTAACGATCTCATCCCCGACCAAATCCAAAACTACTTCTCCTCCTCTCTCACCAATATCTCCAAACGATTCTCTTCCCAACTCACTGTTGTCATCGAAGATTCCGATGGCCTTACCTCCAACCACATGTTTGAGGCTGCCAACGTTTTCTTGGGTACCAAGTTGTGTCCCACCACCCGAAGAATCAAGGTCAAGAAGCCCGAAAAAGATGATGAATTAGCAATCACAGTTGATAGGAATCAAGATATGATCGATTTCTTCGAGGGCGTTAAGCTCAAGTGGGTTTTGCAGACTGAACCCATTAAGCAATCCGGTAAAGGCGGCATAAATTCCAACCCCAAATCTGAACTCAGGTACTTTGAACTGAGCTTTAAAAGAAAACACAAGGAAATTGTGTTGGGAAAGTACCTGCCATACATTATTAAGAAAGCTAAGGAAATTAAGGAGGAACGGAAAACTGTGAAATTACACACAGTTGATTACAATGGCACCGATTACTGGAGTTCAGTGGTTCTGAATCATCCAGCAAAATTTGCAACAATAGCAATGGAGGTGGAGAAGAAGGAAGAGCTTATGGAGGATCTCAATAGGTTTATTAGCAGGAAAGATTATTATAGAAGGGTAGGGAAGGCTTGGAAACGGGGGTATTTGTTTTACGGACCACCTGGTACAGGGAAGTCGAGTTTGGTTGCTGCCATGGCTAATCATCTCAAGTTTGATGTCTATGATTTGGATTTAAGGGAAGTTCAGTGCAATTCAGATCTCAGAAGATTATTGATCGGGACGAAGAACAGGTCAATACTTGTGATAGAGGACATTGATTGTAATGTAGGGGTACAAAATCGAGAATCTGAATCTCAAACTGTCGAGGATGATAAGGTAAGTTCTTGCTTTTAAGAAATACTCCCTCCGTCCCACCTTAGTGTAGACTAAGGTGGTGGGCACAATAACTAAGGAATATTATTAAGATAATGAAAATGTGTGGTAGAAAATGAAAAAAGAGAATGAGTGGAGTGAATAGTAGGTTGGTTGAATAAATTGTATGGTGAAAAATGAAGAGAGAGAATGAGTGGGTGGGGTAGGGAAAATAAAAAATAATAAAAAACTTTCTAATTTTGGCAGTCTACACTAAGGTGGGACGGACGAAAAAGGAAAGAAGTCTACACTAAGGTGGGACGGAGGGAGTATACTTTATTTATATTGTTTGTTTTTTGTTTAATTTTCCGTTTGCTTTTAATGGGTTGCTTCAATTATATGATTTTTGGGGTTTCTGTTGAACAAATGAATGAAACTAATGGAATCCCCCTGTTTGTGGCTCTTGAATTTGGATTATTTCATTTGTGTACTAATTATCAGTTTTTGCAGTTCAACTTTTGTGCTGTTTTTGATCTTATGGGGATAGTTTTGCAGTATAGTAGAAGTTAATTAATTTGTATATGATCCAGAGTTTTATAAATTTATTCATTATTACTACTGTCCCTTGCTCTTTATAGTTTAAAGAGGAGAAACTAGATATAGGTGATTGGTGATGGGGTCAATCGACCCCCTAGATTTTTTGGAAATTATCATTTTAGCACCCCAAAAGGAAAACTAAAAATGCTATTTTTATTTTGTCAATTTATGGTAAAATTTGCACTATGATATCATTTTGACACCCTTTGTACCAAATTAATATATAGAGTACTATTTTTATTCCCTAAGCAATCTTGACCCGTTGAAAAAAAAAAATCTGGCTTCGCCCATGCTTCTATGTAAAATTACTGGGTTCAGAACTTCTGCACCACTGCACAACACTCTGTTGATCTGTCTTGATGTCAGACTTAATAATTGAGAACTCTTCGATCGCTAGAGTGATACACAAAGTGTTACAGAAGTTCTAGTATACATTATCTTAATTAGTGTTGCTAATAATTTCCTGCATGTAATACAGATAACTCTATCGGGGCTACTTAACTTCATAGATGGGTTGTGGTCAAGCTGCGGAGATGAACGGATAATAGTGTTCACAACTAATCATAAGGACCGTTTAGATCCAGCATTGCTGCGACCTGGACGGATGGATGTGCACCTAGAGATGTCTTATTGTACCTATAGTGGGTTCAAGATACTAGCATCTAATTATCTACAGGTTGAAGACCACAAATTGTTTGAAGAAATTGGAAGGATGTTGAAGAAAGTTGAGGTAACACCTGCTGAAGTTGCAGGGGAGCTGATGAAGAGTGATAATGTTGAATTCGCCCTTGAGGGTCTTATCTATCTCCTTCAGAACAAAGAAGTGCATAACGACAAGCTCTTAAGGGTTTAAGTGAGTACCTAATCGATAGGAAAGGGTTTAGTCTTTGATCTTGAGATTGATATGCTTTAAATTTAGACCGAGATTTTGGTTTTTGTAGGAAATTAACTTTAAGGGCTAAAATTTAGTAGAATTTCTTTGTTAAATATCCTTGATGCAGTCTGCAAGTAGTTTTGGCAAAATTCTTACACCTAATCACGAGTAGTATATATCTCCATATATAAGTAGTCTTTGCTGTGAAATTTTACCATTAAGGAATTAAAAAATGCTCCAAAACTAAGCAACGTCCTACTTGCACATTACTAAAGGCAGAGAAACATGCAGAAGGACCACAACTCACATACAGCAGCCAGGAAAGAGGGGATCCTGAAAGCAAAAGGACTCACTAGCTCAACTCTGCTGCACAGTGATCCTGGTGACGAGCGACTGCAACTGACCTGAAGACTATAAACAGGTCAGAATTATCAAATAAGATAAATGCTTCAAATTTGCATATTTATCAAATGGGTTCATTGGGGGCAATATATATAAACATATATAGGGGAAGAGAGAGAGAGAATTGAGGGAATCTTTAAGAACAAAGATGTTCTATGTTGTGAGGAGTCAAAGTAAAAACTTGCAGGCCAACTTCAATGGAGGTAGTGGGAGTTGGAGAACCAATTGGAAAAAGAGGGTGGTTAGCATCATAATTAAGAGTTTACCTCAAAGGGTGAGCTGAATCGAAAAAAGGAACTCCAAGATCTGGTTATGTTCAATGGAAAGCACTAGACTGCCATCTTCATCTCAATCTTCTGGTGAGGATTATAACCTATTAGCTCGAAGTCAGCAGTGACAAACGAATCAATATCCTTCTTCTCCGGATTGATCTTCAAACTCTGTATGGCAACCGGAAGGAAGTTGTTAAACATCCAAAAACAGCAGGAGATGAAAATATATAAAATATACTCCCTCCGTCATCCGTCCCATTACAAAAGGCACAAAAGCCCCATTTTGGTGTCCCATTACAAAAGGCATAAGCCTAAAAAGGAAAGTTTTTAATACTTGTTTATTCATGGGATCCACTTGTCAGACTCACATCATCTATCCACTCACTATTTCCTACCACACTTTCTCTCCTACCTTACTTTTCATACTCACAACACTTACTCCACTATACACTTTCTTTAACTTTTGTGCAAAACCCATTATGTGCCTTTTGTAGTGGGATGGAGGGAGTATAAGATATTTACATCCAACACCGTCCAGAAAACAGGAAAAATGTTGATTTCTGTTGGTCAATATTTCACTATGCCATTTGTTGGCAGCTATTACTTGAAGAACTTAGAAGAAACTACAGGGAGCATCAGCATGCATACACTATCAATTATTTATCTTTAGTAATGCAAAAGATCATAAAGACTCTTAACCTGAAGCTGACACTTATAATAACATCAACATTCAACATATCATGCCTAAGAAATGATGTTTAAGAAATCCAACATACTCAAGAACAGGAAACTCACTGGGAACGGTCTGGGAACTTTCTTGAGCTGCTCCTGAAGAGGTCTGATATGATTTCTATATACATGAGCATCACCAATTACATGGATGAACTCACCAGGAATCAGACCTGTCAATGTAAAGGCAAATTGACATACAAATTATAAGATAGGAGAATATGATAAGTTGTAACAGCAAATAATCTTATCAAAGTAAGGGAGAGAGAGAGAGAAGCAAAGGACATATACATTGGATTATACTCAAGATTTCAAAAGTTGAGACTTATAGATTGAATGAATGCCTACTTACCCGTCACATGAGCAATCATGCAAGTCAATAGGGCATAGGACGCAATGTTGAATGGCACGCCAAGACCCATATCAGCAGAGCGTTGATACATTTGACAGCAAAGCTCACCATTGGCTGCATAAAACTGCAACAGGTGAATGGGTTAAAAAGTTGCCAAAATTAAGAAAAGAGTGAGAAAAAGAATAAGATATCACAACCTGTGCAAACATGTGGCAAGGTGGGAGAGCCACAAAATTAAGATCTGAAGGATTCCAAGCAGAGAGGACAATTCGTCTATCATCTGGTTTGTTCTTAATCTTATCAATAACATCTAACAGCTGATCAAATCCTTGGCCAGTGTAGTCTGCATGCATATTGGTGTACCTGAAATAATAAGATCATTAAATAGCAGTCCCAACAAGTAAAATAAATACTGTATAAATCAGTAATTAACTGCTGTCGGTGAAGACTAACCTGGCACCAAAATGTCTCCATTGAAACCCATATATGGGTCCTAAATCACCTTCTTCCCTCTCTAGCAGACCAATACTGAAATAGAATTCAAGGATAGTATCAGATGGAGTTGTGTGGCAAAAATAAAAACTGATTCTGGTAAGAGACTAGTTGCCTGTCAAGGTAGTCTCTAGATGCGTTGCCATCCCAGATGTGAATGTCTTTCTCCTGTAGAACCTGTAACCAACAAAAGAATCAATAGTGCGCAACCAATTGCTCTCGTGGATAAATGATTATTACAAATTTATAAGTGACACACTGGTAATCTATCATGTTCACAAAATCATTTTTCTTTTTGTAACAACTTCATATAATCACACCCTGCAAAAACCACATTTCCCCCCCAATTTCAGCCTGTTATTAGTCTTTTGAATACTTTGAGGGAAAATGCAGAATCCCAGGACTGAAAACTTTAAGCAAGAAGTCAAACGTGGTAAACCTACTTTAACATGAGCAAAATGAACACCAAAGTTGAATTTTAGAAAACGTTAAAGCACAGTGCATTCTCACATTAACCATACCATCATGTAGGTGTGCTGTATGTAGATTAACCAAGTAAATGAGCTAATAAAGAGGGATATAATGTAAATATATTTTGATTGTATCTTGAAAGTTTAGAGCATAAAAGTGTGCATATTACAACTTAACAATAACATCCAGCTAAATATTTCACCCAAAAAAAGGTGCCACGAGCCAACACAATCTCAATTAGCTTGAGCATGGCTCACTCTCGACATTTGTTCAGCCACCGAGCCGTGTTCGTTGGTAGAGCTCGTCAAACTAAACAACCTGAGCTGAGCCTATCTCATGGTTGACTGGTTCAGGAGGTATGTATGAGTCTACTCATTCAAGTAGAATATACTCAGTTCGATAAATTTGATTTGACTCTATAGCTTTATTTCATAATTTTTCACACGGGTTTGAGACCATGACTCTGTGGACCTCTATGAAAATGAAACCAACTTTGTGAGCTTAACAAACCAAAAGAAGCTCATCAGCCGATGAGGCCTGATCTCTTGAACAACTAAGTAGTGGCTCATGCACTACAGAAGTCAAATTCTTGACTCTTTGACAATCCAACTCCAGCTTGAGTAGGCTCAAGCTTTACACATAACTGCGTTAATCAAGCTGATTATATACAAAACATGACATGTCTAAACTCATCAGTCAT
Source organism: Adenophora triphylla var. japonica (assembly GCA_022495995.1). Classification (NCBI taxonomy): domain Eukaryota; kingdom Viridiplantae; phylum Streptophyta; class Magnoliopsida; order Asterales; family Campanulaceae; genus Adenophora; species Adenophora triphylla. Next base: position 1,463 of record JAFEMH010002061.1, on the reverse strand, counting down.
CACAACTTTGAAAAAGATTCAAACAACAAACTTACATAACAAATTATAGGTGCCATCTGATGGGCCAATTTCAGGCCTCAGAGTTTACATTCAAATCTCAGCTCATCCACAAGAAAAATGACCTGGCTGTCTAATACGAAGCTCCTTACATTGGATCCACCCAAGACTCATTCCACAGAAGGGACATTATTCATGTGATCGATATTGATTTGCAGGAACTCAGAAATTATCTTTCCCAGCCATGTGGGCTGTTAGAAAATTGCATGGATGTGAAATCGTTCTGAGCTCATCATAACAAAGAATCTAGTACCCCTACTATGAATTGAACAATTTACTGAATCCCAAGTATTGTAGATATTAATTATTTGTCACCTTTAAACAACATTTACCAAAAAGCATATAGCAGAATGAAAGAATATGATACCTTCGCGTTGGTTGATCCACTGATGAACCACAGGAGCTCTTCAACCACACCACGCCAGAAAACTCTCTTGAAAAAGATAACATTACAAGGTGCACATTGTCAGACAAGGAATACTAAAAATTCCAGATTCAGAAAATAGCATGAGACCAAAACAACAGGTTGACAAAAACTGTCACCAAATAATATCTCATTTTGCCACTTAATAACAAAGTAGACATCAACATTCCCATGGGTGGAGATATTTTATAAATTGAAGATAGGGGTACTGCCCATATGCATCAGTCATGATGCTACTAAGTCGTAACAAAATAAACCAGGTTAAGTCGAGAGCAAAAGAAAGCACCCTAGCAACGGCGAAGAAAGGCAATGAGAAAGTAGACTTGATACCTTTGTTGTAAGCAGGGGAAAAGATTTACGCAGATTGAAACGCATCTGTTAATTGTACATGCATTAGAAATGCAGTTTAGATAGCTCAATGATACAACTATGCTGGCATAAACTGTAGACAAAATGAAACAAAGAAATAGCCAATGTTAACCACTAAAATCACCTGACAGCCAAATTTTGAGAGAGTTCCAGTCCCTGTCCTGTCATCTTTCTGGGTGCCACTTGAGAGAATATCTTTGACTAGTCTCAAATACATGAACTCGTCATGTTTTTCAAGAATAAGTTTTGACAAGAAACTGAAACTCTCAACCTTGGATTTGTTTGAACCTGAGTTATTACTATTCTTGAGCTCACCATTTGCATGCTCAACAGGAGAATTCTTTACTCGAACATAAGTCACAAAACAATATCGCATATTGTTCTCAACAATGGGTGAAGATGAGTACCATGGACGGAAGACAGAAACATCAATAGGAGGTATGTAAGTGTCACAATTGATGGTCGCCTCAATCTCAGTCAAGTGGATTGCATTGCATCCTTGACCATTAAGTGCATCCCTACATTGGAAAACAGCAACAATCAACTTATGCCAACCACAATGTTCATTAGAAAGCAACAATATCCCTACCTTAATATCTCACCGCCTCCTATA